>CAMXCT020005846.1:0-436966 GCA_947184155.2 Cladocopium goreaui
AGGACAGCAAGAAAGAGTGGGGGGAGCGCTCCTTTCACGGGAATCACCAAGGCACCAGCTTCAAGCAAAATTTGCACATGCTGCGAGCTGCCCAACTCAACTGCTAACTCCAACATGGTGGTAGGTTTTGTTTTGGGCGGAATGATATTGGGGTCAGCATGGGCTTGTAGCAGTAGGTAAGTTAGTGTGGCTCCATGTCGAGGGAAACAGTGGCCAGCAGCAGGCTGGTAAGCATATGGATCAGCAGAATGGTCTCGAAGGATAGCTGAAGCTATTAAAGTGCTAATATGCCTTTCCTCCGTCGTCATGTCTATAAGGCCTACGCCCTTGCCAAGGAGATAGCTTACATCAATCACATCCTTGTGACAAATGGCAGTGAGCAGGTCGCGGTATTGCTGCGCCGACGGGACTTGTAACAACTGCACTATATAGCAGAATGTTGTCTCATTCGCATCTGTGTCGAACTGAACAGCCCTCAAAGGCGATTGGATTACTGACGAGCTGGCTGCATATAGGACAATTTGAAAAGGTGAGTCCAACTCGAGCACCTTAGCCGTCTGTTTCATAATATCCCATCCGAGGGTTGTCCGTTCCACGACGTCCATCGTCAGGGCTGCTTCCCCACGGATTCCATGGCAGACACGGAGTCGCATGCTTACCCCTGGAAATAAGTAAGCGGAGGCAACCCTGACAGTCTTTAGCCAGAGAGGCCACGCACTTATATTTGTAACCGCGAAGTTTAAAGATGCCTGGGTAGGGTGCAGAGGGGTGTATAAGGAAATGTAAAAAGGATAGCAACATGTCAGACCATCTGAATTTGAGCCGGTATTGCTTAGCAGATTACGAGAAACAATTCTCAAGGGCATGCAAGCTGAAACAAAGAAAACAGAATAGCCAGTCAGAAGCAAACGGCCCGTGCTGTGTAGCATGTCTAGGATCCCATAGGTCGAAAGATCGATCTAGTGGGTATGTGACTAGACTTGTATCAGGAGAGCCTCGGTGAGGGTCAGGAATCCGATACTGTTATTTGAACCAAAAAATGCTGCGGGCCTTCATTCAAGCAGCGTGACAAGGGGTCCCATGCAAAACAAAAAGCTCCTCTACTCAACTTCAACTTTTCGGTTGGCAAAGTTAGCAACTAGTGCACTTGCCCTCTTTTCATGTCCTGCATCCTCAGAATGAGGAAAAAGCCACAGTCTTCGCTGCAGTTCCTTCGGACTATAGTCAGCATGCAGATATCAAAGGTCTAATGTCACTCAGGTTTGACTTCCCTCTGTAGCTGGATCTGTGCACGATTCTGTCGGAGCAGCTGAAACAGCTTGAACCAACTCTTCTTCTTTAGCAGTGGCTTGTTCATGCTCGATCTGTACCAAATTGCCCACAACTTCTTCCATTTGAGTGGCTGCCTCTATTACGAAGGTTAATAGAGTGCGTGCATACGCCAGCTGTTTAGCGGCCCGGGCCCGACCCTCTGTTGCAGGTCCTAGCGGCGGTACCTCACCATGCCGCCACGTTGTGACTTTGCTTGTTGTATGAACTGGCATGGAGGGTGATTGCGGTTCCGATCGACCAGCAAAGGTCGCATTGAGTTTCTGCAAGTCGCGTACACTGTAATTCCCAGTCGGGTCGAGCTGTTGGGTACATGTCTGTCCCGTGGGGTCTGTGTACTTTCTTTTACCATGCAAGTTCTCCTCTCTTCGCGGCATAGACTTTATGGCACTTTTGTGTTCAAAGCCAGTCTTGAAAGTTTCGTGAGCTGCTGAACTACAGCGGGATTCTCTGTTCAGGGCAATCAGTTTGTCCATCACCTTGCCTGAGCTATTGGTCATTTCGGTGAAGGGCCAGCAGGGCGTGCGATTCGCCAGGATATTGTGCTCATGCATCCGGTCAACATAGAAATGATTCAATTTCTCATTGTGTCGGTGGTTCGTGATGACAGCAAATCTTCTGGGACTGACCCAGACCCATAAATCCTCCTGAAAGGACTCTGTGGCGTAGAAGGGCCAGATCTGCCGGCCTCCCATTTCCACAAAAGAGAAATTGGTATAGACGTCATCACTGGCTTCGGTATCTATATGACAAAAGTCATGTGACAGCTTGGCGGAACTGGACCCAGGATAAGTCCAGTCCAATGGGCTCTTCATGTCATCATTGAGAATAATGTTCCAACATTCGCCATTGATGCACATTCTATATTCGTAGAAAGACCATGCATGGAGCTGCTTGGCGTGCTCATAGCAGCCCTGCTGCCGATAGACCTGGATGCCGTCGTATTCCATAATGTAGGACTCTTTGTATTCAATTCGCTGGTGTTCACTGTGAGCCTCAGTATCATTACTGCCACCAGCTGGTCCCGCTTGGTCAGGCCCAGTCAGTGGGCCTGCTTTTAGCGTGACCTTGTCACCGATCCACTGCGCCATGACTGCCGCCCAAGGTTGAAGAGGGGTATGGCAGAAGCAGGAGCGGTGTACAGGAAGAGAGAGGAGAGGAAGCAATCACAGGCGAGTGAGAGGGACGGACCAAAAGGTAGACACGAGAGGCCAACAATTAGGGACAGCAGCGGCGGTAGCAATAGGGGGCAGCCAAAGAGAGGGGAAGAAGATGACGGCAAAAGAGAGGGAAGGCAAAATAGAGAAAGGGTACTCCCCTGACACGTCCTTGGTCAGAGGAGTGGGAACCCTGTACGTGGGACGGTAATTTGAGCCAAAGGTGTGCGATATGGTACATTCCAACTGATGCCGTATCTCTACCTGTAGACATGGAGCAAGGTGGGCACGTGTACTCATGAATGCACATGCTGATCATGCAAGCTGCCGAGGCGGAAAGACAACTCCTTTTTCCAGGAATTTCTGAGATGACGATATCACACCGAAGGATGGTAAGTATAGTCCCTGCTTCACGCCAGTTGATTCATCAAAAGGAAGCTAAACAGTGAGTAAGTTCAGTGTAACTGTGTTGTACAAAAGCTGTGGCTATGTACATTGTAGATGAATCTGTGAGGCCTCTTCCTTCACGGGACAGCTGTTCAAGCAGCCCATCATCAAGGCGGTCCACCGTCTCTTCCTTGATCGAAAAAACGCAAGGAGTCCGATGCATGAGCCCATTGGATATGAGAAGATAGTCTTGAATTTGTTGCTCTTCAATTCGGATTGCTGCGTGTGTAGCAGTGTGTGCGATCCAAGTCTCAGCATCAGGCATTCGTAGGTGCAAAATTAACAGTTCGATGTTGTCTCCTATCACTGCAGACGGAGGTCTTGCTTCGAGCGAGGTTGCTCCGATAACTCCATCCACAACGTCTAAGTGCTTCATTCCGTCACATGGCAATTCCGTATGCGCTGTCTGACTAGGTCTCCATGTCTAGAGTAATTGTTTGGAAACACAGGATATTATGATACACATTCCTGATCTGTCTTAAGGTCGTCCGAGTCGCTATCTTGACTCGCATCAGGCCACAATAGTGCTATCAGGCAGGCAGTCGTGCAGGCGGGAGTCACCAGGACGATTCAACGCTCTCAGTCCTAGCGGCCGTTGGAGCAGTTTCTGCCGATTGGCTGCCGCAACCCTGCCTTTGGAGAGTCTCGATGATCGCCTACAAACACAATAAGAGCAGGCTGCTGAATGGCTACAAGTGCAGCAATTTCATGATAATTGCCATATTGCTGACTTTCATCCATGAATGCAAGCCAAACCCTGGACAACCATTGTTGGGCTTGTGGGGGCGAGGAGAGCACCGAGGACTCCAGTGCCGGGCCCTGGTGCAAGCAGCGCAACTGGACTTTGGACTCCCGACGCACTGGGCACATAGCACACGGAAATTAAGGGCTACACTTTCGATATCGTCCACTGTGCCCAAGAAATATACACCGGCACGGCAACCAGTGACTCTCAGGTATTGCTTGACCGCCCTCCTAAGTGGGCACAGTGGGTTATTTCGCTGGAAGAAGTCTGGCAAGAAGATGTCCCTTTGCAAGATTGACCTGATGGTGCACTGTAGTGGATTAGGCGGGGGTCTCCTTAGCCCTGACCATGACTATGATCTATTTTTTCAAAACCATGCTCAAATGAAGGTCTATGGGCCTTCTGCGTGCTTTTCTTGAGTCTTTTCCGGGCGGGTTGATGCTTGCTCATGTTGCCGGAAGCGTTAGCACAGACCTCAATGTTTGAGAGAGAATGGCAAATCCATGTGTCTCACAGGCAGATTGCCATTCAGCAACTACTGCGTCAGTAGTCTGGCTGCTGGCTTTAGATTTCATCTTTACTCTATGTGTATCCCCTTGCCCCGGAATTTTAATATTGGATGTTGTGCAAACGAGAAGCTTCTTAGATTGATCGCACACCGGCGCGTTCGATTTTTCACGTTTATGTTTGTATCAACATTGGTCTTGGGGGCAGGGGGGGACTCGTTGAATCTAATTCAAGCTTTGGAAAGTATTGTGATCCCGGAGACTTATGAGTGTACCTCCTCAGTGTCAACATGATACAGAAAAACGGTGTATGATCTTCGATTCTGGCATGATGACGTATGAAGAGAGTCACATGCTTCGCTGTTGAAGAATGGAACTTTATGCTAGACATACGCCTAGGTTGTGCGAGCATCTGTAAAAGGGTTGTCGGGCACATTCACTGGGAGTTTTTTTTTTGGGCGCCGCAACATTTCTTTTCGTTTTGGACAGTTTGTGTCTCTTTTGACAGAGGCCATTTTTAGTTTCAATTTCTGGGAGGCCGCTTCTATTGTTTCATTAGGCGAAGCCAAAAATGGCTTCATTTTTGGGATCAATTTTTGGCTTCGAGTTTGGAGCCAAAATCTATCTTTTTTGGCGTTTGTGGCAGGTAATTCCCGATTGAGTTGTGTTGGACGCGACAGGATGCGAGCAGAGTGAGTTGTTGCTGCTCTGCTGTGGTTCTACAAGCATGATTCCGGCAGCTTCGCTCTGAAACAAATCCCTTGCCACAGGCTGCTCCATGATGGTGTATCCATGAGTTGACACATGCTGCCTTCTAGGCTTCAAGACGATGCAGCGGAACTGCAGAGGTACTTCCAAGTGTCTCCAAAGTTGCTGGGGTTTGGAGAAGCTTGTTTTGGTGTCTTGAAAGTGTCATGCTGTGGCGTGGCATCATGGGCTTTACGAAATTTGGCGCCAAGCGTGTCAATGATTTGGATTTGCTTTCAGGTTATGTAGTTGGAGTTGCATGCTTGCACCGCGAAAATCCATGCAGGCGGATCTGCATGCAGCTCGCTTCCCGTACGTCTTGATCATCTGTTCTTTACCTGTCGTTTTTGTTTGCATTGCTTTGTTCCTCTTCCTTCGGCTGTATTTTCATATGTACAAACCCCAAACAAACCTTGTTAATGTCTGCGCGCAGCTCATTTCACTGAGGAATGAACACTTTTTTGGTGACACCTTCGATGTGCTGTGTTTTCATATGTACAAACTCCAGGCATACTTTGAAAACATCTCTGTGCTGCGCATTCTATTGGAGAAAGCCATGCCATGACCACACCTTTGATCTGCTGTGTTTTCATATGTACAAACCCCAATCAAACCTCAATTCTAGGCAGCGGACGAACAGTTGCCGCGCGCAAAAAAAGAAATTAATTGAACTTTCCTTTTAAATCCTGTCGCACCTGCTGGCATCGTCCGGCCCCATAGATTTGAGGTTTGAACAAGGTTTGCTTGAGGTTTGTACATATGAAAAACCAGCATGCCAGAGCTTTGCCACTTGAAGTGTCCCTGCCATTGTAAAGTGTCCGATGGGACGTGTATTCCGAGTTTATTCGAGGTTTGTACATATGAAAACACAGCATGTGAGAGTGTACTGGCAGCCAGCGTGCTTTTCTTGAGTCTTTTCCGGGCGGGTTGATGCTTGCTCATGTTGCTGGAAGCGTTAGCACAGACCTCAATGTTGGGGAAAGAATGGCAAATCCATGTGTCTCACAGGCAGATTGCCATTCAGCAACTACTGCGTCAGTAGTCTGGCTGCTGGCTTCAGATTTCATCTTTACTCTATGTGTATCCCCTTGCCCCGGAATTTTGATATTGGATGTTGTGCAAACGAGAAGCTTCTTAGATTGATCGCACACCGACGCGTTCGATTTTTCACGTTTATGTTTGTATCAACATTGGTCTTGGGGGCAGGGGGGGGAGCTCGTTGAATCTAATTCAAGCTTTGGAAAGTATTGTGATCCTGGAGACTCATGAGTGTACCTCCTCAGTGTCAACATGATACAGAAAAAACGGTGTATGATCTTCGATTCTGGCATGATGACGCATGAAGAGAGTCACGTGCTTCGCTGGTTGAAGAATGGAACTTCATGCTAGACATACGCCTAGGTTGTGCGAGCATCTGTAAAAGGGTTGTCGGGCACATTCACTGGGAGTTTTTTTTTTGGCGCCGCAACATTTCTTTTCGTTTTGGACAGTTTGTGTCTCTTTTGACAGAGGCCATTTTTAGTTTCACTTTCTGGGAGACCGCTTCTATTGTTTCATTAGGCAAAGCCAAAAATGGCTTCATTTTTGGGATCAATTTTTGGCTTCGAGTTTGGAACCAAAATCTATCTTTTTTGGCGTTTGTGGCAGGTAATTCCCGATTGACTTGTGTTGGACGCGACAGGATGCGAGCAGAGTGAGTTGTTGCTGCTCTGCTGTGGTTCTACAAGCATGATTCCGACAGCTTCGCTCTGAAACAAATCCCTTGCCACAGGCTGCTCCATGATGGTGTATCCATGAGTTGACACATGCTGCCTTCTAGGCTTCAAGACGATGCAGCGGAACTGCAGAGGTACTTCCAAGTGTCTCCAAAGTTGCTGGGGTTTGGAGAAGCTTGTTTTGGTGTCTTGAAAGTGTCATGCTGTGGCGTGGCATCATGGGCTTTACGAAATTTGGCGACAAGCGTGTCAATGATTTGGATTTGCTTTCAGGTTATGTAGTTGGAGTTGCATGCTTGCACCGCAAAAATCCATGCAGGCGGATCTGCATGCAGCTCGCTCCCCGTACGTCTTGATCATCTGTTCTTTACCTGTCGTTTTTGTTTGCAATGCTTTGTTCCTCTTCCTTCTGCTGTATTTTCATATGTACAAACCCCAAACAAACCTTGTTAATGTCTGCGCGCAGCTCATTTCACTGAGGAATGAGCACTTTTTTGGGGACACCTTCGATGTGCTGTGTTTTCATATGTACAAACTCCAGGCATACTTTGAAAACATCTCTGTGCTGCGCATTCTATTGGAGAAAGCCATGCCATGACCACACCTTTGATCTGCTGTGTTTTCATATGTACAAACCCCAATCAAACCTCAATTCTAGGCAGCGGACGAAACCTACAGTTGCCGCGCGCAAAAAAAGAAATTAATTGAACTTTCCTTTTAAATCCTGTCGCACCTGCTGGCATCGTCCGGCCCCATAGATTTGAGGTTTGAACAAGGATTGCTTGAGGTTTGTACATATGAAAAACCAGCATGCCAGAGCTTTGCCACTTGAAGTGTTCCTGCCATTGTAAACTGGCTGATTGGACGCGTATTCCGAGTTTGTTCGAGGTTTGTACATATGAAAACATAGCATGTTAGAGTACTGGCAGCCAACGTGCTTTTCTTGAGTCTTTTCCCGGCGGGTTGATGCTTGCTTATGTTGCTGGAAGCGTTAGCACAGACTTCAATGTTTGAGAGAGAATGGCATGTCCATGTGTCTCACAGGCAGTTTTCTTGCCATTCAGCAACTACTGCGTCAGTAGTCTGGCCGCTGGCTTTAGATTTCATCTTTACTCGATGTGTATCCTCTTGCCCCTGGAATTTTAATATTGGATGTTGTGCAAACGAGAGGCCTCTTAGATTGATCGCACACCGGCGCGTTCGATTTTTCACGTTTATGTTTGTATCAACATTGGTATTGGGGGAAGGGGGGGAATTCATTGAATCCAATTCAAGCTTCGGAAAATATTATGATTCTGGAGACTAATGACTGTACCTCCTCAGTGCCAACATGATATAGAAAAAAACGGTGTATGATCTTTGATTCTGGCATGATGACGCATGAAGAGAGTCTCGTGCTTCGCTGGTTGAAGAATGGAACTTTATGCTGACATACACCTCGGTTGTGCGAGCATCTGTAGAAGGGTTGGCGGGCAGATTCATTGGGAGATCTTTTTTTTGGCGCCGCGGCATTTCTTTTGGGTTTGGACAGTTTGTGTCTCTTTCGGCGGAAGCCATTTTTAGTTTCAATTTCTGGGAGGCCGCTTCTATTGTTTCATTAGGCGAAGCCAAAAATGGCTTCATTTTTGAGATCAAATTTTGGCTTCGAGTTTGGAGCCAAAGTCTGTCTTTTTTGGAGTTTGTGGCAAGTAATTCCCGATTGGCTTGTCTTGGAAGCGACAGGATGCGAGCAGAGAGAGTTGTCGCTGCTCTGCTGTGGTTCTACAAGCACGATTCCGGCAGCTAAGCTCTGAAACAAATTCCTTGCCACAGGCTGCTCCATGACGGTGTATCCATGAATTGACACATGCTGCCTTCCAGGCTTCAAGACGATGCAACGGAACTGCAGAGGTACTTCCAAGTGTCTCCAAAGTTGCTGGGGTTTGGAGAAGCTTGTCCTGGTGTCTTGAAAGTGTCATGCTGTGGCGTGGCATCATGGGCTTTACGAAATTTGGCGACAAGCGTGTCAATGATTTGGATTTGCTTTAAGGTTGTGTAGTTGGAGTTGCATGCTTGCACCGGGAAAATCCATGCAGGGGGATCTGCATGCAGCTCGCTTTCCGTACGTCTTGATCATCTATTCTTTACCTGTCGTTTTTGTTTGCAATGCTTTGTTCCTCTTCCTTCTGCTGTGTTTTCACATGTACAAACCCCAAACAAACCTTGTTAATGTCTGTGCGCAGCTCATTTCATTGAGGAATGAGCACTTTTTTGGTGACGCCTTCGTTGTGCTGCGTTTTCATACGTACAAACTTCAGGCATACTTTGAAAACATCTATGTGCTGGGCAATTCTGTTGGAGAAATCCATGCCATGACCACACCTTCGATCTGCTGTGTTTTCATATGTACAAACCCCAATCAAACCTCAATTCTAGGCAGCGGAGGAAATCTACAGTTGCCGCGCGCAGAAAAAGAAATTAATTGAATTTTCCTTTAAAATACGTCGCACCTGCTGGCATGGTCCGGCCCCATAGATTTGAGGTTTGAACAAGGTTTGCTTGAGGTTTGTACATATGAAAAACCAGCATGCCAGAGCTTTGCCACTTGAAGTGTTCCTGCCATTGTAAAGTGTCCGATGGGACGTGTATTCCGAGTTTGTTCGAGGTTTGTACATATGAAAACACAGCATGTGAGAGTGTACTGGCAGCCAGCGTTCTTTTCTTGAGTCTTTTCCGGGCGGGTTGATGCTTGCTCATGTTGCCGGAAGCGTTAGCACAGACCTCAATGTTTGAGAGAGAATGGCAAATCCGTGCGTCTCACAGGCAGATTGCTATTCAGCAACTACTGCGTCAGTAGTCTGGCTGCTGGCTTTAGATTTCATCTTTACTCTATGTGTATCTCCTTGCCCCGGAATTTTAATATTGGATGTTGTGCAAACGAGAAGCTTCTTAGATTGATCGCACACCGGCGCGTTCGATTTTTCACGTTTATGTTTGTATCAACATTGGTCTTGGGGGCAGGGGGGGACTCGTTGAATCTAATTCAAGCTTTGGAAAGTATTGTGATCCCGGAGACTTATGAGTGTACCTCCTCAGTGTCAACATGATACAGAAAAACGGTGTATGATCTTCGATTCTGGCATGATGACGTATGAAGAGAGTCACGTGCTTCGCTGGTTGAAGAATGGAACTGTATGCTAGACATACGCCTAGGTTGTGCGAGCATCTGTAAAAGGGTTGTCGGGCACATTCACTGGGAGTTTTTTTTTTTGGGCGCCGCAACATTTCTTTTCGTTTTGGACAGTTTGTGTCTCTTTTGACAGAGGCCATTTTTAGTTTCAATTTCTGGGAGACCGCTTCTATTGTTTCATTAGGCGAAGCCAAAAATGGCTTCATTTTTGGGATCAATTTTTGGCTTCGAGTTTGGAGCCAAAATCTATCTTTTTTGGCGTTTGTGGCAGGTAATTCCCGATTGAGTTGTGTTGGACGCGACAGGATGCGAGCAGAGTGAGTTGTTGCTGCTCTGCTGTGGTTCTACAAGCATGATTCCAGCAGCTTCGCTCTGAAACAAATCCCTTGCCACAGGCTGCTCCATGATGGTGTATCCATGAGTTGACACATGCTGCCTTCTAGGCTTCAAGACGATGCAGCGGAACGGTGTCAACATGATACAGAAAAATGGTGTATGATCTTCGATTCTGGCATGATGACGTATGAAGAGAGTCACGTGCTTCGCTGTTGAAGAATGGAACTTTATGCTAGACATACGCCTAGGTTGTGCGAGCATCTGTAAAAGGGTTGTCGGGCACATTCACTGGGAGTTTTTTTTTTGGGCGCCGCAACATTTCTTTTCGTTTTGGACACTTTGTGTCTCTTTTGACAGAGGCCATTTTTAGTTTCAATTTCTGGGAGACCGCTTCTATTGTTTCATTAGGCGAAGCCAAAAATGGCTTCATTTTTGGGATCAATTTTTGGCTTCGAGTTTGGAGCCAAAATCTATCTTTTTTGGCGTTTGTGGCAGGTAATTCCCGATTGAGTTGTGTTGGACGCGACAGGATGCGAGCAGAGTGAGTTGTTGCTGCTCTGCTGTGGTTCTACAAGCATGATTCCGGCAGCTTCGCTCTGAAACAAATCCCTTGCCACAGGCTGCTCCATGATGGTGTATCCATGAGTTGACACATGCTGCCTTCTAGGCTTCAAGACGATGCAGCGGAACTGCAGAGGTACTTCCAAGTGTCTCCAAAGTTGCTGGGGTTTGGAGAAGCTTGTTTTGGTGTCTTGAAAGTGTCATGCTGTGGCGTGGCATCATGGGCTTTACGAAATTTGGCGACAAGCGTGTCAATGATTTGGATTTGCTTTCAGGTTATGTAGTTGGAGTTGCATGCTTGCTCCGCGAAAATCCATGCAGGCGGATCTGCATGCAGCTCGCTTCCCGTACGTCTTGATCATCTGTTCTTTACCTGTCGTTTTTGTTTGCAATGCTTTGTTCCTCTTCCTTCGGCTGTATTTTCATATGTACAAACCCAAACAAACCATGTTAATGTCTGCGCGCAGCTCATTTCACTGAGGAATGAGCACTTTTTTGGTGACACCTTCGATGTGCTGTGTTTTCATATGTACAAACTCCAGGCATACTTTGAAAACATCTCTGTGCTGCGTATTCTATTGGAGAAAGCCATGCCATGACCACACCTTTGATCTGCTGTGTTTTCATATGTACAAACCCCAATCAAACCTCAATTCTAGGCAGCGGACGAAACCTACAGTTGCCGCGCGCAAAAAAAGAAATTAATTAAACTTTCCTTTAAAATCCTGTCGCACCTGCTGGCATCGTCCGGCCCCATAGATTTGAGGTTTGAACAAGGTTTGCTTGAGGTTTGTACATATGAAAAACCAGCATGCCAGAGCTTTGCCACTTGAAGTGTTCCTGCCATTGTAAAGTGTCCGATGGGACGTGTATTCCGAGTTTGTTCGAGGTTTGTACATATGAAAACACAGCATGTTAGAGTACTGGCAGCCAGCGTGCTTTTCTTGAGTCTTTTCCGGGCGGGTTGATGCTTGCTCATGTTGCTGGAAGCGTTAGCACAGACCTCAATGTTGGAGAAAGAATGGCAAATCCATGTGTCTCACAGGCAGATTGCCATTCAGCAACTACTGCGTCAGTAGTCTGGCTGCTGGCTTCAGATTTCATCTTTACTCTATGCGTATCCCCTTGCCCCGGAATTTTAATATTGGATGTTGTGCAAACGAGAAGCTTCTTAGATTGATCGCACACCGACGCGTTCGATTTTTCACGTTTATGTTTGTATCAACATTGGTCTTGGGGGCAGGGGGGGGAGCTCGTTGAATCTAATTCAAGCTTTGGAAAGTATTGTGATCCTGGAGACTCATGAGTGTACCTCCTCAGTGTCAACATGATACAGAAAACGGTGTATGATCTTCGATTCTGGCATGATGACGCATGAAGAGAGTCACGTGCTTCGCTGGTTGAAGAATGGAACTTTATGCTAGACATACGCCTAGGTTGTGCGAGCATCTGTAAAAGGGTTGTCGGGCACATTCACTGGGAGTTTTTTTTTTGGCGCCGCAACATTTCTTTTCGTTTTGGACAGTTTGTGTCTCTTTTGACAGAGGCCATTTTTAGTTTCAATTTCTGGGAGACCGCTTCTATTGTTTCATTAGGCGAAGCCAAAAATGGCTTCATTTTTGGGATCAATTTTTGGCTTCGAGTTTGGAGCCAAAATCTATCTTTTTTGGCGTTTGTGGCAGGTAATTCCCGATTGTGTTGGACGCGACAGGATAAGAGCAGAGTGAGTTGTTGCTGCTCTGCTGTGGTTCTACAAGCATGATTCCGGCAGCTTCGCTCTGAAACAAATCCCTTGCCACAGGCTGCTCCATGATGGTGTATCCATGAGTTGACACATGCTGCCTTCTAGGCTTCAAGACGATGCAGCAGAACAGTGTCAACATGATACAGAAAAACGGTGTATGATCTTCGATTCTGGCATGATGACGTATGAAGAGAGTCACGTGCTTCGCTGTTGAAGAATGGAACTTTATGCTAGACATACGCCTAGGTTGTGCGAGCATCTGTAAAAGGGTTGTCGGGCACATTCACTGGGAGTTTTTTTTTTGGGCGCCGCAACATTTCTTTTCGTTTTGGACAGTTTGTGTCTCTTTTGACAGAGGCCATTTTTAGTTTCAATTTCTGGGAGACCGCTTCTATTGTTTCATTAGGCGAAGCCAAAAATGGCTTCATTTTTGGGATCAATTTTTGGCTTCGAGTTTGGAGCCAAAATCTATCTTTTTTGGCGTTTGTGGCAGGTAATTCCCGATTGAGTTGTGTTGGACGCGACAGGATGCGAGCAGAGTGAGTTGTTGCTGCTCTGCTGTGGTTCTACAAGCATGATTCCGGCAGCTTCGCTCTGAAACAAATCCCTTGCCACAGGCTGCTCCATGATGGTGTATCCATGAGTTGACACATGCTGCCTTCTAGGCTTCAAGACGATGCAGCGGAACTGCAGAGGTACTTCCAAGTGTCTCCAAAGTTGCTGGGGTTTGGAGAAGCTTGTTTTGGTGTCTTGAAAGTGTCATGCTGTGGCGTGGCATCATGGGCTTTACGAAATTTGGCGACAAGCGTGTCAATGATTTGGATTTGCTTTCAGGTTATGTAGTTGGAGTTGCATGCTTGCACCGCGAAAATCCATGCAGGCGGATCTGCATGCAGCTCGCTTCCCGTACGTCTTGATCATCTGTTCTTTACCTGTCGTTTTTGTTTGCAATGCTTTGTTCCTCTTCCTTCGGCTGTATTTTCATATGTACAAACCCCAAACAAACCTTGTTAATGTCTGCGCGCAGCTCATTTCACTGAGGAATGAGCACTTTTTTGGTGACACCTTCGATGTGCTGTGTTTTCATATGTACAAACTCCAGGCATACTTTGAAAACATCTCTGTGCTGCGCATTCTATTGGAGAAAGCCATGCCATGACCACACCTTTGATCTGCTGTGTTTTCATATGTACAAACCCCAATCAAACCTCAATTCTAGGCAGCGGACGAAACCTAGAGTTGCCGCGCGCAAAAAAAGAAATTAATTGAACTTTCCTTTAAAATCCTGTCGCACCTGCTGGCATCGTCCGGCCCCATAGATTTGAGGTTTGAACAAGGTTTGCTTGAGGTTTGTACATATGAAAAACCAGCATGCCAGAGCTTTGCCACTTGAAGTGTTCCTGCCATTGTAAAGTGTCCGATGGGACGTGTATTCCGAGTTTGTTCGAGGTTTGTACATATGAAAACACAGCATGTGAGAGTGTACTGGCAGCCAGCGTGCTTTTCTTGAGTCTTTTCCGGGCGGGTTGATGCTTGCTCATGTTGCCGGAAGCGTTAGCACAGACCTCAATGTTTGAGAGAGAATGGCAAATCCATGTGTCTCACAGGCAGATTGCCATTCAGCAACTACTGCGTCAGTAGTCTGGCTGCTGGCTTTAGATTTCATCTTTACTCTATGTGTATCCCCTTGCCCCGGAATTTTAATATTGGATGTTGTGCAAACGAGAAGCTTCTTAGATTGATCGCACACCGGCGCGTTCGATTTTTCACGTTTATGTTTGTATCAACATTGGTCTTGGGGGCAGGGGGGGACTCGTTGAATCTAATTCAAGCTTTGGAAAGTATTGTGATCCCGGAGACTTATGAGTGTACCTCCTCAGTGTCAACATGATACAGAAAAACGGTGTATGATCTTCGATTCTGGCATGATGACGTATGAAGAGAGTCACGTGCTTCGCTGTTGAAGAATGGAACTTT
This sequence comes from Cladocopium goreaui, assembly GCA_947184155.2. Classification (NCBI taxonomy): domain Eukaryota; class Dinophyceae; order Suessiales; family Symbiodiniaceae; genus Cladocopium; species Cladocopium goreaui. The sequence continues at coordinate 14,434 of CAMXCT020005846.1, forward strand.
ATGCTAGACATACGCCTAGGTTGTGCGAGCATCTGTAAAAGGGTTGTCGGGCACATTCACTGGGAGTTTTTTTTTTGGGCGCCGCAACATTTCTTTTCGTTTTGGACAGTTTGTGTCTCTTTTGACAGAGGCCATTTTTAGTTTCAATTTCTGGGAGACCGCTTCTATTGTTTCATTAGGCGAAGCCAAAAATGGCTTCATTTTTGGGATCAATTTTTGGCTTCGAGTTTGGAGCCAAAATCTATCTTTTTTGGCGTTTGTGGCAGGTAATTCCCGATTGTTGTGTTGGACGCGACAGGATGCGAGCAGAGTGAGTTGTTGCTGCTCTGCTGTGGTTCTACAAGCATGATTCCGGCAGCTTCGCTCTGAAACAAATCCCTTGCCACAGGCTGCTCCATGATGGTGTATCCATGAGTTGACACATGCTGCCTTCTAGGCTTCAAGACGATGCAGCGGAACTGCAGAGGTACTTCCAAGTGTCTCCAAAGTTGCTGGGGTTTGGAGAAGCTTGTTTTGGTGTCTTGAAAGTGTCATGCTGTGGCGTGGCATCATGGGCTTTACGAAATTTGGCGACAAGCGTGTCAATGATTTGGATTTGCTTTCAGGTTATGTAGTTGGAGTTGCATGCTTGCACCGCGAAAATCCATGCAGGCGGATCTGCATGCAGCTCGCTTCCCGTACGTCTTGATCATCTGTTCTTTACCTGTCGTTTTTGTTTGCAATGCTTTGTTCCTCTTCCTTCGCTGTATTTTCATATGTACAAACCCAAACAAACCTTGTTAATGTCTGCGCGCAGCTCATTTCACTGAGGAATGAGCACTTTTTTGGTGACACCTTCGATGTGCTGTGTTTTCATATGTACAAACTCCAGGCATACTTTGAAAACATCTCTGTGCTGCGCATTCTATTGGAGAAAGCCATGCCATGACCACACCTTCGATCTGCTGTGTTTTCATATGTACAAACCCCAATCAAACCTCAATTCTAGGCAGCGGACGAAACCTACAGTTGCCGCGCGCAAAAAAAGAAATTAATTGAACTTTCCTTTAAAATCCTGTCGCACCTGCTGGCATCGTCCGGCCCCATAGATTTGAGGTTTGAACAAGGTTTGCTTGAGGTTTGTACATATGAAAAACCAGCATGCCAGAGCTTTGCCACTTGAAGTGTTCCTGCCATTGTAAAGTGTCCGATGGGACGTGTATTCCGAGTTTGTTCGAGGTTTGTACATATGAAAACACAGCATGTGAGAGTGTACTGGCAGCCAGCGTGCTTTTCTTGAGTCTTTTCCGGGCGGGTTGATGCTTGCTCATGTTGCCGGAAGCGTTAGCACAGACCTCAATGTTTGAGAGAGAATGGCAAATCCATGTGTCTCACAGGCAGATTGCCATTCAGCAACTACTGCGTCAGTAGTCTGGCTGCTGGCTTTAGATTTCATCTTTACTCTATGTGTATCCCCTTGCCCCGGAATTTTAATATTGGATGTTGTGCAAACGAGAAGCTTCTTAGATTGATCGCACACCGGCGCGTTCGATTTTTCACGTTTATGTTTGTATCAACATTGGTCTTGGGGGCAGGGGGGGACTCGTTGAATCTAATTCAAGCTTTGGAAAGTATTGTGATCCCGGAGACTTATGAGTGTACCTCCTCAGTGTCAACATGATACAGAAAAACGGTGTATGATCTTCGATTCTGGCATGATGACGTATGAAGAGAGTCACGTGCTTCGCTGTTGAAGAATGGAACTTTATGCTAGACATACGCCTAGGTTGTGCGAGCATCTGTAAAAGGGTTGTCGGGCACATTCACTGGGAGTTTTTTTTTTGGGCGCCGCAACATTTCTTTTCGTTTTGGACAGTTTGTGTCTCTTTTGACAGAGGCCATTTTTAGTTTCAATTTCTGGGAGACCGCTTCTATTGTTTCATTAGGCGAAGCCAAAAATGGCTTCATTTTTGGGATCAATTTTTGGCTTCGAGTTTGGAGCCAAAATCTATCTTTTTTGGCGTTTGTGGCAGGTAATTCCCGATTGACTTGTGTTGGACGCGACAGGATGCGAGCAGAGTGAGTTGTTGCTGCTCTGCTGTGGTTCTACAAGCATGATTCCGGCAGCTTCGCTCTGAAACAAATCCCTTGCCACAGGCTGCTCCATGATGGTGTATCCATGAGTTGACACATGCTGCCTTCTAGGCTTCAAGACGATGCAGCGGAACTGCAGAGGTACTTCCAAGTGTCTCCAAAGTTGCTGGGGTTTGGAGAAGCTTGTTTTGGTGTCTTGAAAGTGTCATGCTGTGGCGTGGCATCATGGGCTTTACGAAATTTGGCGACAAGCGTGTCAATGATTTGGATTTGCTTTCAGGTTATGTAGTTGGAGTTGCATGCTTGCACCGCGAAAATCCATGCAGGCGGATCTGCATGCAGCTCGCTTCCCGTACGTCTTGATCATCTGTTCTTTACCTGTCGTTTTTGTTTGCAATGCTTTGTTCCTCTTCCTTCGGCTGTATTTTCATATGTACAAACCCCAAACAAACCTTGTTAATGTCTGCGCGCAGCTCATTTCACTGAGGAATGAGCACTTTTTTGGTGACACCTTCGATGTGCTGTGTTTTCATATGTACAAACTCCAGGCATACTTTGAAAACATCTCTGTGCTGCGCATTCTATTGGAGAAAGCCATGCCATGACCACACCTTTGATCTGCTGTGTTTTCATATGTACAAACCCCAATCAAACCTCAATTCTAGGCAGCGGACGAAACCTACAGTTGCCGCGCGCAAAAAAAGAAATTAATTGAACTTTCCTTTAAATCCTGTCGCACCTGCTGGCATCGTCCGGCCCCATAGATTTGAGGTTTGAACAAGGTTTGCTTGAGGTTTGTACATATGAAAAACCAGCATGCCAGAGCTTTGCCACTTGAAGTGTTCCTGCCATTGTAAAGTGTCCGATGGGACGTGTATTCCGAGTTTGTTCGAGGTTTGTACATATGAAAACACAGCATGTGAGAGTGTACTGGCAGCCAGCGTGCTTTTCTTGAGTCTTTTCCGGGCGGGTTGATGCTTGCTCATGTTGCCGGAAGCGTTAGCACAGACCTCAATGTTTGAGAGAGAATGGCAAATCCATGTGTCTCACAGGCAGATTGCCATTCAGCAACTACTGCGTCAGTAGTCTGGCTGCTGGCTTTAGATTTCATCTTTACTCTATGTGTATCCCCTTGCCCCGGAATTTTAATATTGGATGTTGTGCAAACGAGAAGCTTCTTAGATTGATCGCACACCGGCGCGTTCGATTTTTCACGTTTATGTTTGTATCAACATTGGTCTTGGGGGCAGGGGGGGACTCGTTGAATCTAATTCAAGCTTTGGAAAGTATTGTGATCCCGGAGACTTATGAGTGTACCTCCTCAGTGTCAACATGATACAGAAAAACGGTGTATGATCTTCGATTCTGGCATGATGACGTATGAAGAGAGTCACGTGCTTCGCTGTTGAAGAATGGAACTTTATGCTAGACATACGCCTAGGTTGTGCGAGCATCTGTAAAAGGGTTGTCGGGCACATTCACTGGGAGTTTTTTTTTTGGGCGCCGCAACATTTCTTTTCGTTTTGGACAGTTTGTGTCTCTTTTGACAGAGGCCATTTTTAGTTTCAATTTCTGGGAGACCGCTTCTATTGTTTCATTAGGCGAAGCCAAAAATGGCTTCATTTTTGGGATCAATTTTTGGCTTCGAGTTTGGAGCCAAAATCTATCTTTTTTGGCGTTTGTGGCAGGTAATTCCCGATTGTGTTGGACGCGACAGGATGCGAGCAGAGTGAGTTGTTGCTGCTCTGCTGTGGTTCTACAAGCATGATTCCGGCAGCTTCGCTCTGAAACAAATCCCTTGCCACAGGCTGCTCCATGATGGTGTATCCATGAGTTGACACATGCTGCCTTCTAGGCTTCAAGACGATGCAGCGGAACTGCAGAGGTACTTCCAAGTGTCTCCAAAGTTGCTGGGGTTTGGAGAAGCTTGTTTTGGTGTCTTGAAAGTGTCATGCTGTGGCGTGGCATCATGGGCTTTACGAAATTTGGCGACAAGCGTGTCAATGATTTGGATTTGCTTTCAGGTTATGTAGTTGGAGTTGCATGCTTGCACCGCGAAAATCCATGCAGGCGGATCTGCATGCAGCTCGCTTCCCGTACGTCTTGATCATCTGTTCTTTACCTGTCGTTTTTGTTTGCAATGCTTTGTTCCTCTTCCTTCGGCTGTATTTTCATATGTACAAACCCCAAACAAACCTTGTTAATGTCTGCGCGCAGCTCATTTCACTGAGGAATGAGCACTTTTTTGGTGACACCTTCGATGTGCTGTGTTTTCATATGTACAAACTCCAGGCATACTTTGAAAACATCTCTGTGCTGCGCATTCTATTGGAGAAAGCCATGCCATGACCACACCTTTGATCTGCTGTGTTTTCATATGTACAAACCCCAATCAAACCTCAATTCTAGGCAGCGGACGAAACCTAGAGTTGCCGCGCGCAAAAAAAGAAATTAATTGAACTTTCCTTTAAAATCCTGTCGCACCTGCTGGCATCGTCCGGCCCCATAGATTTGAGGTTTGAACAAGGTTTGCTTGAGGTTTGTACATATGAAAAACCAGCATGCCAGAGCTTTGCCACTTGAAGTGTTCCTGCCATTGTAAAGTGTCCGATGGGACGTGTATTCCGAGTTTGTTCGAGGTTTGTACATATGAAAACACAGCATGTGAGAGTGTACTGGCAGCCAGCGTGCTTTTCTTGAGTCTTTTCCGGGCGGGTTGATGCTTGCTCATGTTGCCGGAAGCGTTAGCACAGACCTCAATGTTTGAGAGAGAATGGCAAATCCATGTGTCTCACAGGCAGATTGCCATTCAGCAACTACTGCGTCAGTAGTCTGGCTGCTGGCTTTAGATTTCATCTTTACTCTATGTGTATCCCCTTGCCCCGGAATTTTAATATTGGATGTTGTGCAAACGAGAAGCTTCTTAGATTGATCGCACACCGGCGCGTTCGATTTTTCACGTTTATGTTTGTATCAACATTGGTCTTGGGGGCAGGGGGGGACTCGTTGAATCTAATTCAAGCTTTGGAAAGTATTGTGATCCCGGAGACTTATGAGTGTACCTCCTCAGTGTCAACATGATACAGAAAAACGGTGTATGATCTTCGATTCTGGCATGATGACGTATGAAGAGAGTCACGTGCTTCGCTGTTGAAGAATGGAACTTTATGCTAGACATACGCCTAGGTTGTGCGAGCATCTGTAAAAGGGTTGTCGGGCACATTCACTGGGAGTTTTTTTTTGGCGCCGCAACATTTCTTTTCGTTTTGGACAGTTTGTGTCTCTTTTGACAGAGGCCATTTTTAGTTTCAATTTCTGGGAGACCGCTTCTATTGTTTCATTAGGCGAAGCCAAAAATGGCTTCATTTTTGGGATCAATTTTTGGCTTCGAGTTTGGAGCCAAAATCTATCTTTTTTGGCGTTTGTGGCAGGTAATTCCCGATTGAGTTGTGTTGGACGCGACAGGATGCGAGCAGAGTGAGTTGTTGCTGCTCTGCTGTGGTTCTACAAGCATGATTCCGGCAGCTTCGCTCTGAAACAAATCCCTTGCCACAGGCTGCTCCATGATGGTGTATCCATGAGTTGACACATGCTGCCTTCTAGGCTTCAAGACGATGCAGCGGAACTGCAGAGGTACTTCCAAGTGTCTCCAAAGTTGCTGGGGTTTGGAGAAGCTTGTTTTGGTGTCTTGAAAGTGTCATGCTGTGGCGTGGCATCATGGGCTTTACGAAATTTGGCGACAAGCGTGTCAATGATTTGGATTTGCTTTCAGGTTATGTAGTTGGAGTTGCATGCTTGCACCGCGAAAATCCATGCAGGCGGATCTGCATGCAGCTCGCTTCCCGTACGTCTTGATCATCTGTTCTTTACCTGTCGTTTTTGTTTGCAATGCTTTGTTCCTCTTCCTTCGGCTGTATTTTCATATGTACAAACCCCAAACAAACCTTGTTAATGTCTGCGCGCAGCTCATTTCACTGAGGAATGAGCACTTTTTTGGTGACACCTTCGATGTGCTGTGTTTTCATATGTACAAACTCCAGGCATACTTTGAAAACATCTCTGTGCTGCGCATTCTATTGGAGAAAGCCATGCCATGACCACACCTTTGATCTGCTGTGTTTTCATATGTACAAACCCCAATCAAACCTCAATTCTAGGCAGCGGACGAAACCTACAGTTGCCGCGCGCAAAAAAGAAATTAATTGAACTTTCCTTTAAAATCCTGTCGCACCTGCTGGCATCGTCCGGCCCCATAGATTTGAGGTTTGAACAAGGTTTGCTTGAGGTTTGTACATATGAAAAACCAGCATGCCAGAGCTTTGCCACTTGAAGTGTTCCTGCCATTGTAAAGTGTCCGATGGGACGTGTATTCCGAGTTTGTTCGAGGTTTGTACATATGAAAACACAGCATGTGAGAGTGTACTGGCAGCCAGCGTGCTTTTCTTGAGTCTTTTCCGGGCGGGTTGATGCTTGCTCATGTTGCCGGAAGCGTTAGCACAGACCTCAATGTTTGAGAGAGAATGGCAAATCCATGTGTCTCACAGGCAGATTGCCATTCAGCAACTACTGCGTCAGTAGTCTGGCTGCTGGCTTTAGATTTCATCTTTACTCTATGTGTATCCCCTTGCCCCGGAATTTTAATATTGGATGTTGTGCAAACGAGAAGCTTCTTAGATTGATCGCACACCGGCGCGTTCGATTTTTCACGTTTATGTTTGTATCAACATTGGTCTTGGGGGCAGGGGGGGACTCGTTGAATCTAATTCAAGCTTTGGAAAGTATTGTGATCCCGGAGACTTATGAGTGTACCTCCTCAGTGTCAACATGATACAGAAAAACGGTGTATGATCTTCGATTCTGGCATGATGACGTATGAAGAGAGTCACGTGCTTCGCTGTTGAAGAATGGAACTTTATGCTAGACATACGCCTAGGTTGTGCGAGCATCTGTAAAAGGGTTGTCGGGCACATTCACTGGGAGTTTTTTTTTGGGCGCCGCAACATTTCTTTTCGTTTTGGACAGTTTGTGTCTCTTTTGACAGAGGCCATTTTTAGTTTCAATTTCTGGGAGACCGCTTCTATTGTTTCATTAGGCGAAGCCAAAAATGGCTTCATTTTTGGGATCAATTTTTGGCTTCGAGTTTGGAGCCAAAATCTATCTTTTTTGGCGTTTGTGGCAGGTAATTCCCGATTGTGTTGGACGCGACAGGATGCGAGCAGAGTGAGTTGTTGCTGCTCTGCTGTGGTTCTACAAGCATGATTCCGGCAGCTTCGCTCTGAAACAAATCCCTTGCCACAGGCTGCTCCATGATGGTGTATCCATGAGTTGACACATGCTGCCTTCTAGGCTTCAAGACGATGCAGCGGAACTGCAGAGGTACTTCCAAGTGTCTCCAAAGTTGCTGGGGTTTGGAGAAGCTTGTTTTGGTGTCTTGAAAGTGTCATGCTGTGGCGTGGCATCATGGGCTTTACGAAATTTGGCGACAAGCGTGTCAATGATTTGGATTTGCTTTCAGGTTATGTAGTTGGAGTTGCATGCTTGCACCGCGAAAATCCATGCAGGCGGATCTGCATGCAGCTCGCTCCCCGTACGTCTTGATCATCTGTTCTTTACCTGTCGTTTTTGTTTGCAATGCTTTGTTCCTCTTCCTTCCTGCTGTATTTTCATATGTACAAACCCCAAACAAACCTTGTTAATGTCTGCGCGCAGCTCATTTCACTGAGGAATGAGCACTTTTTTGGTGACACCTTCGATGTGCTGTGTTTTCATATGTACAAACTCCAGGCATACTTTGAAAACATCTCTGTGCTGCGCATTCTATTGGAGAAAGCCATGCCATGACCACACCTTTGATCTGCTGTGTTTTCATATGTACAAACCCCAATCAAACCTCAATTCTAGGCAGCGGACGAAACCTACAGTTGCCGCGCGCAAAAAAAGAAATTAATTGAACTTTCCTTTAAAATCCTGTCGCACCTGCTGGCATCGTCCGGCCCCATAGATTTGAGGTTTGAACAAGGTTTGCTTGAGGTTTGTACATATGAAAAACCAGCATGCCAGAGCTTTGCCACTTGAAGTGTTCCTGCCATTGTAAAGTGTCCGATGGGACGTGTATTCCGAGTTTGTTCGAGGTTTGTACATATGAAAACACAGCATGTGAGAGTGTACTGGCAGCCAGCGTGCTTTTCTTGAGTCTTTTCCGGGCGGGTTGATGCTTGCTCATGTTGCCGGAAGCGTTAGCACAGACCTCAATGTTTGAGAGAGAATGGCAAATCCATGTGTCTCACAGGCAGATTGCCATTCAGCAACTACTGCGTCAGTAGTCTGGCTGCTGGCTTTAGATTTCATCTTTACTCTATGTGTATCCCCTTGCCCCGGAATTTTAATATTGGATGTTGTGCAAGCGAGAAGCTTCTTAGATTGATCGCACACCGGCGCGTTCGATTTTTCACGTTTATGTTTGTATCAACATTGGTCTTGGGGGCAGGGGGGGGAGCTCGTTGAATCTAATTCAAGCTTTGGAAAGTATTGTGATCCTGGAGACTCATGAGTGTACCTCCTCAGTGTCAACATGATACAGAAAAAACGGTGTATGATCTTCGATTCTGGCATGATGACGCATGAAGAGAGTCACGTGCTTCGCTGGTTGAAGAATGGAACTTTATGCTAGACATACGCCTAGGTTGTGCGAGCATCTGTAAAAGGGTTGTCGGGCACATTCACTGGGAGTTTTTTTTTTGGCGCCGCAACATTTCTTTTCGTTTTGGACAGTTTGTGTCTCTTTTGACAGAGGCCATTTTTAGTTTCAATTTCTGGGAGACCGCTTCTATTGTTTCATTAGGCGAAGCCAAAAATGGCTTCATTTTTGGGATCAATTTTTGGCTTCGAGTTTGGAGCCAAAATCTATCTTTTTTGGCGTTTGTGGCAGGTAATTCCCGATTGAGTTGTGTTGGACGCGACAGGATGCGAGCAGAGTGAGTTGTTGCTGCTCTGCTGTGGTTCTACAAGCATGATTCCGGCAGCTTCGCTCTGAAACAAATCCCTTGCCACAGGCTGCTCCATGATGGTGTATCCATGAGTTGACACATGCTGCCTTCTAGGCTTCAAGACGATGCAGCGGAACTGCAGAGGTACTTCCAAGTGTCTCCAAAGTTGCTGGGGTTTGGAGAAGCTTGTTTTGGTGTCTTGAAAGTGTCATGCTGTGGCGTGGCATCATGGGCTTTACGAAATTTGGCGACAAGCGTGTCAATGATTTGGATTTGCTTTCAGGTTATGTAGTTGGAGTTGCATGCTTGCACCGCGAAAATCCATGCAGGCGGATCTGCATGCAGCTCGCTTCCCGTACGTCTTGATCATCAGTTCTTTACCTGTCGTTTTTGTTTGCAATGCTTTGTCCCTCTTCCTTCGGCTGTATTTTCATATGTACAAACCCCAAACAAACCTTGTTAATGTCTGCGCGCAGCTCAGTGAAATGAGGAATGAGCACTTTTTTGGTGACACCTTCGATGTGCTGTGTTTTCATATGTACAAACTCCAGGCATACTTTGAAAACATCTCTGTGCTGCGCATTCTATTGGAGAAAGCCATGCCATGACCACACCTTTGATCTGCTGTGTTTTCATATGTACAAACCCCAATCAAACCTCAATTCTAGGCAGCGGACGAAACCTACAGTTGCCGCGCGCAAAAAAGAAATTAATTGAACTTTCCTTTAAAATCCTGTCGCACCTGCTGGCATCGTCCGGCCCCATAGATTTGAGGTTTGAACAAGGTTTGCTTGAGGTTTGTACATATGAAAAACCAGCATGCCAGAGCTTTGCCACTTGAAGTGTTCCTGCCATTGTAAAGTGTCCGATGGGACGTGTATTCCGAGTTTGTTCGAGGTTTGTACATATGAAAACACAGCATGTGAGAGTGTACTGGCAGCCAGCGTGCTTTTCTTGAGTCTTTTCCGGGCAGGTTGATGCTTGCTCATGTTGCCGGAAGCGTTAGCACAGACCTCAATGTTTGAGAGAGAATGGCAAATCCATGTGTCTCACAGGCAGATTGCCATTCAGCAACTACTGCGTCAGTAGTCTGGCTGCTGGCTTTAGATTTCATCTTTACTCATGTGTATCCCCTTGCCCCGGAATTTTAATATTGGATGTTGTGCAAACGAGAAGCTTCTTAGATTGATCGCACACCGGCGCGTTCGATTTTTCACGTTTATGTTTGTATCAACATTGGTCTTGGGGGCAGGGGGGGGGACTCGTTGAATCTAATTCAAGCTTTGGAAAGTATTGTGATCCCGGAGACTTATGAGTGTACCTCCTCAGTACTAGTTTGAAAGATCCTCTTGGCTATAAATGGACGTTGCAGAGTCTCTGATGTGAATTACATTCATGAAATTTTGCACGACTTGACTGGAGGGGCAGGTTTCTTGGATGTGCCAACGCGTTACCACAAGTCGGCACGATCTGCGCAGAAGAAGGCCATGCTTCTGCCAATTGTCATTTCCAGCGCTGGAGTGGTACAATTTCCTTGGTTGCATGCTTGGATTTCGAACAGGAAGGCATGTGGCCTACCGACATCTGGTTTGGTACAGGGGGCCCTGTTGCCGGCGCCTTCACTCGTTGACCGCGTGGAATGGATGAAGAGGCCCTTGTCTCCAGGTGAGGTTACAAACATTTTGAAGGGCTTCTTGAACTGCGCTGACAGAAATTTGAGCAGCCATAGCCTAAAGGCTACTGCTTTGCGGCAAAGGCTGATCTTGCGAGGGATCAGCGTCGGATCCTGGGACGGCACACTGATGCAGTCCAAACCTCTGACTCCTTCTACGGTCGTGACATGCCTGGCAGGAGGTCATTACAATGATCAGAGATGGGGTTTTTAACCCAGATGCCACAAGGGCTAACTACTTCCCAGGAGGTGCACATCGCGCTGCCGGGACTCCGGCACATGTGGTCATGCAGCCCTTCACGCCGGCGTTCCAAGGAAGGGTTCAACCGGGGACACCCGGCCTTGATGAGGTACAACATGGAACAATGGTTGCGAGTGCTCCACAAGCGGCACAGGACGCACTTGGCGTCAATGCAGAGATCAAGAGTGAGACTAGCTGGAGTTTGGTCGCGGGCGATGTCGCCGGGAGAGTCATTGACATTCCTCTGATTCAGAAGATGAGAGTTCAGAGAGTGATACATGCAGCGATACGTCGGGACAAGGTGACTCGACTGACATTGAGATGGAAGCAGAGGCTGACCAGCCTGTGCATGATGATCCTGCACGTGGGTTGGTCCGAGTTTGGGCCAAGAATGTCAAAACCAAGATCATCCACGAGTGTCGTGATGAGGTCGATGCTCTGTTCGGTGATCAAGACGCTTTTCAGGCGTTCATGAAGGACAAGTTGACTCGTTGTGGCAGGGTCATCACTGGGAGCTACCAGATGGTCATGGGACCATGCGACTGGATTGCGAAGTGCAGAGTATGTTTCAAAGGTAGGCGGGCACCATAGAATATGGAGCATGTACGCTTACAGTCACTTCTCACCTGTGCTGCGAAGAACGCGGGAAAAAGTGAATTTCAGATCATGTGATCAATGTTTGTGCATTGGCACTTCACGACATGAAATCATGTTCAGTGATGTCGTCATGTTTGCAAAATGTTTGCATGTCATTTTTCTTTTCGGCCTTTTTGCAGGGGGCCCCAAACCTGAAAAAACTGACTTCTTTTTTATCATTTTGCCCCCCCAGGATGTTAAGAGTTTGCCTGTGACATCCAATGTGGGTGAATCTATCAAGAAGGAATGTCCTTCTTGTCATGTTGTGTCATCAAATCAATGTGAGTCATGGTCAATGTGACCATGGTGTAAGGCGCAATGTGCGTCTAATCCACAATATGTGGCCGCTGCAGCAATGTGCTGAAATGTCAGCGAAATTGAAGTCAATGGACATTCGCGAATGTTTACAGGATACCACTTTGACAAACTCAACATGTCGTTTTCATGAGTTGAGGTTTCATGTCATGTGAATTGGTTGCTTTCTCACTTGTCACATTTCCCATTTGAACGTTGCCGCAATGACATCGATTGTGGATTCAAAGGCACACCTTCAAAAGCGTTGTGCTGACATGGGAATGTCTGAGAGGGCTATCTTACAGCTGACTCAGAACAACTTGGGCACAATGGGTAAGATTGCATTTGCAGTGGGACAGCCAGGGCACCCATTGGACAACAACGAGTTCACGACCTTTGCCCAGAACACGTTGGGTGCCATGATTTCTCAAGCCGACACGGCAGTGCTGAAGCGTTTGGTGTTCAAAGGACATACAATGGTGCTTGGGCAGTTGCGGGAGTTGGTGACGGATCCCAATGCAGCTGCGACGAGGAAGTTGCCAGCGGTGGAGCGTGAGCACCGCATTGAGCAGTTGAAATTGAAGCTCCATGGCGTGGTGGTTGAACGCCAACTGGAGCCCTCTCACGAACTTTTGGAGGCCATGATGCAGCAGAAGGAATCGAACCAGTTGTGCTACATACAGTTGGAGCGTTTGATGTCCCGTGAATGGGAGATCACTATGGGAAAAACAAAGAAGCAACTTTCTCTGGACACAGAAAAATTGATAGTGCGGGAGAAGTCTGACATCCCGGACCAATATCATAGCTCTGAGTTGCAGGCCTTTGAGGCCCTGCGGCGTCGTGGTGTTGCAATGGATTTCGCAGACATCTTGTCTTGGGAGTGTCATGAGCGATACCTTCAACAATTGACTTCACACCTTCGAATGGATCCTCCACAAAATTATATGCGACCGACACTGCAGCAGGTCTTGAAGGCCGATCGACAGGTGTTCATGTACCTGATCAGAACAGGTGCACAGCTGAAGCGGTTGCCAGACAATTCTTTGGACCTTGATCGGAAGATTTTTGAAGCTTTGCAGTCCTATGAAGTTGGATTTCATTTGTTGCCTTTGTCCACGACATCAGTGCGTACAGACAGTCAGTCTGGCGCGCCATATGGAGGTGCTCAAAGTCAGGGAAAAGGAAGCAACTGGCAGGGGAATCGTTTCCAGCCATACAAAGGCAAAGGTGGAAAATCTGGTGCAAAGGGCAAAACTAAAACCGGAAAAGGAGTTATGCCAAAGTTCTTGCTAGGCAGGGACAACACCAACATGGACATGCATGGCCGTCGCCTTTGCTTCAATTACCAGATTGGGAAGTGTTCCGAAGCGGCAGATGGTGCAGAGTGTGGCCGCGGTTGGCATCTTTGTTGCAGAAAGGGATGTCATGCACCACACCCAGAAAAGGAGCATGATGGAAAGGCCAAGTGACGGCCAAACCGCATCGACGCCCTTGTTGCAGTCGGTGCGGGCTTTGGTGATTGTTTGATTGTGGAAGTTTCCGCAGGGACCTCAAGGGTTACAGCGGAATTGAAACGTTTTGGAATGATCAGTGCATTTGGCACCGATCACATACGGCACAAGCAGGCAATGGCTCCTGTTGCAGTTGCAGATCTCACTACAGACGCTGGCGTTAGTTTGCTGATGCAGTGGCTGTCCAATGAAAATGTCATTGGAATTTTCTTAGCACCACCTTGTGGTTCTGCCTCTAGAGCGAGGTCGATACTGCTGAAACGTAAGCACCTTGGGGACCCTCCGGCACCGAAGCCGTTGCGATCAAACCAGCACCCGAACGGGTTGCCAGGACGCAACTTCGTTGATCGCATCAAGATCTCCAAGGCCAACAAGTTGTACTTTTTGACAGCAAAGCTGATTCAATGGGCGGTTGATCATGGCTGTTTCTTTTGTGTTGAAAACCCTCAGTTCAGTCTGTTTTGGCAAACTACGTTTATTCAGGCAGTTGTTCATTTGATGCAGTTCACAACATTTCACAGTTGCATGTATGGAAGCAGCAGACCGAAGCGCACAATGCTTGGATTCAATGCGGAGGAGTTTGCAGTCATGAACAAACAGTGCATTGGAGTTTCAAAGTCTCACAAACACGAGGCATGGGGCATTCATAAGGGTTCAAACAAATTTGCAACGGCATTGGAAACTGCATATCCAATGGGTCTTGCCAGAATTATTGCAGTGCAATTTGTCTTGGCGCTACAGCGGAGAGGTGTCCGAATGCCCCCAGGTGCACTTTCAGCAATCCAAGAGCTTGACAATTTGTCCTTGTCAGCAATGCGAGCTCAGACAGGCATACAACCGAAGGCCTCAAAACTGCCACCATTAATTCCCGTTTTTTCTTGCAAAGTTGCTTTGACTGGTTTTCAAGACGATTTGCCATCGTTTAGCATCCAACAGAAGCTGACGTCTCCGATCAATGTTGGCACACAAAATGCCCCAACAATGCTGCCAAAAGGGGCAAAATTGTTACAACTTTCACCACCACTGCTGCCGTCTTCTTGCGTACAGGGGGGAGTGGTTGTCTCGGAGCAGCAGATCACTGAAGATGACGTGAATAGATTTGTGGCTCTTTGCAACAATGTGTCAAAGCCAAAGACAGGCGTGTGTGAGACCCAAATTTGGGGCATCCCGTGGAAGGAGGATGACTTCATCAGACAAATGGTGAAGTTTGGTCATCCAGCAGTGTTGACTGCTGGACTTCCTGATGTTCTACAAGATACAATTGAGTTTTACAAGTCAATGGAGGTGCATGACATTGTTCAGTACAAGGCCAAACGTTTGGGCTATTGGCTGCGTCGGCTTGTTGACCTGAAGGCTGATGAAGAACGACTTAAGGAGCCCATGGATGCAGAAGTAGTCATGGTTGTGAGGCAGAAAAACCTTTTGCTTTGGGAAGAGATGCTCAGAGCGGTTGATTACCCCGATATGGGGGTAGTGGACGAGATGAAGAATGGCACTGAACTTGTGGGGTGCATTGCAAAGACTGGTATTTGGCCCACAAAGTTTCAACCTGCATCAGTCAGCTTGGATGAGTTGCGTGACATAGCTTGCAGAGAGCGAGATGGACTAGGAGCGCAATTTGCTGGCCTTTGTGATGGGGACATTGGTGATCAAGTATGGAAGAAAACCTTTGAGGAAGTTGAAACTGGCGCGCTTGTTGGCCCCATCCCTCTTGATCAGGTGCCACCTGATTATCCCTTGAGCAGAAGATTCGGCATCCGACAGGGTGCGAAAGTCAGATGTATAGATGATTTCTCCAGATCAAGTGTGAACAGCAGTGTTCAGTCTTGTGAGAGCCCGAAGCCTCACACCCTAGATGTTTTTGCAGCGATGTGCGTTCGCCTGATGTCTGAACTTGAAGGAGGTGAGCAATGGTACGGTAGGACTTTCGATCTGGTGGGAGCCTACCGTCAGTGTGCAGTGAAGCCATCATCAGCAGCCTTCTCCTACATAATGGTGCAGCACCCTCAGAGCCATGAACTTGCGGCTTTTCGTATGAGAGCTTTACCTTTTGGGTCAATTTGCTCAGTGCACTCGTTCCTGCGGATATCACACAGCCTGTGGTACGTTCTTGTCAAAGAGTTCAAGCTGTTGATGACCAATTACTTTGACGATTTCGTCTCTCTTTCAATGGAGTCCGAGAGGCCCGCAGTGACTTCATGTGTTCATATGTACTTTAAGCTTCTTGGATGGGTCTTTGCAGAGACTGGCGAAAAGGCGCCTGAATTCAACCAACTGTTTCAGGCGTTGGGTGTGAACATATGTGTGCAATCATTGCATGTGGGACTTGTCACGGTGGGTAACATTGAAAGCAGGCGGCGCGAGCTTATTGAGTTCATTTCTAAGGTGATTGAGTCAAGGCAGCTTGCAAAACATGATGCACTTAGACTACGTGGCAGACTGCAATTTGCCGCAGGGCAAGTTTTTGGGAGGATCGCCAAGTGCGCGCTGGCGGCAGTATCCTTTCATGCACACAACTCCAGTAGTTCTACATTGTCTGATGAGACACTCTTTTCCCTGCAGCTGCACAAGCGTTTTCTGGAGCTTGGCAGGCCCCGTGAGTTGAAGATGGCTGCAGAGAAACCATGGTTTATTCAGACCGATGCCTGTTACGACAGCTTTGAAGATGGAATCATGGCTGGGATTGGCGCAGTCCTTTTCAATCCTGCAGGTGAACCGGTGAAGTTTTTCTCGCACAGGTTGTCACCGACTGTTGTGAAGAAGTTGAACCCATGCAGCAAAAAGACGACCATTTATGAGTGCGAATTTTTCTCCCTCTTCTGCTCATTCTTTTTGTGGGGCGATGTTGTGAATGATGCCGTCGTGATTTACACAGACAACAATGGTGTGCGTATACCGGTGTGAGTTTCCTCTAGGATTTCAGGGGGGTCAACCCCCCTAAGAAGGACTGATTTTCTGGTGCGAAAATTCTTCGATTTTGATGAAAGGCTGCTTTTATCAACCCCCTCATTTTCTACAGAACAACTTTTGGAGACCTCTGAGTCGGGAGACCCTGATTTTCTGGGTAGCTTAAGTGCCCAAAATCCAGGAGCATAATTTTAGCATCTCTGGGAGGACGTTCCTAGATTTTCTAGTGGTCCCTGATTTTCTAGAGGGGCACTGGTAGGTCATTTTATTTTGTTTAAACATGCTTAAAATCTAGTCCCATCTCTCTCCTGTCGAAAATGCACTTCTTGGGGGTTGCCATTTTTCTAGGGTACCTCAAATTGGTTTGATGTCTGTAGCTAAATTTTCTTGGGTCCTTAATTTATACAACATTCATTTTCCAGTAGAAAATCACAGGCCCCAACCGGACCCGGTAAACTGCCACAGGGTCGTGTGCGTGATACTCTGATCGCGTGTACAACGCCCAACCCTGTGGCTAATCAGATCTTGGTGGCCACAATGGCCTTGGAGATTTTGAAGCAGATCACGCCATGGTATGCTCGAGTCCCAACAGACTCCAATCTGTCTGACGGGCCTTCCAGGTTGTCTTGCGAGAAGGTTATCAGTATGGGGGCACAAAGGTGTGATGTCAATGGTGATGACCTTTGGGTGGGACTCACAGCCCTTGCTGAAATGTGGGGAGGCGACCAGGCTGTGATCTCACCCACAGGTTAAAAGAAACGTGACAGCAGCTCCAGCTTGAATCCTTGCAGTGCAACTTCATTTTGACAATCCAGCTCAGTTGCATCAATGTTCAAGTGTTCTTGCCGTAGCCTGCGGTTCCAAGGGTGATAATATAGCGGTCAGTCATGAGTGCGAATTATCACCTGAAGGAAGATTCGTGTTCGAATCAGCTGGCTGGGGTCAAGGTCAAAGTGATGCTTCTTCTTTCATGCTGCAGATGTTTACAATTTTCGAATGCTTGTTCAACAGATGTTCATTGTGCAAAAGATATCCATGATCAGTGCATGTTTTCTTTTTAGGAGAGACTGCATTTCGCCCCACCCTCATGCCGCCCTGGCGAATGCAGTCTCTCCTATTTGCATTTGTTCTCATCACTGACACGTGTTCGAGACCTTTTTGCTTGATGCCTACTTCGTCCTCATTTTGACAATCCAGCTCAGTTGCATCAATGTTCAAGTGTTCTTGCCGTAGCCTTCGGTTCCAAGGGTGATAAACACCATTTCTTTTTAGGATATGTTCCATTTTCATCCCCATTTTTCAAACTCAAGGGAACGGTGAAAACAGAAAAATCCCACGTGAGTTATGTTTCGGCCCACTCCGCCAGTGCCTTTTCCTGGGGAGAGGAGGGCGAACAAATTGAGCACGTCAAGCGAAATACCATTCCAACAACTGCGCATTCAGCTCAGTTCTCAGCAATTTGGATGTTTCCCCGGACTCGAAGTAAGTCGTGCAAAAATGGAAATCCTTTGTAGCGACACTCAACAGCATGACATGGCCACTTGCACAAGGATGAAACGCAGAAATCGAGACTCAGTTCATGAACATTTTTGGACATTTGCGTTGAAAATCACATGTATCTGCACGGGCCCGTGGTTCAAGTGAAACGGGAGTGATTGCTGCCGCCCCTCTTGCAAAAAAGGAAATATCAATACAAACTGACAGCCGTTGTTTTCTCTGCACATGTTTTTGTTTGACTAAAAATTATTTTTGAGAACTTGAACTTTTATAAACGCGTATGCAGTGATTTATATTTGGTTATGTGATATCATGTGCGGCGCCACATCGTATATTTTTTTACTACCCGAATGTGTTCTTTACAGGAAAAGGGTGATTTGCAAATTTTAACACCACATTTCAGGAATTTTCAGCGCCTTGTTCAACTCATTCGGTGTCCACTGCAGCTCTTATCACGTCTTCTTTCTATGCAAACTGAACGGGTTACTTTCAGTTGCAACATGGGCCAAAGTTTCAGACCACCAAAATTCAACCAGTTGCTGGTCTATTTCATTGAAGGACACCAATCACCGAGGAGTCCTTTGATTTTTGGTTACGATATAGGTCTAGATATGTTTGCATGTTTTTTTAGAATGGTCGTTTTAGTGTTGCAACTCATTGACGTTTCATGGGTTTACATCGGTTTACATTGCAAAAAATCTTTGTTTTGTCCGCGGTGTGATGGCTTGGGGAGGCGTGGGCTTGCTGTCGGAAGTCGCCGTGATATGGTGGAAACTTGGTCACCGGAGGTTCTTCGCCGCGTCCCGAGCGTCCCGAACTACAAGTGACATCCGTTTGAGAGTTCAGCAAACAGTGAGTCATCACAACACATGTCAAATGGTTGCAACAAACTGTGCAAACGGACCTTTAAAATCTTTAAAAGTGGGATTTCCTTGAATTTTGGGCAATGTTCATCCACCGTGAACCTTGAACCTTGACATGTTGGCATACCAACGGGCATCTTCCGTGGATGGAATTTAGCGGCGCGCCATGCATCTCCAAGTGAAGCGTGCGAGTGGAACCTGCCGTGATCATTATCTCAGTATTACAAGCTCTGGACAAAGGAGTGGCTGGCGACACATTGAATGGTGATAGTCCTTTCTCACAAAGGGCCACACCCTGATGATTAATCATCAATTAATCATCATTAATAATCTAATTATGATCACAATGAAAATCCATAAAAACTATAGTCTAAAATCTATAATTTAACATCTACAATCTATAACCCCCTCCCCTTGAAGTCAAACGCAAGGGACGGAACCCTTGTTTTTTTTGGGTTCATTGATCCCACCAGGGTTCCCGCCCAGGGCCCTGATATATCAACCAATACATCATCTGAAAAATATCATCAATTTGATACATCAGATGAGCCATTTTATTATCATCAGACCATTCTACATCTACAACATCAGTTCCCTGGGAATGATTTTATCATTTTATCATCCGTAAAATACCATTCTACATCATGTTTTATCATCTCATGATATCACAATACAGTTTCGCAGGCAGATATGGATCACACAGATCATATCATATGGATAATGTATGTATATATATATATATCTACCAAAAAACTAGATTCTCATAACTCATCCGACATCACCATGTGCAATGATCATTCGTTTATCATGTATACCTTGTATAACTCTAATATACAAATATCATACATGTCAAAACCGAACATAAATACCCTTTTCTAGTACTCCACCATCATCACGTTGATATCCATAGATGTCATTGCTCATCGAAGAGTACTAATCACAGGTCAGAATACTTAGGATGATCCTCATATGGGGTTTCATAGAATGGAGGACCCACAATCATGTTTTTCAGCGAACCACTTGTCAATTTTGGATGATTTCGGGGTTCTCCCATTTAAAAAAATACCCTTAGAAAAAGTTACCCATATCATATTGTTGGCTTTATCCTCATATAATTTCATCATCTCATCATGCATATATATATATACATCCCCATTACATTCCCACTATAGTCACTATATCCCCGTGCTCAATGATAGATCACGATTATATCCGCGTTCTTGAAAGTTAAATCCCACAATATACATAGTAGATATGTGTGTACGTATATGTACATATGTCTATATGTCTATATGTCTATATGTCTATATGTCTATATGTCTATATGTCTATATGTCTATATGTCTATATGTCTATAGGTATATACGTCTATATGTATATATGCGTATATGCGCATATGTATGTATATATCTATATATAAATATGTGCATATATATATATATACCACGCATGATATATCCAAAAATCAACATGTCCACTGGAAAATTCCTGTCTCCGCAAGTTTCTGCACTTTCGATTTCTATTGTATGAATATATCCCTATGGTATCCTCGGAAAATCCTTATGACTTCTATCACTGCGCAGGATCATCCGCCGCCTGGAACTGGGAAAGCTATGGAACTTTCCCAAACCCAGCGCTGGGAACCTGAAATTGGAGGCGGGTTGAGGGGGGGCTGTGAAAAAAAGGCCTTGAACTATGAAGAAAACTGGGATTTCAACCATAAGAACATCGTTCTGAAGCATAAAGATTGGAATCTAAGGCACCAAAAATGGGTTTCAACACAAACACCTAGACATTTTCCCATAAACAAAGTGACCTAACCCATCATCCCATGGATCTGATCTCATCCATTGGAGCATTTTCTGCTACCTTGGTGGACCGGGGAGGACAATCCGTTGATGATTTGATGTCCTTCAATGGTGGATCTCAGAGTAGATTCCCTCCATTTGACCGAGTTTTTTCGAAATGATCCCCTTCTTTTTGTGGCCGAAACCCAGTTCTTTTGTGGCTGAGATTTTCACCTCCTCCACCTCCGCAGGTTCTGCGTGTGGCGGGCAGTGTGCAGGTGGTGTCCCCCCCGGGGCAGCGGCAGTTTTCTGTGGCACTTCCGCAGCAAGGGATTGATTTGGAGGCGCCGGGACATCACTGGGAAAAGGGATGAGGCTCTGAAAATGAGGCTTTCTATAAGGGGTACCCCAAAATGGATGGTTTATAAATGTTTATAAATGTTTATAAAGGGAAAAGCCTATTAAAATGGAGAAACCATTGGATTTGTTCCCGAACAGTTTTAGGAGTAAACTTCGATAGAAAACTTTGGATGGGGGGCTACGCATGGTACTCGTAGACCTTCCACTTCAAATAGCAGAAGTTGAATGTGGCCTGGTAGGACATGTGATTGGGAGAGGAGTCAGGGTCAGAGACAAACTTTTGATTTTCTGAGCTGATTACCCAACCTGGTTATGACATTCACAGTTCGCCATGGGTTGTTGATGGCCCTAATCGAAATAGATGGTGAACAACTGGGTTTACCGTTCTTAATAGCATGGTGGTAGTTTTTCCAGTTCGCAAACTGTGAATGTCATAACCAGGTTGGATAACCTTTACTCAAGGGCTGTCCTTGGTGCAGGTGGAGATCCTGCAGCAGCCCGGCCATCCCGAAACTCCGGGTGGATATCCAACATCTGACAGCCAAGAGGAGTTGCTGCCGGTTCCGCCCGGGAGGGGGATGGGTGAAATCATGAAATCACATGAATTCCCAAATTTTCCCAGGAAAAACTGGGAACCTTTGAGGGGCTTTGAAATTTTGGCCCATATTTAATATCCACCATCAAGAATCACTGAATGCTAACTAAAGTTGGGTCTTTTTTTGACCCAACGCCAAGTTGGGTGTCATTTCTGCGGCGCGCTGGTATCCGTACCTTCTTGTTGGTCAGGGCTTGTCATGCTTGTTGGTAGCTTCATACTTTTCGCTGGGCGAGTTGTGAAATTCCAGCAGCCTACCGGGCCTGTTGCAGGAGAATGGTGCCTACTTGGCAAAACATTCCATCGCCGAATACTTGAAAGTTCTCGTGACCTCGCTTTTGGTGGAGAAGCCCCCGGATCCGTTTCAGTGGATGCGTGAGCAGTTGGAAGGAGACTTGGCAAAATGGGCATCAATAGGTTACATGCATATATATATATATAGTATATAATATATAATATAATATATATATAATATACAATATATTATGTCTTATATATTATATTTCCTATATATATTATATTATATAATATTATATCATATAATATCATCTGATCTTATATTAAATAGTATTATATTATATTATACTATATTATATTATAATATATTATAATATAATATAGTATAATATAACATTATATTATATTATATTGTATTATATCATATTATATTATATTATATTATATTATATTATATATACTATATTATAATATATTATACTATATCATATTTTAACTTATACTATATTATATTATATCATATCATCTTATCTTTTATTATATTATATTATACTATACTATATTATACTATATTATATGATATTATATTATATGTATTGTATTATATTATATTATATTATATTATATTATCGAAGAAAGTCTAGAAGTCAAACTTCCGACAACATGGACAAATGAAAATCAGAGGTGGGAAGAGTCAGAGAAGAGAAGAGAAGAAGAAAGAAGAAAAGAAGATCAAAAAAGCGAAAGTCTCAGAAGAAAGAAGATCCAGGTGCGCGAAAAGGTAGGAAAAGCGCGAAACACTGTATTTTTCCTCATTGAGGCTCCGGAGGGTCGAGTAGGATCGCTAAAGCAGCGGGCGCGGAGCCAGCTGGCCAGATGAGAGATGAACAATTGCACCCCGTTGTGGCGCGAAGCACATTTCCAAGTCAAAATGTAGAAAGCACACCAAGTCCGGACCACTTTTGGAAGCTGAGATGTCGAAAAATGCACACCGTTGCGGCGCGAAGCACATGTCGAAGTCAAAATGTAGAAAACACACCAGCTCCGGGTTGTGATGTCGAAAAAGTGCACGCCGTTGTGGCGCGAAGCACATGTCGAAGTCAAAAAATAGAAAACACCAGGTTCGGACCACTTTTGGAAGTTGAGATATCGAGAAAGTGGACGCCGTTGTGGCGCGAAGCACACTTCGAAGTCAAAATGTAGAAAGCACACCAGCTTCGGACCACTTTTGGAAGTTGAGATGTGGAAAAAGTGGACGCCGTTGTGGCGCGAAGCACATTTCGAAGTCAAAAGTGCAAAAAACTGAGGGGTACGGGCCACTTTTGGAGGTTCAGGTGTCGTTTCGCGAGGCAGGCGCAAGGGATTGTGCACCTTGTCAAAAGTGAGCAAAACGTGAGGGTTTTGTAGCATTGCCAAAAACGATGGCAGGCGTGGGACACTTGAAGAGGATCTGCAAAGATGGATTTTCCGTGGCAGGTGCAGTACAAGAGACATGTTCATCAGAGCTGTTAGGAGGTCCGGGCGCTGATTTCCTGAGAGAGGTTGCATTTTGGAGCATCAGATCTTCCGGTTTGCTCAAATTATTTTGCGTGACAGATGCAGCACTTCGCATGACCCGGCATCACTTTTTCGTGGCAGGCGCAGTAGTTTAGACAGGTGGAGTCGAAAAATCGCAAAACGCAGTGGTACGAGGCTTTCAGCTCTGCACTCAGCTTTCCATTTTGGAAGGAAGTCTCGCTGAATCGCTGCGTTTTTGATGTTGTCAAATTGAGAAAACTGAGGAAGTCTCGCAGAATAGCTTCGTTTTCAAGCTTGCAGATAGATAGACAGACAGACAGAGAGATAGATAGATAGACAGATAGATAGACAGATAGATAGATAGACAGATAGATAGATAGAAAGATAGATATATAGACAGACAGACAGGGAGAGAGAGAGAGATAGATAGATAGAAAAATAGATAGATAGCAAGAAAGAAAGAAAGAAAAAAAGAAAGAAAGAAAGAAAGAAAGAAAGAAAGAAAGAAAGAAAGAAAGAAAGAAAGAAAGAAAGAAAGAAAGAAAGAAAGAAAGAAAGAAAGAAAGATAGATAGATAGATAGATAATTCGATGAAAGGAGAGAGAGGGAGAGAGAGGGAGAGATAGAGAGATAGATAGATAGATAGATAGATAGATACATGGATAGATGGATAGATGGATAGATGGATAGATGGATAGATGGATAGATGGATAGATGGATGGATAGATAGATAGATAGATGGATAGGTAGGTAGGTAGGTAGGTAGATAGTCAGAGAAAGAGACCTCAACCAACTTTCGGTCCATCAGTGGCTTCGCTCTGCCACCCGTGATTCACAACAACCAACCTCTCCTATAGGTTTTCTATTTCTGAAACTTCCGCCCGCCTTGTGCGGTACTAATGGTATCATATTATATTATATGATATCATTTGACATCATATCATATTATATTGTAGTGTATTGTATTGTATTGTATTGTAATTGTATTGTAATTGTATTGTAATTGTATTGTATTGTATTGTGTTGTATTGTGTTGTGTTGTGTTGTGTTGTGTTGTGTTGTATTGTATTGTATTGTATAATAATGTTTTATATAATAAAATAGAATAGAAATAAAATAAATTATATTCTATTATTTATATATATATACACCAAATATCAAACACTTTTGTTGGATCTTCGTTAGATGACAACAAACATTTTTGGATATTTTTGGCCCACTTTGAAAGCCATCCTTCATGACCTTGATTCTTCCACTCCCAGCCACTGGCCCCAAGGTAAAATTGTGGCCTCAGAAACACTTCCAATCGCCACTGTCAGACGCCCTCCTTCCTTCAAGGGTGGTGCTTGCGTAATCACTGGCCCCAGTGGAGTCGGCAAGTCCACATTGATCAAGAAGCTTATGGCGGAATTTCCAGATGACTTTGGTTTTTCTGTTTCACACACCACCAGGGATCCTCGTCCTGGAGCGCAAGATGGGGTTGACTATCACTTTGTGTCTCGTGAACGGATGCAGAGCGACATTGATGCTGGGTTTTTTGTGGAACATGCGGAAGTCCACGGAAACCTCTATGGAACCTCTATTGCAGCAGTGCAGGAAGTCACAAAGAAAGGCAGAGTGTGTCTGCTGGACATTGACGTCCAAGGTGCAGAATCAGTGAAAAAGTCCACATTGTCAAAGACCTGTTCCTTTGTGTTCTTTGCCCCACCCACTGCAGCTGTGCTTGAGCAGCGTTTGCGTGGAAGAGGCACTGAGACGGAGGAGAGGATTCAGAAGCGACTGACAGGATCTTTAAGAGAGCTGTCCATCTATGAAAGAAATCCAGATGCGTGGGATTTGACTTTGAAGTGGTACAATGAGCAGGTAGAAGATGCATATCAGGAATTTCGAACCTTCCTCTATGACCAAATTCCCAAGCAACCTGCTGGTCAAATCGCCACTGTCAGACGCCCTCCTTCCTTCAAGGGTGGTGCTTGCGTAATCACTGGCCCCAGTGGAGTCGGCAAGTCCACATTGATCAAGAAACTTATGGCGGAATTTCCAGATGACTTTGGTTTTTCTGTTTCACACACCACCAGGGATCCTCGTCCTGGAGAGCAAGATGGGGTTGACTATCACTTTGTGTCTCGTGAACGGATGCAGAGCGACATTGATGCTGGGCTTTTTGTGGAACATGCGGAAGTCCACGGAAACCTCTATGGAACCTCTATTGCAGCAGTGCAGGAAGTCACGAAGAAAGGCAGAGTGTGTCTGCTGGACATTGACGTCCAAGGTGCAGAATCAGTGAAAAAGTCCACATTGTCAAAGACCTGTTCCTTTGTGTTCTTTGCCCCGCCCACTGCAGCTGTGCTTGAGCAGCGTTTGCGTGGAAGAGGCACTGAGACGGAGGAGAGGATTCAGAAGCGACTGACAGGATCTTTAAGAGAGCTGTCCATCTATGAAGGAAATCCAGATGCGTGGGATTTGACTTTGAAGTGGTACAATGAGCAGGTAGAAGATGCATATCAGGAATTTCGAACCTTCCTCTATGACCAAATTCCCAAGCAACCTGCTGGTCAAATCGCCACTGTCAGACGCCCTCCTTCCTTCAAGGGTGGTGCTTGCGTAATCACTGGCCCCAGTGGAGTCGGCAAGTCCACATTGATCAAGAAGCTTATGGCGGAATTTCCAGATGACTTTGGTTTTTCTGTTTCACACACCACCAGGGATCCTCGTCCTGGAGAGCAAGATGGGGTTGACTATCACTTTGTGTCTCGTGAACGGATGCAGAGCGACATTGATGCTGGGCTTTTTGTGGAACATGCGGAAGTCCACGGAAACCTCTATGGAACCTCTATTGCAGCAGTGCAGGAAGTCACGAAGAAAGGCAGAGTGTGTCTGCTGGACATTGACGTCCAGGGTGCAGAATCAGTGAGAAAGTCCTCATTGTCAAAGACTTGTTCCTTTGTGTTCTTTGCCCCACCCACTGCAGCTGTGCTTGAGCAGCGTTTGCGTGGAAGAGGCACTGAGACAGAGGAGAGGATTCAGAAGCGACTGACAGGATCTTTAAGAGAGCTGTCCATCTATGAAGGAAATCCAGATGGGTGGGATTTGACTTTGAAGTGGTACAATGAGCAGGTAGAAGATGCATATCAGGAATTTCGAACCTTCCTCTATGATCAAATTCCCAAGCAACCTGCTGGTCAAATCGCCACTGTCAGACGCCCTCCTTCCTTCAAGGGTGGTGCTTGCGTAATCACTGGCCCCAGTGGAGTCGGCAAGTCCACATTGATCAAGAAACTTATGGCGGAATTTCCAGATGACTTTGGTTTTTCTGTTTCACACACCACCAGGGATCCTCGTCCTGGAGAGCAAGATGGGGTTGACTATCACTTTGTGTCTCGTGAACGGATGCAGAGCGACATTGATGCTGGGCTTTTTGTGGAACATGCGGAAGTCCACGGAAACCTCTATGGAACCTCTATTGCAGCAGTGCAGGAAGTCACGAAGAAAGGCAGAGTATGTCTGCTGGACATTGACGTCCAAGGTGCAGAATCAGTGAAAAAGTCCTCATTGTCAAAGACCTGTTCCTTTGTGTTCTTTGCCCCGCCCACTGCAGCTGTGCTTGAGCAGCGTTTGCGTGGAAGAGGCACTGAGACGGAGGAGAGGATTCAGAAGCGACTGACAGGATCTTTAAGAGAGCTGTCCATCTATGAAGGAAATCCAGATGCGTGGGATTTGACTTTGAAGTGGTACAATGAGCAGGTAGAAGATGCATATCAGGAATTTCGAACCTTCCTCTATGACCAAATTCCCAAGCAACCTGCTGGTCAAATCGCCACTGTCAGACGCCCTCCTTCCTTCAAGGGTGGTGCTTGCGTAATCACTGGCCCCAGTGGAGTCGGCAAGTCCACATTGATCAAGAAGCTTATGGCGGAATTTCCAGATGACTTTGGTTTTTCTGTTTCACACACCACCAGGGATCCTCGTCCTGGAGAGCAAGATGGGGTTGACTATCACTTTGTGTCTCGTGAACGGATGCAGAGCGACATTGATGCTGGGCTTTTTGTGGAACATGCGGAAGTCCACGGAAACCTCTATGGAACCTCTATTGCAGCAGTGCAGGAAGTCACGAAGAAAGGCAGAGTGTGTCTGCTGGACATTGACGTCCAGGGTGCAGAATCAGTGAGAAAGTCCTCATTGTCAAAGACTTGTTCCTTTGTGTTCTTTGCCCCACCCACTGCAGCTGTGCTTGAGCAGCGTTTGCGTGGAAGAGGCACTGAGACAGAGGAGAGGATTCAGAAGCGACTGACAGGATCTTTAAGAGAGCTGTCCATCTATGAAGGAAATCCAGATGCGTGGGATTTGACTTTGAAGTGGTACAATGAGCAGGTAGAAGATGCATATCAGCAATTTCGAACCTTCCTCTACGAGCAAATGAAGTAGTTGGGAGAGTTTGCTTCGGTATTTTAGGGGTGTGTCACTGTGTGGGCATGCCAGAAACGAAGCCTTGATGGCGATTAGTTTCACTCTGTTTCAAACAAAGTGAAGCTAGGAATGACTCGCAGGTGGCCGGTGAAAAGTGCGCCCGTTGGTGGCTTCGATGTGACGTGCTCATTCATCTCAGTGATGGGAGGGGAAATTTCAACCGTGCGCACATGGGATTGGCTGAAAAATGATTGACCCCGACATTTGACGGTTTTGCTTGGAGATTTTGGTACAGCAAGTAGAGAAACTTAGTATTTCTGGAGCCACACTATCCACATTGTTTGTTGAGGATTCAATCCAAGCAGCGATCGACAGAACACATTCTTCACAATCATCACATGTCATATTGTTTTATTCCGCTTGTCATCGCTGTATTGGTATTCTCAAGTGCTGACTTGAAGCCCACATGGTACAAACTTGGGTCATGGGTCAAAATCGATTGCAGGGGTTTGTGAAAAACACCATCATCCAATGGAAGCGCTCCGAAATTTCTGGACGTCTCATTCGTGTTTCATCCTCAACGCATTGGTCCATGCGCCGTGCCCTTGCCATACCATGGCGCCGCTTCGGCGCAGCGTTGCCTCTCCGTCTGCGGTCCCTGCGGTCCGGGCGGCCGCTGGGCCGATGGATGGCGGCGGGGGTGGCCGTGGCGGTGGTGTATCGCAGCAAGATGCACGACTACCGCTGCTCTGAGAACAGCCAGGCGACGCAGTGAAAATCAGGAGTTTTCCCAGATTTCACCAAACAGAAGGATAGTTATGTAGAACTGATACGAGTGGTTGCAGTTTAACAACTTTTCAAGTTTTGGGATGACAATCACCACCAAAGGTGTTATTTCGGCTTACCAACCAGTGATAGATTGAAGGAAAGAGCTGCTTTCCGGTTTCATTTGCAGAGGGGCAGAGTTGATTCTTGAAGATGGAACACGCAATTTGGGCAGATTCGATGTTTGACACGGGAACCACTCCAAATTCTTTCCCCAAATAGTGTGGTCACTGGCAATGACCAGCCAAGTTGCAGGTTGCCACGCAGAGACGTCCTCCTCCCTTCAAAGGTGGTTGTTGCGTGATCACTGGCCCCAGTGGAGTAGGCAAGTCCACATTGATCAAGAAGCTTCTGGCAGAGTTTCCGCATGATTTTGGTTTTTCTGTGTCACACACCACAAGGGATCCTCGTCCTGGAGAGCAAGATGGGGTTGACTATCACTTTGTGACTGGTGAGCAGATGAAGCGTGACATTAATGCTGGGCTTTTTGTGGAACATGCGGAAGTCCACGGAAACCTCTATGGAACTTCCATTGCCGCAGTGCAAGATGTAATGAAGAAAGGTAGAGTGTGTCTGCTGGACATTGACGTCCAAGGTGCAGAATCAGTGAGAAAATCATCTTTGTCAAAGATTTGCTCCTTTGTATTTTTTGCCCCACCCACTGCAGCTGTGCTTGAGCAGCGTTTGCGTGGAAGGGGCACTGAGACAGAGGAAAAGATTCAGAAGCGACTGGCAAGATCTTTGAGAGAGCTGTCGATCTATGAAGAAAATCCAGATGCATGGGATTTGACCTTGAAATTCTACAATGAGCAGGGAGAAACTGCATATCAAGAATTTCGAACCTTCCTCTATGATCAAATTCCCAAACTACCTGCTGGTCCAATCGCCACTGTCAGAGGCTCTCCTCCCATCAAAGGTGGTTGTTGCGTGATCACTGGCCCCAGTGGAGTAGGCAAGTCCACATTGATCAAGAAGCTTCTGGCAGAGTTTCCGCATGATTTTGGTTTTTCTGTGTCACACACCACAAGGGATCCTCGTCCTGGAGAGCAAGATGGGGTTGACTATCACTTTGTGACTCGTGAGCAGATGAAGCGTGACATTGATGCTGGGCTTTTTGTGGAACATGCGGAAGTCCACGGAAACCTCTATGGAACTTCCATTGCCGCAGTGCAAGATGTAATGAAGAAAGGTAGAGTGTGTCTGCTGGACATTGACGTCCAAGGTGCAGAATCAGTGAGAAAATCATCTTTGTCAAAGATGTGTTCCTTTGTATTTTTTGCCCCACCCACTGCAGCTGTGCTTGAGCAGCGTTTGCGTGGAAGGGGCACTGAGACAGAGGAAAAGATTCAGAAGCGACTGGCAGCATCTTTGAGAGAGCTGTCGATCTATGAGGGAAATCCAGATGCATGGGATTTGACCTTGAAATTCTACAATGAGCAGGGAGAAATTGCATATAAGGAATTCAGGGCTTTCCTCCAAAGTCAGATTAAATAGTTGTGAGGATGGCTGAAGCGCCTCTTTTTTGGTTGTCCGGGATCATCAAGAGGCCGACAGTGCCACTCTGTTTCAAACAAAGTGGAGCTGAGAATCGATGCGGTTGGCCGTTTGGCTGTAAAAAGACCTCGCTCGGGAGCAGTGGGGAAGTGGGCAGATGTCCGCGCAGTTGGACCCCCTATCGGCCCTATCGCTTCTCTCTTGATCTTGGGGTGACAGCGGCGGTTGAGTCCATGACCAGCTTGTGGGTGAAATACTTGGGGACACAGCCGGCAATCACAAACTCATCTTAAACAATGTGGGGCTGCAGATTTGGTGACAAAATCGATTCATTTTTGTTTTTGTCCCGGAGTTGAGCTTCCTGGAACAGTTCTATGTCCAAGACCTCTTGATTGGTTTAACTGTGTTTAACTATGTTTAACTTTCATTTTCCAAGGTTTCACTGCTTCCCTACCATTTTTTCTGAAATTCGGTAGATATCCAGTTTTTTGGCTGGCGAAGTCAAAGATCCTGCTAGTTCTGCCAGTGAATTTCTCCCTACCCCATTTTATCCCCAATTTCGACGCACCATTTATTCATATTTATTATTGGTTGGAAAGAACATGTCAGTTAATAAATAATAATAATACTAAATGTTATTAATACCAACAATAATATTTAGTATTGTTGCTTATTAAATACGAACAATTGCCCATAATCACCATTCAGTTGTGGGTGATCTCCATGATTTTCCGTGCTGCTCCAGGCTGCAGAGGGGCCGCGATCTCTGAGGGGATGTGAGCTATCAACAAATTTGACATGAGTTGAACATCCTTATATATATATATGCGGTTGGGAAAACAGCACAGAGTACCACTGCACCCCACTAAGGTCGTTTTAAAGTTTTTACAGTCGTTGAGACGTCCTCCGACTGTTGCAACTATGGCTCAAGCCATTCAATTAGCTCAAGGGCCAATCAACTGACTGGCTCAAGATCACCGAGCCCAATCTGGAGTGAAAAGGTGCAGCTGCATCTGCCTCTTGGTGGGGACCTCCGGGAAGGGACTCGGTCTGACTTTAGAACCCGTGGGTTCTGGGCCCAACCCAAACGCTGCCTTGAAGCCATGTCGAGCAGCGACTTCACTCAGCGTCGTCGACAAGAACGCCAAGTTCAAGCGGCTGCTCATGCTGAAGAAGTACAACATGGGACCCATGGAAAAGAAGAACGCGAGGAAACGGCAGACCAAATGCTGGATCGACTTCTGGAGGAGATGGACACACCTGGACAAGAACATGGGGGAAAACAGGGACAAGATCATCAGACTCGACCCGAAGATCACTGATGGGAAAGGGAGTTGGAGAAAGTGGGATGGCACTGACCAGTGCTGGGGGAAGTGGAGCCCTAGTGCCCTAGTGCAGGTTGCGGCGGTCCGAGCTGGAGCGGGCGAACAAATTGCCCAGAATCCGGCTGTTGCGGAAGAAGTCGCAAGACCAGTGTCCTTACCACCTGAAGAACCTCCTGGACTTGAAGTGGTACGAGGAAAAGGGAATGGTGGTCTGTTGTCTGGTTTGACCCCAGGGGTGAATAGTCTAACTCTTTCGGGAGCAATGACACAAACACCAGTAGTTGCCCGGATGTCTGAGGGATTTCGTGAACCACCTGTTGTGGGTAATCGAGAAGAAGAACAGGGTGGAAAACACCAAAGCTCAACTGAAGTGGGTGGAGGTGCAGCTGCTGTTGTGGGAACAGTTGCTCTTTTGGAGAGACCGGGACGTTCACCTGTTGAATCTCCTGAAGATGCACGTATCAAACCAGTGGTGCCAGCGGCGCCAACAGGTCCACCTGTGAGCTACCAGCCAATGGGACCACCTGTGGTGTACGCCGCAACTGGTGGGGCACAGGGTTCACAGGCAGCTGGGATGTCCCAGCAATCCATGTGTGCTGGAGTGCCACCTACGGGAATGGTGCCTCAGTGGGGAACAGCGGTTG
Organism: Cladocopium goreaui; assembly: GCA_947184155.2. Classification (NCBI taxonomy): domain Eukaryota; class Dinophyceae; order Suessiales; family Symbiodiniaceae; genus Cladocopium; species Cladocopium goreaui. The sequence goes on from CAMXCT020005846.1 coordinate 46,306, forward strand.
TGGATCCTGGGATGGTAACCGGGGTCATGGCTGCAGAAGAAACGAATCCATGGAGTGCTGCAAAGCGAGTGGAAGCTCTAATGAGCAGCCCACAAACTCCAGTGAAAGAGCTGACTTATCCCACAGTGTCGCAAGACCTGATTGATCAGGCGGACGCGAGGGAGAAGGAAAAGTATGAGGAGTTGAAACAACAAACGGTGGAATTCTTTCAACGGGGCAAGACCGAGATCCAACAAGATCGAGAAAATTGGTTAGCCACGCGGGAAGAGAGACATGCCCGGGAACGGGTCCAAGAAGCAGGAGGAGGTCACAAGGGCTCTCAGTCAAGTGGGGGGTCTTATCAAACCGCCTCGCCGGAGCTGAAGAATGTCGAGCAGTGTTTTCCTGTGGGGCCATCTCAAGGTGTTCCACCCCAAGGACAACATTTGCTAGATCAACCAGTTCCGGGAATTCAACACCACCATGATCAAGATCTTCAAATGAAGGCGGGAGGTCAGTTGTGGAATGCGCCTCCTGCGCCCAAGGTCGAACAAGGTTTTCGGCCGATGGATGTGTACATGAATCAAGGGTGGATGAATGGAATGCCGCAGGGAGCGGCGCCAAGACCACCGATGGGAGCTCCTTGCATGGGAGCCATGGAAAACATAAGCCCCTGTTTCATGGGTGAACAACCCAATCAATGGTATAATCCTCAAGCCCAAGTTGTAGGAGCACCTGCAGGACAAGATCAACGACCTCAAGGAGGTTTTGCATTTCCGGGAGGAAACACCGGACCTATGGGGGGTTATGGTTGGCCAAGGGGAGGGCCGTATGGAAATTCGGGACAAGCACCTGGTCCGCCCGGTGGTCATCAAGGAAATCCAGGTCAGCCGGGTGGTCATCAAGGAAACCCGGGACAAGCTGTACCGCCACAACAACAACAAGTTGCAGTCCAAGCAGGACCTCAGGCAGGGGGAGAAGGACCAGGCGAAACTTTAAGATCGGTCGAATTGCCAAAGCTGGACAGAAATGCAACATCTTTGGACTTTGGAGACTGGCTGGCAGTTGTCCAGCAGATGATCGGGGATGTGAGCTACACCTTGGCGCAGTGGTGGGGGGTAGTTATGACTGCTGTGGAACAGGCATACCATCACTGGCTGCAAGCGGATCCACTTATGAGGCTCCGGATGGCGCCTGTGATACCTGACATGGCCCGTGGGTGGCCCCGCACAGAGAACCGAGTGGTGGGCATGCTGCTTCAAGCCGTCCCGAAGGACATCTACGAAGACATCGTGGCGAACCGACAATTGTCGGCAGGTCAGGTCATGTTCAAGCTGCACACCATCTTCCAACCTGGAGGACAAGTGGAAAGAACTTCCCTGCTGCAAATGTTGGTGGACTGGAAATGTCCATCTAATAATGCTGCAGAGATGGTCAACTCCATCCGGAAGTGGAGAAGGTGGGTGGTTCGTGCCGAAGAACTTCAATTGGTTTTGCCCGATCCTCTGGTTTTGGCCGGAGTGGTCGCAAAAATGAGTGATGCATTAGCCAGGTTGGGGGGAGCTCAAGCTGCCTACCGGTTGTTGGGCATAGATCTCTGGCCGGGAATGCAAGAGATCCGAACGTTTTCTGAACTTCTTCAAGCGGAAGCTGGTGAAATGGCTCTCCGTCAACCGGGGAACACAACACCGGGTCCAACGACTAAGCCCAACAATGCAGTGGGGGTGAAGTCTATGAGTGGACCGGATTCATCTGGAAATCCACCAAAGGGAACTTCGAAGGGAAAACCAGAAGACGCGGCAGGTTCTTCCACCGGAAGGAGGGGGGAGAAGCCCGAGCTGCCGATTAACGCTGCTAATGTGGTCCACAAGGTGGCGTGCGTCAACTGGCTGACTGAGAAGGGATGCCAATATGCAGAACGATGCCGGTTTATGCACACCGTGTTGGTCTCCAAGGATGGCCGATGTTTCAACTGTTCTGGAAAAGGACACTCCCGACGTGATTGTCCGGCGGGAAAACGAACTGAGTCACGAGGTCCACAAGGTGTGTCTGAAGGACCAAAGGTGGCCAAAACCACTAGAATCCGCTCAAGATCTCAAGAGAGGAAGAATGGTCCTGGAAAAGAAGGAGGTGCTGCTCAAGAACGTCCTGAACCTGTCGTGAAGATCAACCCGATGGGTGAATCCACGGTCACTATCACCCCTATACCAGAGAAGACCGATAAGGTTGTAGGAGAAGTCACGAACCTTTGAAGGGTCTCAATGGACCAATCTTGAAATCGGTAGGGCATGGTGGGGATCATCTCGAAGTTGAATTTGATGATGGAACAGGTTTATTGGATGGTGGGGCGACACACCCTTTGAGACAGGGGTCAACCGAGGAGATCAAGAACGCGGTGCAGGTCACTGTGGAGCTCGCGCATGGAGCTACTCAGCTCTATCAGAACCCTGTGAATGGAACCCTCTTGTCGGAGGGACCGGTGGAACCAATTGTGCCTCTTCGAGGTTTGGTGGAATTGGGATACACCATCACTTGGTCCCGTGCAGGATGTGTTGTGAAGCATCCACGACTGGGAAACATATGTCCTGTGGTTCGAAAGGACCATGCTCTGGCTCTGATCACTGAGATTGAGCACATGGAGATGGAGAAAAGGACCAACCATCGGCTCACGTTGGAAGAGCCCACGGAGAAAACCAAGAAGTGGTGGGGATCACGATTTCCGGAAAGAATCTGGAATTATATGAAGGGTCAAGATGAAGAAGATCCACAAATTAACCATGATTTGCCATGGAACCGGCACAAAAGAAGGAGGCTGCTCACCTCAAAAGGGGTTATAGTCCACCTCTTTGCTGGGGAAAAGGCGAAGGAATGGCGAAGGAATCCCATTAATGGGATTGAAGTCATTACCTTGGATATCACTGAAGGTCGAAATCAAGATCTACACAATCCTGGAACATGGAGTTTCCTTTGGAAACTTGCAAGCCTGGGAAAACTTCTTGCTATCATCGGGGGACCTCCCTGTCGGACGGTCAGCCGATTGAGACAGAAACAACCCGGGACCAAGACCATTGCGTGGACGTTTCCATGACCGGTATGGTCTACCACGATTGACAGACCGGGAGAAGAACTTGGCTGATTCAGATGCGGCACTGCTGCTGAAACAAGTTGGCCTGTTCATAAGGTCTGAAGAATGTCGTGAACGTCATCGAGTGAGAACAGCTTTCCTCTTGGAGAGCCCACAAGACCCGCTGACGTATGTTCCACAAGCTCGCGAAGAAGAAAGTCCAAGCTTTTGGGCAGGGCCGGAGTTAATGCAGCTGCTCCGCTACCAAGGAATGGGTTTGGTATCCTTTGATCAAGGGTGCTTTGGGCACTCACGACGGAAACCGACCACGAGGACATGAGAGACTTGGAAGATCAACGCAGCACCAAGCACTCCGAGGCCCTGCCAAAGGACATTAAAGACCGTTGCCATCTGTCGTCCACCTGGGCGGTATGGGCACCGGGATTGAGGGCTGCCATCCGAGAAGCACTTCACCGACATCTCAAACGGGAAGGTGATGAAACTGCGGGTGAAGAGCCACATTTGGCCAAGATGACGTCAGAGGAAGCCTGGGAAGCCATATTCGTCAAGGCCATCGACCATATAGAAGGGATTGTAGGACTTGTGTTTTGGAAATGGGTGCAAGGTCTCCACATCGGAGGAGACGCGATGCTACAACGTCGTCATGGGCGATGAGCTTGGACATCGTGGGACCCTTTCCAAAGGTCAGGGATTTATCCTCTGGGAAGGATGTGGTGAAGTATGCAATGGTGGCCACTGCTTTGGTCCCGGATTACATCACCAAAACTGGAGGAGAAGATGAAGATCGACCAAAAGAACAACAAGATCAAGCTCAATCGAAGGACATCGTGATGCCATGTGAAGAACCCCCAGAAAAGGGGAAACCCAAAATTCTGGAACCCTCGTGGGGGGATGGTCTCGAAGAAGGGGATTGCCCGCTTGGTGGAGAAGATCATCAGCTTCCAGAGTCGGGGGAAAAGGACAACAGTGGAAAGGAAGAAAAAGGAGATCCCGACCCGATGACGGAAGAAGTCAAAAGGTTGGTGGAAGAATCTAAGCAGCCGTTCAATGTACGGCACGTGACACTGGTGGAACTTCTGGGGTCAAGACATGTGAGTGAAATCCTAGTCGCCCTGGGAAAATGCATCGCGAAGTTCAACACGATGGGCATCAAGATCAACCGTCTGCATAGTGATCGGGCTAAAGAGCTGCTGCCAAAAAAGCTTGAAAAATGGTGCTCAGAGCGCCTTATAAGACAGAGCATGACAGAGGGAGACGACCCGGCCTCAAACGGCCATGTGGAATCAGAGGTCAATCAGCTTTAAAGGCGAATCCGTCTGTATCTCCGCGTGGCAGGAAGTGAGGTGACCGACTGGCCTCAAGCCATGAGGTATTGTGCTGAAGAACGAATGAGGCAACAGTTGGAGAAACTGGGAGTGCCCGTACTGTCAATGCTACCCTTCAGGGCCAACGTCTTGGTTCGGTCAAAAAGATGGTTCAAAAAGGGGGCGATTCCGTCTCCATACACAGAAGGACGCCTACTGTGTCCGGAGGGAGATACAAATATGTCGCGCTGTGATCTGCGGCAACTTGGCATCACCGGAAGCGGATCCCATGCCTTCCTCTCTGCTGTATGCCAGCGGAGCGGACGGGGTTCTGATAAGGTGTGCATTGCGAAAGGCAGCTCATCACCAATGGGATGTAGCCACGACGGACATCAAGACCGCTTTTCTACTAGCTCCTCGGCCGGTGGAACAAGGTGCCAAAACCGTGGCGGTGGTTCCGCCCAGGATCATGACTGATTTTGGGATTACCCAACCGGATGAAGTCTGGCTTGTTGACAAGGCCCTGTATGGGTTTCAATCCAGTCCTGCCCACTGGGCGGTGTACCGCGACCAAACAATGCGGTGGTTCACATGGCAGGGAGATGCAAGCCCGGGGGAGGTGCAGAAGGATTACAAGCTAGAACAAACACCGGAGGGAAATTTGTGGAGAATCCTGTGTAAAGGTGGTGACGCTCCAGGAGAAGAAGTACGTCCTGACGGATATCGACAAGTAGGTTTGGTGGTCGTCTATGTGGACGATCTTATGGTTCTTGCTGAACCTCACGCCAAACACAGCTTCTTGAAGAGGCTGAAGGAAGAATGGACATGCTCCACTCCTGAAGAAGTTGATCACGAAGGCTGGGTTCGATTTTGTGGGTTCGAGCTCCAATGGAGCGGTCAAGGGAATCACAAGAAGTTGAAGGTGGGACAGCAGTCCTACACTCGGGATCTGTTGAATCGACATCAAGTAGAACACCCAAGACCGGTTCCGATGACGAAAGCGGATGCCGAACTTCCGGAAGAAGAACGACCAGCGCTTGAAAACATACGACAAGCTCAAACGGTGGTGGGCGAGTTGCTGTGGTTGTCCATGAGGACAAGGCCGGATATCAGTTTCGCCGTCAGCCAATTGGGAAGACAGGTGAACAAACGGCCCAAATGGGTGGTGAAAACTGCACAACAGGTGTTTGGTTACCTGAAGGGAACCCAAACTCAATATCTCAGCTATGGGGTTTGCACAAGTGATGATCGTGGTCCCGAAGATGACCTGCCATTTCACCGGGAGATGCAGCAAGTCGAAATGTTCTCGGACATTTCATTTGCCCCTGCGGGCGAAAGATCACTGCAGGGTATCCTAGGTTTTTATGGTGGAGGGTTGGTTCAATGGGAAGCCAGCCGTCAAGCTTTTGTGGTGTTGAGCAAGGGGAACTGATGTCCTACTTGGAATCCATGGTCATGGGAGACTCTCTGGCGTCTCTCATAGAGGTCGTGGAAGGACGGAAAATCGGGCAGAAGATCATTTACGGAGACAACACGGCTGCAATAGCCATCTTGGAAAATCCTGACGGTCCGTGGAGGACTCGACACTTGCGGTTGCGAGCAACAGCCCTAAGGGAGAGGTTAAAGGATGGTAGTTGGATCATCCGTCACCTTCCAGGGGTAAAACTTGTGGCAGATTTCCTGACGAAGATCATCGCTGTGAAGCCCAGCTGGGAGAGGTTCTGGAGGTTCAAGGTTCCGGGGTTCCAATTGAGGAACCATCAACGGGGTCCAACCGTCGTGAAGAACAACCTCTGGGAGAAGAACAACATCCGGAAGAACCAGACCAGGAGACTCCCTCCTGGGACAACTACCGAGACATCGCTGGTCGGTGCGTATCAGTGGTGAAAAAGGTGGTTGGTCTGGCCGAGACGCATCCAGAACTAGCCGATTTCCGGCATGAAGCCCTTAGCACTGCCATTGGAAGGCTGGTGCGAGTACTGGCTGATGCGCATCGCGTCACTGAATCTGTGGTCAAGGATCGGTTCCAGTTGGAGTCGGTCTTACCGTGTTTGTAGAAGAAGAACATTCCTGGACAAGTTGAACTTGGATCTTGCCAGGTCCAAGCGAAAAGAACATCGAGCTGCTGAAGATGTACCAAGGTCGGGTCCCACAGAAACGAGGGATCAGATAGCAGTTCGAGGGATGAAATTTTTGGGGAATGTGATTAAGATGGGTGAAATACAACTTCATGGTAACCCTCAAAAGGGATAGCTCCGCAACCAATGGGAACTCAAGGCGATCAGAAGGAAAAAGAAGCCCGGATCCTATTGCAAGTGGGAACCGAAAAAGAAAGAGGAAAAGAAGAACCAAGAAGGAATAGATCGCAGGGAAAAGTACATCGGTGGCTGAGGAAAAAGATCATCAAGACCCAGGGAAAAGATCATTAGCTGCCGGTGGAAAAGATCAGTACAGGGAAAAGCTCATCAGCTGCTGGACCCAAAGAACACCGTTGGGCGCTCTTCGAGTGCGGCGCTGGTGAGAGAGGGAATTCAAAAAACCTACGAAGTTAGGGCTGTAGTTTTTCAATTTTTGGAGTCAACCCGAAGTGGAACTCCACGCGACCCTTGGATGAAGGGGGAACCAACACCAGCCTGGGACCATGGCACACGAGGGTCTTCGCCCTTCTGGCTGGGGGAAGGGCGAGTTCCCGGAGGAAACGTGGCCACCCCTGAAATTGTTGTTTTTGGTGCTGGGGAACCTGGATTCCTGCAAGCAGGAAGGGGGAGTGCGGTTGGGAAAACAGCACAGAATACCACTGCACCCCCACTAAGGTCTTTTTAAAGTTTTTACAGTCGTTGAGACGTCCTCCGACTGTTGCAACTATGGCTCAAGCCATTCAATTGGCTCAAGGGCCAATCAACTGACTGGCTCAAGATCACCGAGCCCAATCTGGAGTGAAAAGGTGCAGCTGCATCTGCCTCTTGGTGGGGACCTCCGGGAAGGGACTCGGTCTGACTTTAGAACCCGTGATATTTATATATATATATATACAGAATTGATGTATGGATGTATTCTAAAATATCAATCTACACCACACACACATAAGAAAATAATAGATTATGACATATGATGATACATGATCTGATCGGACTTCATTATTTCCATTGACGAAAAAATGGATCTCTAATAGTCAGTCAATCTGACAGGAATTCGGAGGTCCTGGGGTCAACCTGTCGAGTCAAACCATAAGTTTTTGGTGATCAGCAGTTGGATTATCGCCCCCCATGGGGATGGTCTATCTGTTGTGGTGACCCCAGATTTTGTTGAGAGACTTGGGGCACAATTTGAGACCCTGCGGCGACAAAAAAAACTGGTTTGCTTGGCTAGATAGGGTGAGCCATGTCGGGCCACGGGAGGAACACGGTAGGAGCACGAGAGAGGACAAGGGCACACAAGCCATCCCTCAATCTAGCCCTCCCTTCGTTGCGAATGATTTTGATGCACGAGATCAAACGAGATGAAACGATCCTTTCCTGATTGCTGCAGGTCTTTTTGCTATAGACTTGCCAGTCTTCATTTTTTTTCCATATTTTTCCTCACAGATGCTCAAACCCATGTCTCCCATGCGCCCCATGGCCCACTGGGGCCTGCTATGGCCCCGTGCCCGGCGTGCGGCCCTGGCCACAGCTGCACGTCCCGACGCGGACCCGCTGGGCCGATGGCTGGCGTGCGGCCTGGCCACTGTGGCGGTGGCGCACCGCGCCAAGGGCGGCTCGAAGGCGGAGATCCGCGAGATCCGCGAGATCCGCGCGCCGGAGACGCATCGGAGGAACTACGAATTCGTGCGCCTGGAGAACGGCATGCAGGTGGGAAGCTGGACTAGGGGCGCTGCGTCAGAGTAATGAAACTGATTGTGGCAGATTCGACCAAGTGGTTAAAATGATGCTACTGCCCGAACTTAGGACGTAACCATGAGCTTGGCTTCCGATGAATTCTTTTCACAATTGGATGGCAAGTTGGCAAGCTGGCAAATTCGTTCCTGCCCTTTTGTGAGGCATGAACAATCATTCAGGTCATGTTCCTTTTGGTGGTTAGACGTGTAACTTTTGTTGTCCACCTCGAATTTTTGATTAGTTTAGTCACTATAATAATCTTCGTTGATGATTACAATCCCATCTATATCCCCATCTGGTCACTATAATCATATCTATAATTTGGTTCGTAGATTTTTCCTCATTTCGATGGAGTGTGACGCCACATAGTCAAGCCAGGTCATATTGGCCTCAGATGCCAACTGTGACCGGGCAGCCTGTGCCCTTTGTGTGGGCGTGGGCAAGATGCATGAACCCAAGGAGCACCTGCTGGTCCAACTGACTCTGGTTGCAGATGGTCCTGGGCTACCTGGCTTGGTGAAAGTCTCATTGAAGGTCCTTGTTTTCCCAGGATACTTGGGGAATCTATACACGAGAGGTTTTTTTTGTTAGGGAGGTCCCCCTCGCAGCCCGGAGGACATGCCTGGCTTGGCACATTTCTGCGAGCACATGCTGTTCTTGGGCACAGAGGTGCACTCAGGGTGGGGTGGAAAGACTTTCATGGTCCATGGGTTTGGGCTTTGTATCAAGTTATGTGGCTGTGAAATGCTGTGAATCTTTTTTTCATTGGTACTCTGGTCTTATCTAAAAAGCTGGTTATAGATGGACATCCTCTCCATAAAATGATGGAAAATCTTCGGTTTGATCAGTTTGATCCATCCGTGGTGTCCTACGGCTGAGGCTTTTCCAGAAGAGGCGGAGTACAAGCGCTTTGTCAAGCGCGTCCCGGTCTGCATGGTGAGTCTGTAGGAATTTTTGCCAATAGGCCAATCTAGTGAGGAAAGTGATGGGTTCCAAACTTTGAGACCAGCAGTTGTCGACCACATTTTTAAAGATCGGAAGATTCACACCACTGGGAGCTGTTCACATACATTAAATTATATAATGGTGGTTAATGGTAGTTAATACTGGTTAATGGTGGTTAATGGTGGTTAATGGTGGTAAATACTGGTTATATATTGAACATCAAACCTTAGAAAAAGCAGAAGAGATTCGACCCACAGCTGGGGAAAGATCCCGCGGCCGCGATCAGCCAAGGCCATGGAGGTAAGTGCAATGCCTTCACGAGCGACTCCAAGACCTGTTTCTTGGCATCCAACTTTGAGGGGTCCCCAAATTCTTTGGAATACCAAAAAAACATTTCTTTTTGGTGAAACAGTTGGTTGGTGAACAATATTTTCGGTGAAAAGAATCAGAGAGCCAATCATAGTTTTTTGGTATCCAACTTTTTCTAGCAATGATTATTAGTTTTTCTTGTTTTTAGTCAAAAGGATCAGAGAACCAAGAATCGACACTGTGTTTCATGATCCTCTATCAGTCCATGCTTCCACCTGGCCGTGCAAACCGCAGGTTATGTCTTTGATGTGGCACCTGCCCACTTGTCAGGCACTGTGGGACCTGAAACTCAGCTGATCATTGTTCCATTTTTATCAGTCTCTTCCGATTGATGTCAGGACAAAAATCTCCTGATATCTTCAGACTCAGTAAGTTACCCTCTGGTAAACTAACATAGCTATTGAACATGGCCATTTATAGTTGATTTACCCATCAAAAATTGTGATTTTCCATAGTTATGTAAACGTTTACCAGAGGGTACCCTCTGGCAATCAAACATGCCGCGCTGGAAAACCACCCATGCCGGGGATGGACCTACAGCGGGCCACCTGTGATGACACTGTAGGGTAACCTCTCCATAACATCTCCACCAGCCAGGAATGGACCAAAAATATGGGCTTACTGTAGCAGAATGTAGCGGACATGTATATCATACGCATATGTATATATGATTATAATTATATATATATAAAATATAATATAAAATATGTCTACATATCAATATACATATATGTACACAGATCCCCATATTTGATTCTTCATCACCTGCCATATGATTCTTCATCACATGCCATAGCCATTGAATCCAAGGCGCCGCGCCAGGCGCCTTGGATCGTTTCTGTCAATTTTTCCGCACGCCGCTCTTCAGTGAGAGCGCCACGGAGCGTGAGATCAACGCTGTGGACAGCGAGCATAGCATGAACATCCAAGCCGATTCCCGGAGAAGCTATGCAGCACCTTGCCGAAAAATCACCTCTGGAAGCATCTGGAACCATGAAAAACCGTGGGGAAATAGTTGGGAGATCATGGGGATGTAGCCAATGATCTGGTTTTGGTTTGGTTTTGAATCTGCTTGTAACATATTTCCAATCTATTAATTACTTTTGGGGATGGGTTGAAACGAAGCCACTAGAAAATGACATTCCACCAACAAAAGTAGACACCTGAGACGAGGGTTGATATCCTTTTTTTTGATTGGACATGGGGTACGGCAACAGTTTTCCTCTGCAAGATTTTGGGCAGTTTTCGCGTGTTTGCGCGTGTAGGCATCCCACCATGTTGTCTATTCTGGGCCTTTTTGGGAACCGGAGCATTCGGTCTGATTTAAAGTAGTGGCTTTATGGCGCAAAGTGCGTACGGTTTCAAGTCGCGAGACGGCGATTCAATGCAGTACGCAATCACTCAATCACTCAATCACTTAATCAATACACTGTAACATATATGTTATGTACACAAATTTAAAATAGGTATGCACCAACTCAGTGTTTCTTGCCACTGGCTTTGACTACAAAACCAAAAGCGCGTTGACAAACCGATCATGCGGCTAGTTTGAACTGCTTAGCAAACCGATCAATGTTGCAGCAAGAACCTATGAAACATTGGTTTCATTGAGCTAATTGTTCATTCTGTTGTTTCCATTTGTTGGAATACGGCAGGCAATTAGGCCTTCTGGGTCTTAAAAAATTGACCCAAAACCATTTCGTAGGTTTTTGGATCCCAGTTAGGAAGTAGGCAATGACCATATTGTAACCTACCTGTATGTGGGATATACCCCATTACATATATATATGGCCTATCCACCACTTCGGATGCCTGCGATGCAGCTCCAAATTACTTGGTCTCTCAGGAATCCTATCTACTTTAGCCATTATTCCATTATCCATTGGAATTACTAGGCATAATCTACCAGTTCTCCATAGTTATCCCCATTTTTGTGATGTCGTGGATTTTCCTAAGTCATGGGGGTACCCCATTTTTTCCATTTTTAGGAAAAAACCATAGTTATCCATAGTGATAAACCATAGTTAATTGTAGTTATCCATAGTTATCCACCATGATATCCCATTTTTCCCTCCATTTTTCATGGGAAAATTTCCATTTTTTGACCATCCATCTGCGGCATCCCCTAGCGGCCCTAGCGGCCAGGCCTTGCTCCTGGACGCGAACCCGCGACACCCGCTGCACTGGGGCTCTGGCAATGCACAGCCTGGGGACTCGGGAGACCTCTGCGCAGAGACTGGAGGTTTCCATGGGGATACCTCAAAATGGATGGCCTGATGGCCTATTTCATGGAAAATCCTATTTTTTTTGGGATGATTTGGGGGTACAACAAAATGTGATATCTGGAAAGCTCCAGATGGGGTTGACATTCATATTGTGGATGGTGAATTTTATATTGTTGATATTGACGTTCATATTTTGATATAGCTATCCCGTTTCAGGATGGTTAAGCCATGTGAAGCCCCTTAACACTTGGATGATGATGATGATTATGATGACTATGTATAAAACAGTTGCCATTCTTATGTTGTATTGTTATGTTTGGGTTCTTCAGGGATTGGGTGAGGGAGATGGTCGGGGTTAACCAACAAAGCTGGAATCACCAACAAAGCATTTGCTGTCAAAGTCTGGTGGCCCCAAAAGAGATCAGTCAATTCAAAACCAAGAGGAACAGCCACCAATTTCCCAATTTCTTATGTTTCGTGATTGTTCCCCCTGAAAGAAGTTCCGTTTTTCTTGACGTTTCTTGGAGGTCTGTGGTAAACATCCTGAGTGATTGTCACAGAGCGGTGCCACAAAGGCTGGCTTCTCTCAGGGATTTAGGCGTGTTTTAACAAGTATACCCCCCAAATTTGGGTAATTTCAATAAGGGAAATGATGAGAAAAGACATCAATTTTGTGTTTTTCCCTATCATTCTTTTACTCTCAAGCTGAGGAGTTTGAGAGAGGAGCCAAAGAAACGAGGCGTCAAACTCCACAGCGAGGCCAGCTGGGTGAGTCAACTTCCGGCGGGGTAAGTACCAACTTGAAAGCTTTCCACCGGTGTCTTCATAGAATCCAAGGCACCCCAACTTCTCGCCAAACTTTTTCCGGACGCTGGCAGGTGGTGAAATTTTACAAGGAGAACTACACTTCGGAGGAGATCTGAGGAAATTCTGCGGACATTTCTGGTGGGAACAACGAATCAGTTTGTGGGTGTATAACCAATCAGTTACTGGGTGTATGGGTGTATAGCCAATCAGTTTGTGAGTGTATAACCATGTATAACCAATCCGTGGAAGAACCAATTTGTGATCTTGGTCCTGAGTTTGTGGCTCGTCGCCTTGTGGCTCGTGCCATAGCTGCCATAGCTAGGACATGACCCTGGCAATCGTGGGCAAAGAGCCGTTGGATGAGTTGAAGCTGGGATGGCAGCGTGATCTGATGGGGACGATGGTTGGTTGAATTCCTGGCAGCACAACAGGGCTTAGTTTTGATGACACTTGACGACGTGGACGTGGGATTTTTTGGCCTTCCAATTTTGAAAATTTCACTTCTGCTAAAAACAACTTTTTCAGGGGATTGTTTAGCCATGCTTACACGCCATAGGTATCCAACATGTTTTTTTTCTTTCCATAGTGATCAACACCTAGGCTTGTTCTAGTGAGAATTTAGAATTTACAGTAGAATTTACATCCTATTTTTCGGAGGTTACAACTCTATATATATATATATGTATATGATGCACACCAAAAGATATTATACATGTAGTACATATACATATTTCTGTATATACATACTATAATATATACATATTACATATATACATATCATATCATATATATATACACATATAAATACGGTGGGGACCCTGGCGGCATGTCACGCTTCTTTTCCAAGGCGTCAGATGGTCTTCGAGCGTTTCCGAGCGGTGACGAGCACCGGGCGCACCGCCCTCCGGGGAGCGGGGGGACCCAGGGTAGGATTGGGTTGGTGACCCGGCCTGGTAAACATACAAAAAACGATGGAAAATCACTGTTTTATCGCCTGTGATTGTCAGGGACGAAATGTTCATTGGAGCGATGGTGACCACCAAACAGAACCGATGTTTCATTTTTCTCCATTAAAACTATTGGTAGAATGTATACATATACATATATATATACATATATATATGGGGGATATCATCGATAAATATGGTGGTTGATGATTTTCTTGAATTCTACACTTGTACGACCCTTGAAAAGACATCGGGGAGTACAAACACACGTTTTTGGGGATTCCACGATATACATTGGGATGTTCCAACAACTTTTAGTCCTACTGTTCAGGTAAGTGGATGGGATTTCCTGAGATTTCCTGGGAGAATTTATAGAATGGTATGGAAGCTTGTTGAAAAACCGGGTGAAAGGTACCCTCTGGGTAAACTAACATAGCTATTGAAACGGGCCATTTATAGTGGACTTACCCATTAATAGCATAGTGATTTTCCAGTTCGCTACGTAAACGTTTAGAATTCGGGGTTCGAATCCCGGTGAGATGGGATTCTGGGTTTCCTGTCTTAGGACGAGCATGGAGGTAGTGAACTGCCATTCCGACCACAGGAGCATGGGACCCGGTCTCGGGGATGGCATGGGGATGGGTCACATATGGTCAAATCCTACCATATTTCATCAACATCGACTAACTAGCTGATGGGTACAATATAGGGTTTTGACAAAAATAACCAGAAAAGGCAATCCAACCTGGTTGCAAAAGGACAGTTTTTGATTTCAGAACACGATCTAGAAAGAACGGCTTTTCCATTGCGGTAGATTTGAAGTAGCCATGAAACTGCAAGGATTGTTTGCATGACCCAATTTTCTTGTTCATCGAAGGAAGTTTGGAAGTCAAACTTCCGTTAGGAAAGTCGCGAAACACTGTGTTTTTTCGTGGTTTTGTGGCTCCGGAGGGTTGAAAAGTAGGCTCGCTAAAGCGGCGGGTGCGGAGACACCTGGGGAGATGAGAGATGAAAAGTTGCACGCCGTTGTGGCGCGAAGCACATTTCGAAGTCAAAATGTTAAAACACCAGGGGTTCGGACCACTTTTGGAAGTTGAGATGTCAAAAAAGTGCACGCCGTTGTGGCGCGAAGCACATTTCGAAGTCAAAATGTACAAAGCACACCATTCTCGGACCACTTTTGGAAGTTGAGATGTCGAAAAAGTGCACGCCGTTGTGGCGCGAAGCACATTTCCAAGTCAAAATGTACAAAACACACCAGGTCGGGACCACTTTTGGAAGTTGAGATGTCAAAAAAGTGCACGCCGTTGTGGCGCGAAGCACATTTCGAAGTCAAAATGTGCAAAGCACACCATTCTCGGACCACTTGTGGAAGTTGAGATGTCGAAAAAGTGCACGCCGTTGTGGCGCGAAGCACATTTCGAAGTGAAAATGTACAAAGCACAAGGGGTTCGGACCACTTTTGGAGGTTCAGATGTCGCTTCGCCGCTTCGCTTCACTACACTACACTACGTTACATTACACCACACTCCACTATACTACACTACATTACACTACACTACACTCCACAACACTACAACTACAACTACACAACTAGACTACACTCCACTACATTAAATTTCACTACACTACGTTACACTACACTACGCTCCACTACACTACACTACATTAAATTACACTAAACTCCACTACACTACATTACACTACACTACGCTCCACAACACTACAACTACAACTACACAACTACACTCCACTACACTAAATTACACTACACTAAATCACACTACACTACACTACATTACCCTACACTACACTCCACTACACTACACTACACTCCACTACGCTACACTACATTACACTACACTACCTTCCACTACACTTCACTACATTACACTACACTACACTACACTACAACTACAACTACGACTACACAACACACTCCACTACACGAAATTACACTACACTACACTACATTACACTACACTACACTACATTCCACTACACCCCACTACACTACACTACATTACACTACACTACAATACACTGAATGACACTGCACCACAGATAGACAGGTAGACAGGTAGACAGATAGACAGATAGACAGATAGACAGATAGACAGATAGACAGATAAACAGATAGATAGATTAGATAGATAGATAGATAGATAGACCAGAAAGGTAGACAGCTAGACAGATAGACAGATGAAAGAGAGAGAGAGATAGATAGATAGATAGATAGATAGATAGATAGTTAGATAGATAGATGGATAGGTAGATAGATAGAGAGGATAGATAGATAGGCAATTAGATGAAAGAGAGAGGGAGAGAGAGAGAGAGGAGAGATAGATAGATAGATAGGTAGGTAGGTAGGTAGGTAGATAGTCAGAGAAAGAGAGAGAAATAGTGAGAGAGATCAATCACCTTTCGCTCCATCAGTGGCTTCGCTCTGCCATTCCTGATTCACAACAAACAGCCTCTCCTATAGGTTTCCTATTTTTGAAACTTCCGCCGCCGCCTTGTGCGGTACTACTGGTATTTCTACTTGGTGGTGAATATCCATGCTTTACCCTTGATTCTGTGCATATTTCTGCTAGCCTTGCTGGAATAGATGTTGTTCGAGCTTTTGTTTCCTCCAATTTTCTTAGGTCATGGGACATCATGGGACATCATGGGACATCATGGGACATCATGGGACATGAAACACCACACCTGACTCTTGAGTCACCCTCCGCCCTGCGGAGTGTAAAAATTTAAATGAAAACTGCCAGGATTCTGTCACACAGAGGTTCCCAGACGTCTCAGGGAAAATCTGAAGAACTGCAGTCCATTTGGGGCATGGTAAACCATGGTAAAACGAAGTAAAACGGTGGATTTTCCCAACTAATTCATTGAGATCATGGCATGGCAGTGTCATGGCAGGACTTTGTTGGTGCCTGTTGGCGAGTTCCTTCGAAGGACTATCGCCAGGTGACCTTTTCCTGGCAGTTGCCGCAGTGGCAGGCGCCATGGGGTGCCATGGGTGGCTCTATGGGGTTGATCAGCAAAAACATGGCCATTTTCAACCGAAAGACAATCTGTTGATCACCGAAAAACTGGAAGGAACAGAAGAATCTGTTGACCGCCAATGAACTTGCCCGATGTAAACATCGAATGTTCCCAAAGAATTGCTGGGAACATCTGCCGCGGCCTGGTTTCCGGTGATTTTGACTATCTCCAGGTGCCATTCTGGAAGTTGGGGGCCCTGGAAACAGGAGATTCGCACCGTAGTTCGGACATCAGACTCTTGGAATCAACAGGTGCCATATGACTCGACCTGGATCCATTGTATTTCCATTATTCACCCATTAAATCTCCTATTTATTGTTGGTTCAATCCTCCATAAACCATGGATCATTCTAGAATAGATCCCATTTGTTATATCCACTATATCCACCATAAAGATTAGATATAAACCAGTGATCCTTCGTAACCCACCATACATCCATCATAGATAAAGTGTATCATACGCTATGTCGTATATATATATATATATTATATCCCCACATTATACCCACCACATAAAATATTTATTGTTGGTGAAGTCCTCCACAAACCATCATATTCCGCCGTTGTTCCACCAATTTCCCACCATTTTCCCCGATTTTCCACAGGTTTTCATCCCCTTTCCTGACCCAAAAAACCAGGTCCAAACCCAGCAACTACGCCTCTCACATCCTGGGCCACGAGGGGCCGGGGTCCTTGCTCTCGGCGCTGAAGGTGGGTATACGGCCATGCAGATTTTGCCATGAACATTTTGGGGATCACTGTTTTCCCATGTTTTCCTCATGATCTTGGGGAATGAACCAATGGTGAAGTGGCTCTGGTGGCAGAGACGGAGAACTCACACAGGGTTTAACAGCGTCGGATCAATTTTATGTTCGCTGTGTCGACATCTTCACTGGAATCCGAAACTCTTCTTTAGTCATTTTTGTCAGTTTAAATTTATTTGAAATGACCACAACGGAGGGCCATAGGCGAACGCTAGTTCTAAGGACAGCTTCCATGCTGCCCATGCCCTCCCTCTGGAAGTTTCTGACCTGGTTGTTTGTTGGGTGATCAGATGGCCTCCCGCTAGTATCCGGTATTTCTACGACGAAGGCCTCTTTGGGATCCCATTTATTCTTATTTTTATTTCCGCCGCTCTGGCCCACTGGTGGCACAAGGGGGAACTTGTTTGGGGGCCTATGCGTGCATAAGCTGCCCAAGCCACCCGCGACCCGTCCACGGGCCCTACAGAGTTCCCCACTCTGATTGGTGCCCTTCAACTTGCTGTTTGAATGTAGCATTTTTTCAAACATTTCCAAGATGCCGTTTTCTAGTCCATGATCCAGGTCTCTAATCAATCCCCCAATCGAAGCCCACAGGCGGCTGGCTGGGCCACGGCCTTGAGTGCTGGGGAGGCGGACTTTGGCACCTTTTCGCAATTTCAGGCTGGAAACGACCCCAACAGAGAGGGGGAGCCAGGAAATTTGGTGAAAACAGTCGAGGTTTGCTTGAAACCTCCGAATTTTTTGGCCATGAAATATGAAATCATCCCAAAATTTGGTCAAAGCTCAAATTGCCATGCAAAGATCCCACCATTTTTGACCAAACTTGAGACCAATTGGCCTGTTCATCCAGAAATTGGAAGGGGGTGAACATCCCAATCGATATATGCAGTTTGATGTTTTTTTTTAAAGATGTGAAGGTTTCAACCAGGTAGCTGTTGTAGCTGACGTTTGAAGGGTTTAGAGCCCTGCGATTCCCCGTTGGCAGGTCAGCATTTCCCTCACTGACCAGGCAGCTGGGGCCCACTGTGATGCATTGGATCAGGATGAGAATCGCATAGGATTCCCCAAAGAGAGCGACAACCGACGACTTCTTTGCCGAAATTAAAAGAAAACTTCAACAAAAGCCTCAAAAACCTCAGGAAAATGGTCTGTTGGACACTCGAAGTGGTTCTTTCTCCCAGCTTCCAAGTTGGTGGATGGGGGCCAGGGCTTAGAGCAAGTGGAAGAGATTGGCCGGAGGCACATCCCGACAAGTCCTGGAAGCCGTCAAAGAAACCAGCAGATCAAAAAAGCCACAGCTCATTTTTTTTTTACCTCAGAAAAACATCTACCAAACATATGTATATATCTATAATTATATATATATATTATATAGAGCTGGCATTTTGTTCGCGGCACCGGGTGAAACGAGCTTCACTTCCCAGAAAGAACACGGCTTCCGATCCCTTTCAAGTGGTGAAAATGGGTTTGTCCGAACATGCAGCATACTCCTACTCTAAGGTCATTTTTTTCTGGGAACCATTGACGATTAAGCACTGGATTTGGATGGATTCGGGATCTGAGACGCCCAGAAATGCTCGCATGGAACCCAGCCATGTCCAGATCCAAGACTAAATCATCAAAAAAAGGCCAGGTGATATTTTCCCAATGATAAAGTCACTTTACCAGTTTCCAATTTTTCGTTACTGGCATGTTAAGGTTTGTGAATGGACAGTTAGGCCCATGAGAACATGATGATGGGATTCACAAAAGCATGTCGTAGGATCAACTAGCCATTCACTGATCAACCATTCACATCAAGGAAACCATGAACTCACCATGAACCAGACATTGAATGAGTGAAATGTGTGGGACATGTATAGGCTATGATCAAGTGTAGTATCATGTTCACCCAGGCACAGACCACAAATCCCGACACGTCGCAGAGCGCTCTTGAGCTGCTCAAAACAAGTTTGGTAGCGGAGCCTCCTCCGGGGGGCTCCCTACCTTAGGCATCGCGCCTTGCTTGCTGGCTGCCGCCTCTGTGAGGCTGCCTCGCACGCGGGGCGTTGCGCCTGGGGAGCTCGCGATCCAGGACAACTTCACCTACCAGCTGGGCGCTGCTACATCCTTGCTGGCTCCTTCGGCACCTTCCTGGTTGGTCTGCTGACCATTGGCTTTTGGGCTTTGTGGTGGACTACCTGGACTTCGCCGACAACACCTTGGCCTTCCCTGCGTACCTCCTGACCGTCCACTTTGCCTTTGACTTGGCTGGCCTGGTCTCTGTGTACCTCCTGGTGGTCCTCTCTGACAAGGGCGACGGCACGATGACCAGCCCACCTACGACGGGATCCATCCCTCTTCAGGAGTTCAGGAGAGACATCCCTCCAGGGTGGACTCCAGGGGACTCCGCCTACCCATTGCGCCTCTACTTCGACAAGTTGAAGCTCTGGTACCGCATCTGCAATTTGGATGACGAGATCATTGGGCCTCTCATTGCAGGCAGACTTTACGGCCGCGCTGCAAAGATAGCCCTGAACCTACGGGTACCTCGACCAGACGGTGGCTTCGACACCGGCGATGCTGCTCTCGCTCGCTTGAGCGTTGACGAGGTCAGAGATCCTCAGAGCGGCAACATCATACAAAGCCACATCCCATCAGGTGTCCAGTACCTGACCTCGGCATTGAAGGCCGCATTCGGTCAACAGGACCAAGACTTGGCGACTCAGGCTTTTGAGAAGTTCTTCAACATCTCCAGGAACAAGATGACCTTGGCCGAGTACAGCGTCGAGTTCGAGTCCAGACTGGATGAGGCGAGCGATCGCGCTGGCCTTCAGTTGAACGAGGTCGGAAGATTCTTCCTCTTCTTCAAGCACAGCGGCTTGAGTGCAAAGACCGTGGACGACATCAAGCTGCAGATTGGGGGCGACTACACGCGCTTTCAAGAAGCTCGTGCACTGGCCCTGAGACTCAGCCCCAATCGCAATGACGACACCACGGAGATCTTCTATGGCGACAACAACGAGGAGGAGAACTACGACCTGGACTATTGGTACGGCGACCACGATGATGATGATGGCTGGTGGCAGTACTATGATGCTGACGATGGCTGGTACGACTATGATGACTCAGCTGGCATCTGGTATGACTGCTACGAGGATGACCAATGGTATGAGGACTATGGGGAAGCCTCCAACGAAGAGGTGCCACAGATGCCAACCACCGACAAGAACGAGGAGAAGAACGAGGATGATGCAGCCTACTACAAGGGCAAAGGCAAGGACAATGACGGATGCTTCAACTGTGGATCAAAATGGCATCAGGTGAGAGATTGTCCTCTTGCACGAGACGGCAATGGTGGCGGCAAAGGCAAGAACAACTACCAGAAGGGAAAAGGCTACAAGGGCAAAGGCAAAGGAAAGAGCTATGGCGGCAAGTCAAAAGGCTCCTGGGGCTGGCGTCCATACTACAAGGGAAAAGGCAAGAAGGGCAAGAGCTCGAAAGGCAAGGGCTATGGAAAGCGATCATGGTATGCATCGTCATCGAGTGCAACTACCTCCACCAACTTCAACGGCTATGGAGAGACCTACAAGAAGGACACTTCAAAAGGGCTTGACATTGGTGCAGGAGTTCCCAACTCAAACACCTCACTTCCAAAGCCTGGCAACTCTCCAAAGGAGTACAGCATCCATGGGCTTTCAGAGGACGAGGAGATCATCAAGCTTGGACGTGTGGAGCGCACCAGATCGAGCTCTACCAGTGATGAGTTGGCGGAGGACGACAAGAAGGAGAAGAAGGACAAGAAGCATGCCACTGCTTTCTCCTTTGTCTCGAGCTTCTACGACACCCACGAGTACTTTGTGGTTCGTGGCCAGAAGAGACAGGGATTGATTGTGGATCCTGGAGCTGCCTCCGGACTTATAGGGTCTGAAACCCTCAGGGAGCTTCTCAACAACTGCGTGGAGCCCTACGGCCTTGCAGATCAGGTGGAGATCAAGAAGGACAAGACTTCGCCAGTCAGTGGAATTTCTGGCATGTCTGACAGGACTTTGGGCCAGGTGACAAGTCCACTGGTCACGAATGGCCAAAGCATTTCCTTCACAGGAGAAGTTCTTGGAGGTGAAGGCAGCCTGTGCCCTGCTCTCATTGGCAACCCTTCGCTGCGACGCATGAGCAGTGTCATCTTTTGCAACTACTTTGAAGATGGTGATGGATTGCTCACCGTCGACATGGATGCCGACAACCACAACGACCAGGAGATTTCCAAGGTCAAGCTCTTCCGGCTTTTGCTGACGGAGTCAGGCCACTACCTGTTGCCGACAGATGAGCCGACCAAGCACAAGTTGCGCGATGGCATCAAGCAGGATGTGACGGCGTTCTTCAACAAGGTAGCAACCCAAGCCACTCAGCTATGGCAAGATGTCTGCCCAAGAATGAAGCATTGCTTCCTTTCATCACGGCCTGCTCAGACGGAAGGCGACCGGGGTGAACAAGAGAAGTCATGCACCACTGCAACAGAGAACAACAAGAATGACACTCCGCTGCAGACATCCTCTACTTCAACTTCCGATGCAGCTGATGGCAACACTGATGAGCGGAAAGAGAATGAGCAGGAAAAGAACGGCGCCAAGCACAGCAACTATGAACATGTTTCACATCAAGGCATTTTGCCTGGCGCGGATGCGCCCAGTGCTCAGTTGGAGCACCACGTACAGAACGACAAGGAGCTGACTAAGCCCTGCGACACTTTTGAGAAGGGATTTCAACAGTTTCACTCCGAGGATGACTTTCCGCAGTACAAGGAGGACATCCTGCCGAATGACATGGACCAGGCAAAGCTCCGAAAGCGCTATCGCGCCATCCCAGAGGAGTACTACTCCAAATCAGGCCAATCACACCCAACAACTTCCAGAAATGGTTTTCTCGAGCCAAAGGACGTGGTCTCAAATGGCACTTCTGGGAAGTTTGCAGCGGCAGTGGAAGACTATCCCTCACCTTGCTCCTGGCCGGCCTGGTGATTGGATTTCCAGTGGATGCACGATATGGTTGGAACCTTCGCAACAGCGACCACCAACTGACATGGCACGTCAAGAATTCCAACCTGGTGTCATCCATCACTCTCCAGATTGTGGACCATGGTCAGTCTCTGCCAACACCAAGGACCCTGAGACCAAGCATTGTGAGCGACTTCAAGAACAACCATCCATTGCTTGGGTTCAACAATCATGTGAAGATCAAAGTCGTCATGATCGCGGCTACTTGGTGGAGCAGCCATGGGGATCAGCTATGTGGAGAGATGACAATGAGTCACCACTGCGACTTGACAAGATCCCAGAAAACAGAGCGAAGCAGAGATGTGACCAATGCATGCACGACCTCAGAGATGAGAAGGACATGTTCATCCAGAAGGCCACAGGCTTTGGTGCCAACTTCAAGCTGGTCAAGACGGCACTGCGATGCTCTGGACATCGTGGGAAGACCCACTCACATCTTCAAGGACAAGCACCCAATGGGCTCTCCCGAACAGCGATGGCAGCCGTCTATCCAAAGACCATGTGCCAACGGATGAAACAGGACATCATCAACTTCCTTCAGAAGAAGAACCTTCTCAAGATCAAGCTCTGGCCACAGGACCTGTGCTGGTTCACATCTCCAAGCTTCTATGAATGTGTGCGGTGCACACTTGGGCGAGCATGCCCCAAGGACATTGAGCACTCAATGATTCCTGGACAATGTCGACATGGCAAGTATGCAGCGGGCACCAATCCACGACTTCAGAAGCTTGAGGACAAGGACCCCATGAAACGATGGAAGGATAGTGCCAACAAGGAGTCCTACGAGCAAGTCATTGTGGACAACAACACTGGCCAAGAACTCACTGTCTCAGCATCCCACTACATCAAAAGACTACTGATGGAGACGGTGCACAATGCCCTTGGACTCTTTGGTGAAGCTGCACAACGACAAGTCGACTACGTCCACTGGATTGAGAACGCGGTGACGATGGCACTCTACAATGAGATCTTCCAGGAGCACATGCAGGTGAAGGCTGTTAAGGTGGAACTACGGCCGTTCAACAAGACTCCATCAAATCCAAGAGTGGCATCATCAACCGCCTACCTGAGAATCCACATCACGGGCCATGTGAAGCACTGGACCATCCAACCCGTCGAAGACATGCGGGAGATGAGTGTCAACCAGATCAACGAAGCCATTGACGAGGAGAACTGGATGGTGACGATCTATGGACAAGAAGTTGGAGCAGTACCTGCACCATCAACTCCATCATCAAGACCTCGCAAGATTCCTCCTCAACCTGGACTTCCACCACGACAAGATGATGCTGAAGTTCTTGCACGAATCCAGGAGAAACCCGAAGACTCTGGAGTCCCAGCCATTGAGGATGCGATCTACGAGGAAGAGGAGTTTGCGGTTCAGGACAGAAAGGAGTTAGCTCCTATCAAGCCCAACTACAACTTGAGACGAGTTCTGGAGCGTCTTCCAAAGCTGGTGGAAAACGGCGACATCACCAAGGCAAAGCAGCTACTTCTTGGACTACATGAACGTCTCTGGCACACGCCAATAGCTGATTTTGAAAGCCTGCTGCGCCGTGCTGGCCAACCCACTGAGGTGATCAACTTGGCCAGAGAATCGGTGCTGTCTTGCCCGATATGTCGGAAGTACATCCGACTTCCAAATCGACCACAGCTGCGCTCCAGATGCATCACCCACTTCAATGACGTCATCCAGATTGACCTCTTCAAGTTCGACGACCTTTGGCACATGATCATGGTTGACGAAGCAACACGCTTCAAGCTCTGTGATGTTATAGAAGGACAAGATGCTGAACATCTTCTCAACTGCCTTCTACGAAACTGGATCCACATGTTTGGCCCACCTGGGAAAGTGACCATGGATCAGCAGATGAGCCTGATGTCACACGAGACAGGTGCAGAGTTTGAGCGCCTTGGCATGGAAAGATGCCCAAAAGGCACCACAGCTGGACAAGGTGCAGAGCAGCACACAGGCACTGGATTGGTCGAGAGGCACATCCAACTGCTCAAGCTGTCCATGTACAAGCTGAAGGCAGAGCTCAGCCGACAAGGACTAGTTCATGAACCACAAGATCTCTGCCGAGAACGCGCTATGGCGCACAACATCACCTTGAACTACAAGGGTGTGACACCCAGCATGGCCGTCTACGGCATCCTTCCTCGTGGCTTCTATGACATCCTTCCTCGTGGCTTCTATGAGATCGACAGTGCTGGCATTTTGACTTCATCTGGCTCAACAGAGACGGACGTGACGCCCTTTGAGAAGGCCATCCGCATCCGCCAGACAGCACTTGCTCAGACTCAACAAGCCATCATTGAGGACAGAGTTGCCCGAGCAAGCAGAACGAGACCACACCAGTTGGCTTTGGACGAGCTAATACCTGGCACCTCCGAGATTGAGTTTTGTCGTGAAGTTCAAGGAGATCCAGGTTGGCGTGGTCCGGCATTGCTCTTGAGATTAGATGCTGATGAAGGCACTGCGGTGATCCAGTACCAGGGCAAGCCATACTTGGTGGCACTTCGGCACATACGCCCCTACCGTGGAATCTTCCACGTTGCCTTTCCAAGTGAGGACACCCAGACAGCACTGAACAGGCTGATGCGCTATGTCGAGAGCTTGGTGGACTACAAGATCTACACCTATGGATGGCTCCAACGACGTAATGGCGCATGGGTGAAGTTGCCCAAGGATGACTACCACATCAAGCAGGTGATGGCATGGGCAACTGCAGTTTCAACATCGATGAGAAAGGCAACACTCCACGGCATCATGATGGGCAAGTCTCTCAAGACCTTCAAGCCTCCTCACAACACCACTGGAACGTTGGTTGTTTGGCTTCGAGGCGGTGCCAATTTCTCCATCCAAGAGTGCCACAATGCGAACCATCTCAAGGCAAAGAAGTTCAGCACCTATGCCAAGGAGGAGATCTGCATTATCTACTTCTACTACTACAACCCCATCATTGAAGGCGAGAACGCCACTGAAGAGAAGCAGAAGCAGCCTCCCTCAATGAAGCTGAATGACGATGGTCAACAGCCAGCGGCCTCTATGGATGTGGACAAGGAGAACAAGAAAAGAGAAGGACCAGACTCCAGAACGGTGGTGATAGCACCGGAAAGAAAGAAGCAGAAAACATGCCTTGTGAGGAAGGAGCTGGAGTTTCTGAGGCACTGGTATCTTGAAAGCTCAAGGAAGCAGTTGGTCATCTACGACTATGCCGAAGACTGGAGGTACGGCTATGACATCATGACGGTGACCACAAGGAACTTCCTCCTTCACCACTACGAACGTGAACGAGCTCAACTACCAGTGCTGTTCAACATCCAGTACAAGAAGCACCACACTGCCAGCGCATGCCTGCGCACAGCCAAGATCTTCAAGGTGGACGAAGAAACCCAGAACATCAACGAGGAAGACATCACTCCAGACATCTGGAAGAAGGTCGACGCTGCCGACCGTGATGAGCTCAAGCAGTTCATTGACGAAAAGGCCTTCAAGAAGATCCACCGGTCACAAATCACCTCTGACATGGTGACCATCGATGCACGATGGGTCCGAAAGTGGAAGAGGAACCCTGATCGCACCTACAAGATCAAATCGAGACTTTGTGCGAGGGGCTTCCTGGACAGCCAGAAGGACCAGCTGACCACAAGATCCACTACGGCAACAAGGTTGAGTCAGCGCATGCTTGTCAGCCAAGCCGCATGCGTACCAGAACGCACTTTGGAGTCTCTGGACGTGGCAGGTGCTTTTCTCAAGGGCTTTACCTTTCAAGAGATCCAGAAGGCATTGAAAGAACTTGGCATTCATGCCCCAACAAGGGTGGTTGTGGTGTTCCCACCAATGAATGTGTTCCGACACCTTGCAGAGCTCAGCCCCGACTTTGCCATTGCAGAAGGACAAGAACACAACTATGGGCTGATCTGCGTGAAACCGGTGTACGGCCTCAACGATGCTCCATTGGCCTGGCAACTTTGCCTGCATCAGTTTGTCAAGAGCACTGGTGGGGAGCGATCTCAACTTGGTGAGAACTGGTTTTCATGGAAAGAAGATGGACGTTTGGTTGCTGCTGCAACGACGCACGTCGATGACATCGCCCTCACTGCTCCCATCAAATGGATGACAAACATGTACAACGCCTTTGTCAAGCGTTTTGGGCGCGTGACCCGCCAACAGCTGCCATTCACCCACTGCGGCTGTGAGTACACCAAGGTGAAGAACGGCTACAAGATCAGTCAGCAAGAATTTACCGAGAAGCTGAAGCCGGCTCCAATTCCCAAACGAGGAGATGAAGAAAGACTCACCAAGGAGGAGACATCAGACCTACGGTCGATTCTTGGAGCTCTTCTATGGCTTTCAGCAACGCGGCTGGACATCATTGCTGATCTGTCCATACTTCCAAGCCGTGTCACGGTGGCGGAAGTCAAGGACCTCAAGCAGGCGAACCAGATCTTGGACAAGGTCAATGAGTTCAAGGAGACAGGCCTCTACTACTGTCACTTCAAGGGGCAACATCAGCGACTGATGTGCATCCATGATGCATCCTCGGCCAGCAAAGGCCGACATTATGCCCAAGAAGGAGTTCTGATTGGTCTGTCGGATGATGCTTTCCGCGACAAGACCATGAACCATGAGACTGTCTTCGATGACTACAACGTCAAGGAGCACAACGGCATCTTCCACGTGCTACATGCATCTGGTGGCAAAGCCAAAAGGGTGAGCTACTCAACGAGTCATGCTGAGACTCTGTCAATGGTTGGAGGTCTTGAAGCCTCGACCCTCATCATGATCAGGCTCTCCGAGATCTACCACGTGGACAGGAGCCCGAGCCTGAAGCAGCTGATCTCCATCCAGGAGAGTGGCAACCCTGACCTGCCGATCGACTTCTACGGCGACTGCAAAGACCTATGGGAACTGGTGACAGGATTGAGAACCTTGCCACAAGACAAGGGACAACGCCTCTATGTGCTCGGCATCAAGGAGGCCAGACTGAATGGCAAGATGCGGCAGATCGTGCTGGTTCCAACAGAATGCATGACCAGCGATGCACTGACCAAACCACTGGTGCACAAGAACTTGCTGGAGGTGATGACAGCCGGCGTGGTGAGCTTTCACAATGTGGACAACCATCCGGTCACTGCACGGATTTTGCCAACACTGCAGGAGTACTCCGAGCACGACATCATCAAGACCGACGACGAGATCCTGGAGGATGTGAAGAGGAACCCAGACAATGTCCGCATCGGACATGCGAGCATTCTGCTGGGCATGGTGGCGACTGGAAGCTTCACTATGAAGACGCTACTGGCTTCGACGATGATGAGCGCTGCGGTGGCCTATGACATTGAGTATGACGAGACCGAGGGGCGCTACATCCAGAACAACGAGAAGGTTCAGGACAAGAGCTATGCTGGCGTCTACATCATGATCTTTGTCACCGTGCTCATCGCGATCAACCTGGACAAGATGATCAGCTACATCACCAAGAAGGCGACGGAGACCCACAACAAGAAGTTCGTGGTGAAGTCAGAACCAGAAGATGAAGATCAGCCGATGGATGTGGATGATCCGTCAACTTTGATGGAGGTCGACGAGGACGACTTGGCACAACACTACCGAGTTCTTCGTAAACGAGTTCGCAAGCTGGAGATCGAGAATGACGAGCTCCAAGTGACAGCCAGAATCAAGCAAGACGCTGCAGATGGCTTCAAGGAACAGTACGAGGAGAAGTTCACCGAGGCAAAGAGCTGGGAAGACTACTCAGAGAAGGTCTGCCAAGATTTGGCACGCTTCAAGAGAGACCTGGAAGACACCAGACATGATCGCGACAACTACGCGAGTCGGCTGGATGAGATGCTCGACCAGAGACAGCAGTTTCTCTCCGAGCGCAACGAGTACCATGAAAGGTATGAGGAGTTGCGCGAGAAGCACGACAAGCTGATGGAAGACTTCCAGACCCAGAAGACTGTGGTGGCTTCATCTGCGAGGCACATCGCCTTTCTGCAAGACAAGGCGAAGGAGAAAGAGGAGCGTGAAAAGCGACAGCGCGACTCACAAGCGCTGTTCCAGCAGCCCATGACCGAGGAGGTGGACGACCTCAAGAGGAAGCTGGCGAAGGCTGAGAGTGATTGTGACCGGCTCAAAGAGCTGAAGGACCAATACGGTCATGAAATCATGAGCCTGAGGCAACAGCTGGCAAACGCCAAAGCTCCGCCAAAGGTCTTCATGACGCGTAGCGGTAGCTGCTATCATGAGTCCTCATGCAACCACTTGAAGCATGGTACAGAAGACAGACCCCGAGTGGAACTGAAGAAATGCAAGGACTGCTTCGGGTGAGTCAACGGCTTCGCTCTCCGGAAGACGACCGGAGTGAAATGTGTGGGACATGTATAGGCTATGATCAAGTGTAGTATCATGTTCACCCAGGCACAGACCACAAATCCCGACACGTCGCAGAGCGCTCTTGAGCTGCTCAAAACAAGTGAATGGATTGGTGTTTTGGGGAATTTTTCTTCACCGGAAATCATCGGCATTTTCTGAAGATTTTCCCATTTTTCATAGGTCCGGTGAAGATTTTCCGGGTTTTTTTTCTGGGATGAACTGAACAAAAAAGTCACCAGGCTCTTTACGACGATTGCGTTGCTGCGCAGCTCTCCCGTGTCTGACTGGATGCTACAGGTGGGGTCAATGGGGATTATCATCCATTGATTTTTGTGACTGGGATTTTCCCAAAAAAAAAACCATCCATAAATGGGGGTACCCCCCATAAATTGGAACCCCCCATATTTGTATTGTGGGTTACCACAGGTCCGGTGGTCACCGTCTTGGAATCGCAAGGATTGAAGTTGCGAAAGAGTTCTCAACAGTAGCCATCTCCAAAAACGAATTCGGAAGCATTCCTTCTCCAGAGAAAGCCATAGTTTGTTATTGGTTGATATCCCTTTTCTTTGGTCAATTTTTGGGTTGATATAACATTTTGTTGGTTGGATATGTGATGAACATCCTAAATTCTTGCTGGCCAATATCCTTCCACAAATCGTTGGTGACATCTTCCATTCAAAAGTGGATGAAAATCCTACAAAAAAAACAGATTTTGGGTTGGTAGCATGCCAAAGCTATTTGTAACTACATATCCCAAGTGATTTTTTGGTAAACCCCAAAGTCCATAAACCAGATTTAAACCATCCCCCAATTCGAACTTCTGAGATTGGACATCCCCTTCTTTTCGTTTCGTTTCCAGGAACTCCGGCAGCTGAAGGAGGTGAAATTCCGTTTCGCGGATGACCAACAGCCCGGTTGACCCAGCTATCATCGAACTATTCATGGTGGATTTTGGAAACCACGGCAACGATGACACCGGAGGGGATATGATATAAATTTATGACAGTATGATGAATGATAGCACAGTATGTTATGATTCAATGATGGGGGACGATGCAACGGTGTGATGATCAAAGCATTCATGATTCTTGTTATTCCAGAAAAAAAATGTGCCATATGTGCCACGGTCAAGTTTGTTGGGTTGGATTCATCTAGTTCATCCAAGGATGGATATCAATTTATTCTCATGGGGATTTTGATCTCATGAAACTGGATTCCCCATGGAAACGGGATGGATGACCATAAAATCATAGGAATCCCCCTGGTAACTTGATATGACGGCACAGATGGGTTTATCATGGTTTATCCAAGAACTGATCCCAGGTTTAGTACTTTTAGTACTTTTAGTACATGCATTCTGGGGTCTCAGGCATTTTCAATCACTGA
Organism: Cladocopium goreaui; assembly: GCA_947184155.2. NCBI lineage: Eukaryota > Dinophyceae > Suessiales > Symbiodiniaceae > Cladocopium > Cladocopium goreaui. The sequence goes on from CAMXCT020005846.1 coordinate 76,452, forward strand.
AATGTCCAGATTCCCTACGAGGATGGGATAAGCTGGCAGTGGAAGTGCCACTGCACTGCCAATCCTGCTGACTGCAATCCCTCAATGGCATGCACTTGTTTGCGCATTAGTTGCACCAACCAAAACACACTCTTCTTGAGGTTTTCCCCTATGTTTATTCTGCCTAGATCAACAAGTTTTGTGGGTTTCAATCTCCAGCTTTGCCCACGATCTTCATGGTTCATTGGTAAAATCATGTTTCATCCCTACTTTTTAACGCTTCAATCATCATTTCTGATGCTTACCCTCTGGTAATTTAACATAGCTATGGAAAATCACCATTTTTAATGGGAAAATCCACTATTAATGGCCATTTTCAATAGCTATGTTAAATAACCAGAGGGTAAATGGACTGTCCATCATTTCTCCTTTAACGTGTCCATCCTTCCATTTCGACGCCATCTTTCGACGTCCAAGGCCTTATGGCCTGGTGGTGCGCCTGGCGGAGAATCTCCAGAAGTATCCAGCGGAAGAGGTGGCAGCTTTTTCGCTTTTTCCATAGGAAGCCATAGGGAAGAAGCTTATAGGGTTTCAAACATAGGGTTTCAACTAAGATAGTAACCCCCATAGATAGGCAATGATAGACATTTTTTTAAAATGATGCGTCTCTGTTTTGAGTAGGAATTTAAGAACTTCTATTTTAACTGGGGGTTACTACAAACTGTACTGTTATATTTGATAATCTTACAAACATGACTATTAAGCATCAGTCATAGTCATAGTTATATCATAGACTTAGTTAATAACCTATATACTGCTAATAGTTAACCATACTTAAGGACTATGACTGAGTGTTATCATGTAACTATATAGAATATAGGTACTTATAGTTATGATATAGAAACCATAAATTCATCAAGGCATTTCTGTTGGAACCAGGAGAGTGCAGGCCTGGCAAACCGTGGAACCTTCAGGTGGATACTTCCAATAGATGGCCATTTATGCATAATAAAATGGGGAATATGATGATCAAGCATGACATTTTTAAGGGAGTTTCACTGTTTCAACCTAACTTTTCAAAAGCCATTTCTGTAATGCAGAGGGTCTTGGATACTCTTGGTTTATAGCCACACTGGAAAGACAAGAAAAAAACAAGACGTCTCAGTTCTACTGGGCTCTAGCGTTGCGCCAGGTGCTATCTGGACCCATTTTACTTCCGGAACCTGATCCGGTCAAAGTGGTGGACTATCTTCAACACCTGACTGCAGGGTGGCCCAGTTTCGCCCGCCCAATTGGTGCTGGAAAAAGCTGGTGGATCCAATCCATCCAATCCATCCGATCCCGCCCTGACCCTGAGGTAGATCAAGTTCGTGTGGAATTGGTCGGGTATCCCAGCGGAAATCGCTGTGACAAGGGTTTTTGCTGCCGCGTCAAGATCATGCACTCCCAAATGGGAAAATTTGCACAGATCAACATATAACATATAATCATATATAATATTTTTTTTTTCAGTTTTTTTCCTTCTCCTGCAAGTTCCCAACGGGATTCCCAACACCATATTTTTCTTTGTGTCATCCTTAGCCCACATGTCAAGTTGAGATGATTCCCTCGAGACAACGTCCGAGGTTTCGAAAAAGTTCGAAGATCGATGCACCAAAAAGGACGGTTTCGATGCGGCTCAGGTAGTTCTGCGCCTTTTTTGCCGGGCTGCGTTTGTGATTTTTTGTGGCAGGATCCATGGTATGGTGGGAAGTATTATCGAGCTCCACTGGAGGCTGAGAGATCGCTCTGGGCTGTTCACAGCCTGGTTCGGGGATTCTCCAATTTTTTGGAGAAAATGTGGGGGGAATCCCAACCTGAACCAAGATTACCTGGATTGGAGACGGAAGCATCCAGAGTTTCGAGTTTGGATGGTCTGGACTCAGGCCAGCTGGCTCGAAGCCTGGCGACGCGTGGAAATTCCTGGCTCTGCGAACGTCAAAGCCCAGGTGGGTTTTCAGGGCCGATTTGACCAAAGACATGGCGTAAGACTTGGGATTTTGGTAACAATTCTGTGGTGCCAGAGGGCTGCTACAAAGCATGAGGCAAAATAGATAGACACCGGCCATTTATTAAGTGCGTTCCATTTTTGATAGTTCTCATAATGAAAAGATGCTGCTTTTAGGTTTCATGGGAGGATCCCGCCCTTGTCAGCTTCGACTTCTTTGCTGATTGACCCAGCAGTTGCAACCCCCTCAACTGGCTTTCACGGATTTTCGGATGTCTAGTTTCAAAATCCATTTGGACTTGTGATGATGGTCCCAGTTTTAAATTCCATATCTGGAATGGTTTATGACGGTTAATGGTTTGCATACCAAATTTGGACTTGAGATGAATCTCCTAGTTTTCAACTTTCACAATCATCCGTAGGTTTCAAGGATTTTTCAGCTATCCAGTCCCAGAGACCATTTGCCCTTAACGAGACACTGAAGCCATCAGGAATTTGGGCTCCGGCTTCCAAAGCCTAACGTTTTTGTGCCGCAGGACGGAAAGTCTGGGGGGGTTGGGTGGTCCTGGTTGCTTCGCCACTATGGAAAATTTCTAGATCCCACTGTTTAAGGTGGTTGTGAAATAGAAATTGGTTGTGCCTGAAAATTTGAAAGGCTCTCAAGAACCCTTTGGCATCACAAGGTCTTTTAGAAATTCAGAATTGCTGTCAGCAAGTTGAATCTTCGACGCAGCGGCTCGAGTGCGTAGCAGCCCATCCGAGATTCCGTGACATCGGGCGCACAGTGGCGATGCCGTGCTGAGCAGCGAAGAAGGGGCGGCTTGGTTGGGGACCCCATGAGACCACGATTTCTGGCTAGAGATGTCCATAAGATTCCATAAGTCCACATAAGTCCACATTGCCACTGCTTTTTCCTTCAAGAGGCGAAGGAGTGAGATGTTTATATATTGACTTCATATGTGAGCAGACTCTCAAAGGGCACTCATTTTTGAGAGTTTGTTCCACCCAACATCAGCCCATCGACAAGGATGTGTCGATGAGAGCACAGAGAGTTTTGATTGCAAAGATCAAACAATTTAGTTGAACACCCAAACATTTGGTTGAAACACCAAAATATGTATATTATATATGATACATAATTCTCCTTCCCTCTCTCTCTCTACATACATATATGTATGTGTATATATATATTGAACACAGTAGTTATAGTTACATATATACACGGACAGATATGTTACGTATGAATATGTGTACATATATAGTATAATATGATGTAATATAATATAATGTCATATAGTATAGTATAATATAATCTAGTATGATATAAGACAATATAACATAATATGATATAATACAACATGATATAATATTTTATATTATATTATGTACATATATATATATATGTATTCCCGTCGGGTGTACTGTAGGTGATATCTCTCTTTAACTGATATCCCCTCTTTGACAAAGCCTGATTGCTGGTGACATCCCCGCTTTTGAATTGTTATGTAGCATTGCTGGTAACCCTTAATGATTGGTGGTGCATCCCACATTCACAAATTTTCACAATTTCCTTGATGTTTTTTTATCATATCGTGGTCAGAAAAATCCCCACATCATAGTGTCAAATGGTTTTGCTCAACCACCGACACAGGAAGTATTCCAAGCACGTGAAGCAGCAAGCGCAACAGCGTGCTGCCAGTGCTGCTGCTGCGCGCGCTCGGGTCAAAAATGCTGGAACTGAAGCCTCAAAGGCTCGGAGCAAAAGTGCTGGAGCCTCACGAGTTTTTGGGCTGCGAGTTAGGGACCAAATCTGGGTGGGCTGATGGGTGTTTTTCCTGGCCCTCCATTTTTTTTTTTTAAATCAAAACTAGATTTTGTTCTCTTAGGTACCTCAGAAATTTCACTTCAAACCCAAAGAAGTGGCCAAGATGAACATTTTCGTGCTCAGTTTGCTTCCGGAGTTGCTTCGGAGTCCCCGATTGCCGGGCCTATTCCCAGGATGATTTGATGCCGCGGAATGCTCAAGCTGGTGGGAAGCGCCACTTGAAGTCCAAGGGCAGCAGCGTGTGTGCCATGATGTAGCGGCGCTTGAGGGCCTGTGCCTCGGCGCCTTCGCCCTCCGGATGTGTTGAAATGGGTGTTTTTGGAACCGAAACACATTGATGGTCTATGGCAGCATAGTACCAAGAGTTTCTTCGTGGTTCCAGAATTTCAGCTGAAACTCCCAAATATGGTGTTGAGCAGATGTTACAAGAGCAAACTTCTGATACGTTGTGAATCTTCTCTCAAGCTTATCCATTGGAATCTTGCTTAGTTCTTGGCTTCCCGGAAAATATTTGCACTTTGGTCAACGAAGTTGACGCGAAGAATATTTCCTGGTCCTGGATTCCATCTTTGTTTCAGGGCAACAAGTAGACATAGAGTCTATGCTGATGTTGGCCTGTTGCCCCAGTCGCGAATGACCTAAGTGGCGGATCTGATCCCTGCTGAGCGAAAGCGAGGCGTGGGCAGCACGGCGACATCTGGCAACCATCTGGCGCTTTGTACAGCATGGAACCTGAATCTCCGGTCGTTGAAATCAGCAATCAGATCGCGGTGCATTAACAGATTCAGGCAGATTCAGGTTCCAAGAGTCTGACTTGTTAGCCTGCAAGATGGGCCAAGTAACGCTTCGCAAGATGCAAAAAGTATTACACGGACTGCGCTCGCGCTTCAGCTGAAATGCTTGAGAATCCCAAGAACATTACATAAGGTATCCGACTTGCAAGGAAACAAGCCGATCTTTTGGACTATCGAGTATCTTTCATAACCATAACCCTTTACCATCATCATCATCATCATCATCATCATCGTCATCGTCATCGTCATCATCATCATCATCATCATCATCATCATCATCATCATCATCATCCTCATCGTCATCGTCATCGTCATCCTCATCATCATCATCATCATCATCAATAATCATTAATAGCCATAAATAACCATTATATAACCATTATATAATAACCATTGATAACCATCATCATCATCATCATCATCATCATCAAAGATATCAAGGATATCCCCTCAGGTGATCCTGGGAATATCACCTCCACCGCACCGCTTTATGCAGGACATCTCGGTCTCGCCGCCGGGAATTCCGGGCTCCCCATGGCCGGAACGGCTCGCCGCAACAGGGCGCAGCTATCAGATCTTTCATCGAAAGGATGATCGATTCCTGCAGCCCAAGGTGGGACCAGGTGGCGAAAAAAATCGGATCGATGGTGAAATCCAATAGAATCCAACTTCAAAAGCCTGGAAGATCCGTTGGTTTTTGTGGACACCAAATTGATGGCTGCTTTCTATGGAATTTGATCAATGGCACATAAATGGCACTGTGACAGAACTCATCGACTGGTTGGGTGTGCCCAAATCACAGCAACCCCAATTTTTGGTGCTTCCAAGGATTCAGGAGAGGCTCCAGCAGTAAAGAATCATTTCGTGGGCCGTGTTCAAGTATGTTCAAGTATGTTCAAGTCCTATTTCCTTCATTTGTACCCATTTGAAAATCCAATATGCTGAGTTCACCCGTCGCTAAACGGCAGACTCTGGTGGCCTTCAACGTGCATTGCCCGCGAACCTTCCAAGACGTGGCTGGGACAAAGCCGGCTGACTTTGGATTAAAACAATTTTAAAACGATGTTGGTCACGAATTTCATGGAACTTTCATGGAACTTTCATGGAACAAGATGATGAGATGAGGGTTTGTTGGTTTTTCAGACAAGCGCTTGACCCTGTGCCGATCTTGACACCTGAGGCGTTGCGGCATCTTCTGACGACGGTGGATTCCTCGGACAGTGTTTTTTAACAAAAAAATGTTCTCCTGGATATTCTCCTGGATCATCATTTTCATTAGTTTTCATCACGTTGCGAAGTGCCGAAGTGCCCAAAGCTGAGCAATGTTCGACAGACTGTTTGAGATTGGTGGTGCCGATTCAAAATGCAGCTGGAGTTTGACACAAACTTCCATTCATGCTCATATGTCTGCCAATCTAACCTGGGTGATCTGGGTTCCAATTCGTCTGTCATTGTTATTGTTGCTCAACATCATACAGTCTGTGATCTCTACAAGTGTATATCTATTCATTTCTTTTTTTCATATAATCTGGTTGGTGGTTTGGAACCATGGATTCTTTCGTATTTTTCTATTCAGTTGGGAAAAAAATCTTGTCCCACCTGACGAAGCCAACCGCAGATCTGGTGCAGCTGCATCGAAGAGGTCCGGCACGGGCACGATTTTTTCTCAAGCTTCGAATGGGGAAATTTTGCATGTAATGAAAAACATATTATGATAGCATTAATACTACTATTATTATTGGGATAATTTATATAATACTATCATTAATAATGATACTATAATGATATATATATATATATGTAAAAATGGGATATATCATGCATCTATCATTACAATACTGTTACCCTCTGGTAAATTAACATAGACCCTGGAAATCATCAATTTTTTTCGTGGAAACGAATCTTCCAACCCCGACATCTGCCAGGGTCTATGGTAATTTACCGGAGGGTATATCATATCATTATCATTTCAACATATCATTATATACATCTTATATTATTTTCTCATATCATTGTATATCTATAGATATATATCATTGTAATACTACTAGCCCAACCAATAGTGGGATACATTTATTTCACTGATATGATGGGGACGATACTGATATGATCCTACATGTTATAGATAACATAACCTCTAGTAATCCAACATCGCTATGGTATAGATGGATGATTTATTGTGATTTACCTATTGAAATGGGAACTTACATAAAATCACCATATTTTTTTTCTTGGTGGACTTTAGCCATTGTAGTTTCTTTTGTTGATGCCAAAAAGTAGGGGATTATTTAAGTCACATTTGGGGAAGATGGATCACTCCCGATTCCCCTGACTGGGTTTAAACATCAGTTGCTGTTAATTCGCTCATCTAACGGGGTACCTCTGATCCAAGTATGCAGCTGCCCCAGTATCGCGACAACGAAAACACAGCAAGTGCAACTGCCCTAAGAACTGACAGTTCCTGGAATCCTTTTTTAGTGCCTAGAATTTAGGAAAAAGAGCAAATCCACTAGTTGCTTGCCTGTTTCCTGAGATCTACAACTCTCCATCATCCATCCAATCTGATCTGCGATCTTGATCTCATCCAATCTCATCTAGTCATCGAGTCATCCCCTGAAAGAGTGAACGCCAGGAACTGAATGAGTTCGCCTACGATGCGTCCCAGGTGGGGCTTGTTTTGATTTCTGGAGACCTGGAGAATGCTGGGAAGACACAGAACTCTTGAGGCTTTTGGGAAATTATGACCTTCTTTCAGTGATATGAACTGACATGACATCTTTTTCAAAGATGTCTAGCATCATGACATGACATCATGATGTTAGACACGAACAGATATGAAAAGTCAGAATGAGCCCATCAAATCCCATCCCCCTTTGATGGTCCCAGTGGTGAGTTTCATTTGAGGCGGGCCTGGCATATAGTCTGGACTCCTCTGTAACAGGTGCCGCTAAGCCGGTCATGGGGATGGGTGAAGTTAGCCATGTACCTTTTGGACTGGGGAACTAAACATCCATGAAGCAGTTATGACTCAGTTATGACTTAGGGAACGGTTTGGGTAGCAGGTTTTGACGAAAATCGCCATTTGGATGAGAAGATTCTGGGAATTTTGCCAAAACTGGTGATATTGTATGGAGTTCTTGTACTGTGAATGGGATACTGGGGTGTCAGCATTGGCTGCTGGGAAATAGCCGCCCCACATTCTCAAGTTCCTTTGGAAAGGATTGAAAATAGGCTATCCGATTATCCCATTCCATCTGATGGTTCTACTTGTCCCCATTCAAACACGAAGATTTTGATTGCCGTTTTGGATCACCCAAAGAAATCGATGAGAAGTGGGGGGGCCAGGTATGTCTTTGATGGTTGCTGGCTTCAGTGACAAGTTACCGGTGCTCTTGGAGGCCAGAATTTCTCAGGCTTTTTTTTGGGTAGGATATATATATACATATAAATCATATATATATAATATGTATATATATATAATATGTATATATATATATAATATGTATATATATATATTATACATATTATGTATTATATATTATATATAATTATAATATATATATATATATGAAAGTATTCCCAAAATGAGGGATCCCCAGTCGTCACCATGGATTAACCTATACTAAGTCATGGTCATCCATGACGACTGGATGATTTGGGTACTGTCACTTAAGGAAACCTCCAAATAAAATTTCCCTCACATGGATAGGAAATATACAATTCTGCTAGAAAAACGATTTATCTCTGGCGAAATCTTTGAATTTGGCGGTGAATTCTAACTAAGAATCGCCCACAACAAGGCATATGATGTTTTCAGCTTTGTTACATGTATGGCGAAGGAAGAGGAGAGTTTCGCAGTGCTCAAACATCAAACAGCGAACATTTAAGACCTGTTTGGGGGACGGTTCATGGTTCATTTTGCAGTCTAGAACCTATCCAACTGGTTTGTTGGGGTCGCAGCCGGTTCCAGCTGGGCCAGTTACCTGTGCAGGCAGTGGTTTCGAGGATGGGAAAGGCCGGGAATTTTGATCTTGAGTAGGGTTATATAACCTCAGTATAATAGTGTGATGTATATATATATAACTATGTGTGTACATATCCATTTTTACAGGGTTAACCTCAGATTTTCTTTCTTCTTCACCCTGCGATCTGTCGCAGGCCGTCTCTTCCAGTAGCTTCGACATCGTGTTAGATCGATGCTTGTCGAAGTTGGCTGACAGCTGGAGTAATGCTCGGAACTGTCCAATGCCACCACATTGTGGATTGTGGTTTCATCCAAATCAGTTGGATGATCGTACAAAGAAGAATCTGTCGCACATGCCCACTTGAGAGGTACTTCGCAATATTTTCGGATTCTTTCGGTTGAAATTCAGGTGTCCTTACATTTCAAACTCCCTTGTGATACCTTGTCTAGTTGATGTTTTCCATCATTTTCCATGAGCTGTTGATCCTACTGGACGAGCATAGTTGAGCTATCATCTACAGGATTGTTCCTCCCTGAAAGCAAACATCTTGGTAAGCAATAACCAACAAAGGCCATTTCCCACATATTATGGTTATATATGCATGATCTCGTGAACGCACCCGTTGAAAATCCTACTGTAATATGTTTGATGAAATCCTCCATAAACCATCATTTTCCACCATTTTTCCACCAATCTTTCCAGCATGTTTTTACCAGTTTTCATCATTTTCCACCAGTTTCAACCATTTTCCCATAAATATCACCATAATTCATAAATATCACCATTCAAATCATTCAAATCACCCTATGAAACCTATGAAACACCAAGTTTCCGCCATAAATATCACCGTCTTCGTTCAGGATACCAACGTCACCTGCGGAACGTGGCGCTGAAGCAACGGCCTTGCGACCTGGCTCTGCGCAAATCCACGGAGCTCACACGACAGAATCACTTCTCTACGGAGGAGTGCGAGATGGGCTCTATCTTTTGGGATATATATATACATATATATATGTTATTTATATGTTATTTATATGTTATTCAAAGATTTTATTTATGAACAACTATGGTGTATATATAAATATAAGCATGCTTTATGATATTATAGTATATATATATGAGTATGATTTATGATACTTCTAAGATCTTATCAGTATAGTCATTTGGAGGTGTAAATGTCATACATTCGAACATGTGAAGTAAACATGTGAAGTATATATATATATATTTATACATTTATAGATATCTATCTATGTAAGTTGGAATATGCAATATATATATGTATATATATACATATATATACATATATATATACATATATATATACATATATATATATATACATATATACATATATATATATACGTACAATATATTGCATATTGCATCATGAAAAACTTGGGAATAAAGCACTCCATGAACCTAAAGTCATCCTCCAAAATTCAAGTTGAAACCTCAAGCTAGCTATTTGCAATACAAGATCTTCCAATATGGAACACATGAAAAATAGATCTGAGTCGTTGGCTTGATTTGACTCAACCTCAGCCCATGTTTGCAGTGCTTTGCAAATTACTAGGTAATAACTAGATATTAAGATATTATGATATTATGATAAGAGTGAAGATTTAAGAAACAAAATTGGGCCAGTTCTTTTTGGTACAGCCCTTTTTTCTTATGCGGAAGATCCCCGCCGTTGGCAAGGAGATGCTTGCGGTGATCGACCAAGTGCGCTTGGAAGATGTGCAAAGTGAGCATCAGAGGCGCGCGTAGCGGCGTCGCGCGCAACGCGTAGCGGCGTAGCGCAACGCTTCTGCTGCAGGGAATCCAATCCCACGAATCGTCAATCGAATCGTGGAGGTTTCCGTTGAGTCATGGTACCCGAAACCAGCCAGTCGTCATGGATGATCATGACTTAGTATAGGTTGACCCATGGTGACTTGATCCCCCAAGTGGTGAATAAACCTGGTCCCGATTCAGTGAAATATCCCGTTTGTAAATGGGTGCGCTAACCCCAGTTACTAGCCATTTACGATCCGGAAGATCCTTTGCCCAGCTTTCGCCCGTTTTTCATCGCCAGTGATCGTTCCAGTCGTGACAAACAAAAGCCTGGTACCAGTGGTAGAGATGACATTCGTTTCAATGTCGAGACATGAAACGCGTTGATTCAAGATTCAATCTGTTTGAATCCTTTTCCCTATATATAATTGAAACGTTCAAGGAGATTGAAGATAAAGAGATAAAGTCTATTCTTCTATACTTTAAAAGAGCAATATATAATATTCACATCTATGTTTATTTCCGACATCCGATACATTGATTCAATTAGTTTGTTTCTAGGGCAGTCTGCTTGCGCCTGTCCCATTGATCATACAGTTTGAGGGGTATCGATAAATCTCGACAGCGTTGACAGTTATCCCTATCTTAGTTGGATACAAGATATCAGCGGCTTGGTACATATCTCCCGGATTATTGGCAAGTTTCCTCCACTACAGACAGAATATACATCTAGTTCTGCATATCAGGTCTTTTGTCAAGATGCCATATTTGTTTGGTTTCACCACCCAGCTGTTGAAACATGCCTTTTCGATTCCTTTTCGATTCTCTAGCCATATGATCCCTAGAAATCGGGAGAACCCAACTGTCCCCCATATGGGTATGGGTCAAAATTAGGTACCCCAAAATTATGGATGGTTAATACTAAACTAGACATTCACATCTGTGGTCCCATAACCTGTCTTCCATTTTGACCCACATCCATACAATGTGGGGCCCCCCAGTTATAAGTTGGTTTATAAACCCCATTACCTATAGTTATAAGTACCATAAACCATAGTTATTGGAGTTATAAACCAACTTAGCTATCTTGGGGGCCCCACATCCCCACATCCATATGTGGGACCGTTTTCGCCATGGAAGGCTCTTTCGGGACGCCTTCTTCGAGACGTTGGTCACCGGCCACGCCGGGACTGCGGAGGCCGAGCAGTTGGCCGAGCACCTGGCGCCCTTGGTGCCAGGCGGCCGAGCGCCCGAGGCCGCCAGGTTTGACGATTTTGGCCATTGGAAATGGGGAAGCCACCCAAAAAGCATGGGAATTTTTGATGGATTTTGATGGATTTTTGATGGATTTTGATGGATTTTTGATGGATTTTGATTGGATTTTGATGGATTTGATTTGTTGAACTCGTGAACGTATACATTTCCCCCAGCAGAAGAGAGGATTTCATGCTCCACTGGTTGTGGGGATGGGTCATGTCACCAATGGGACCTCAGAATTTTTCTGCAGGATCCAGAAGAAGCTGAATTTCCTGAGGGCCAGACCCTGTGGATTATTCCTGGCACCAATCCTGAGGCGCGTGAAGTTGCCAGTTTTTTTTGGTCAACAACATGGCCCAATTTTTCGGGTGGGGTCAATCTTTTTCAGTCCTGTTTTATGCTGTTTGCTATCTGTTGCTTTTGGTGACATGACCAACAGAAGATGATCATTTTTCATCGGCCTCGGAGCCATCCTCAGCTCTCCCGACAGGAGCGGAACAATTGCGTGCTGATGGAACTTCAGTTGCCAGGAAACCTACAGCCCCTTGGCTCTGGATGTCCGGAAGCCTACTGGTTGAGGGTTCAACCCCCACAAGAAAAAACTTTAAATGATATTGGCTGCTGATAGTTCAACCAAACATCCTCCAGCCAAGATTGTTCCCCAAAAGGGCCATGTTGGGACCTTGTTGGAGCTCCATCCATGTTTTCTCCGGATCACCAACCACGGTGCCGAAACTCTCAGGGGAAGCGTCTTCACGGCCTTGCTGGTGCGGATGCTGAATCCCAAAGTTTTCGAGGAGCTGATCCCAACTGGTTGGTGAAAAAATGGCCTTTGTTGGATCCGTTGGATTGCCCTGCAGGATTTGCGCACCAAGCAACAATTGGGCTACATCGTGCAGTTGACACTTGGTCACAACTTGATATATCTGCTGAAAATTTGGTCATTTTCAATGTGATGAAATCATTTGTCAGCCAGCTTTGAAGGGAAGTTCATGGTCTTCGGTGTTTCTGGACTGCATCTGATAGTTCCCAACTTCAAGATCTTCTGCCATCAATTGGGCAATCGCATCTGTTATGGGTCAAGGAGCAACATGGAAGGGAGGCGCTTTCAAAAGCTTCGGCTCCTGGCCGGGGTTCCCAATTGTGGGAACTTGATCGTGTTTGGATTTGCGTTGGCTCACTGGCACAACATGCAAGGTATGCAAGTGCGTCACTTCTTTTTTGCACTCCAAGGTCAAACCACCTGGCTCCGCCAAAACATAGTACGCAAACGGTACAGTACCCGGTATCCCGAAGTCATAGCTGGTGCTGGATGGTTATTCCCCCAGTATGGCAACTTCGGTTTTGATCCATCCCCACCCTTAAAAAATCATCAGCTGCGTCTCTGATAAGGTCCAGACGGAGTTTGAGGCGCCTGAAGTCCGGGCACGGATCGAAAGATGTTGGAAGCGACAGCTGCAATGGGTCCTGGAGGACCACTTTTCGGAGACGATCCAAGACCCCAAAAGTCATGGATTCATGGGGGATGGGCTAAAGTACCAGAGACTACCTATATATATATATGATTATGTATATATATATATATATGTATATATATATGTATATATATATGTATATATATGATTATATATATATGTATATATATATATATTATAATATCTTTCATCAATAAATGCGGGTATACTCCACATTGGCAATTTTTTCAGATGGAATATGATGACAAACCATGGGATTATGCGGATCAAAGATGAACCAAGATTTTGATGTTTTCATATAGAGAATCCGTGTGGGAAGTGTTCAAGTCGTAGAGCACTACGGGTTGAACTGAGGCACCCCAAAGTCGGATAGTTCTTCACATGTCAAGATTGGTATGTTTCAACAAACAATGGCAGCAACATTAACTCCCGCGACGTCGTTCATTGCCAAAATAAGAAACCTCCTCAATCTCCATCGAAAGGGTGGATTTGGTGTCCACAACTTTGGGATTTCGAAAATCAGGAGATGGATGAGGCTGAGTTTCAGCGTCAGAAGCAGGGCCTGGGGTCCCTACTGGCAGAGGCTGGTTCTTTTTTTGGGGGGTCTCCAGCTTCAACTGGATTACGGCCCTCGTTTTCTTGAAAACTTCCAATTTTTCTTTCTCGGTGTCAGGTCCCTCTCCATTTTCTCCATTTTTTTTTGCACAGACATCCAAGTCTCGGATGACTCCCCGTTGGAGGCGCCCAAGAATCTCAACGAAGAATTTAACCGACGCTTGGAGATGGTCAAATGGTCGACATCTAATTTTGGAGGTTTTCTTTTGAGATATTTTCTTCACATCCGGAAGATGGTAAACCATTTGAAGTTGAACATATCTGGACATAAATTGACATATTTTTTGACATATTCTGGAAACCCAAATAACCTCAGTATACCTCAGTTCTGGATCAGTAATGATGGTTGATGCTTCAATTTCATAGTTGATATCAGTTTGTCACTTTCTCCATTCAGAGAAGAGTCATATTTTGATGTTTTTTCCCCAATGATTTTCCTAATCTTGAGATGCTTTTCTGTGTGTCCCCTGTGTTTGTCACTGAAATTCATCATAAATCATCAGGCCAATCAGCTTTTCAAAGGTGGTTTAAAAGGCGTGACCAAGCATTTCATTCATACATGAAATACACGAAAAAACAGATGCTATCAATGGATAATCCCTGGTTGATGAAGAATCGCGGGTTCTCCCCAGTAATCGCTACCAAAGCTGGTATCCTTGATTTCATCAAGAGTCCATGGGTATCATATCTTGACCCATCTTGACCCTTTTTTTTTGCTAATCTCTGAGACATCTTTGGTACCACCAGCCCAGGTTTTGGGCAATCTCACATGGACCGTTTGTCTCCGTTTGTTGGTTCTGCCGAGACCATCCCTTTAACCCCCAGTATATTAATACATATATAAATATATATGGAAAAATTGGGTGAAATACCAAAAAAAACATCATTTGTCCATATTTTTACTTCACTTTTCTCCATGATCGTGACCATTGGGTTCCCACTTCGCGAAACCTCGAAACCTGTGTGGTCCATCCTTCCCTGCGATGTCCGCCCGAGGATTCTGGGTGGAAGTCACGAGGCGACGCTACGACTTTCAACGGCGCCAGAAGAAGTTGGAGCTGCTGCGTGCAGCGGAATTGCAGGCCGTGACGATTTTAAGGGACGGTTTTGGGACGGATTCTCCATGATTTCAACATATTTAAACCATGAACATCAGGTAAAATTTTGTCCATGAACATTGGGATTCTGTTCGATATGTGGTGGAAAGCAATGCTGGAAAAAAGTGCTGCATGAATTTTACGCTGCAGAAGATTTGGTGTACATCTTCAGTTGGTCCATGGCTGGTCCATGGCCAGCGTTTTGGTGACATCTCCATCCATTTTTCACCACCATCCCCAATCTGAGAACTTGGGATCCCATTAGGCCTTCAGGGACTTTGTGGCCCAGCTGGATGCTGCTCCCAGGCTCGGGGTTCAAACAAATCACTGCAGGATCTCTCAAATTGGGTTATAGTGACTGCTTGTGATTGAGATTCATTGATTCGATGATTGTCCATTTTGAGAGCTGTCATTAGACCTGGTTTTCCACTTGCTGAGATTTTTCCATGGGGGTTTTTGAAAAAGTCTCCCAGGGTTCAACTTTTTCAGGCTTTTCATCGAGATTCATAGCATCTTGGCAGTTGGAAAGGGATCATTTTGGAACCTCAAATCCTTCAGCGGTTGATGGCCTAAGAATGGGTTGATGGTTGATACCTGAATCTTGGATGAGATTTAGTAGCAGCAGGATTTTTTGGAACCACCAAGAAGTTCATTCTTCAACCCCTTGGAATTCGTATTCATAGATTCCAAAAATCATCAGACTTCAACCAGAAGTTGCCATAGTTTATCGAAATTGACCATGATTTATACGAATTTTCCCACAATTGACCCATGAATTGCAATAAGACCATGATTTACCGCTAAACTTTGGCACACCTTTATTACAGTCACGTTTTCCCACGACGAAAACAACCGGTGGGTTTTCTATGGCGTTACCACCGTTACCACCGGGGCGGTGCTTCCGAGGTCTCCAGAGGTCCAAAGAGTTGGGCGAAGCGTTGACTCCGTCGGCTGTGGATCGTGTTTGGAATGGGATGGAGGCGCTGAGATTCCAATCTCCGATTCCATGGAGACGGTCTCCTTAAACCAGATATACATATATTATATGTATATTATATGTATATTATATATATATATATACATATATATATATATACTGAGAAACTCCCTAGTTTATGGTCTTTCCTGGCAGGTCCATCATGCATTCATAACATCAGCTTTTCTCAGTGTGAGCGCTGGTGCCGTCGCCGCTTTTGCAAGGGCGGGCGGGATGTGGAAGCCAATTGCTACGGCTGGTCAAAACAGGCAGTAATCAGAGGGTCTGATTCGCATTGGTAGCGGAGCTGACCCCTAGCTCTCGCGTAACCTAGGTTTTTGGGATTTCTCTTAAAAGGGGCTAGGTAAGGCAGGTGTCAGGTCTAGGCTGACAGGAAACAAATTACTGGGGTTGACAGGGTCGACCAGTTTTTCCGCGGACACGGGGCGTGTCCAACTTTGAAGCCATGTCCTCTGGGTCCACTCCAGAGGAGAAGACCAATTTGTGGTCGATTCTTCCGAGCTTCGATCCACAGAGTGACGATCCGAGACAATACAGGGACAAGGTGAAGTTTTTGGCCAGCATCTGTCCGAAAAAGGACAAGCCTATGCTGGCGCCACGTTTGGCGATGCTCCTGAAGGGCACGGCCTGGGCCCAAATCAAGTCAATGGACACTGAGAAGCTGACGGACCCTGATCAGGGAATCAAGATTCTCTTGGAGTCGATTGCCACCTGGGAGGAGGCAGCAGAGATGCAGGTCTATGATCGTTTTGAGAAGGCCCTCTATCGAACAACTCAGCGGTCTGACGAGGTGACACAGAGCTATGTGAACCGTATGGCAGTGGCCTTCCATGAGCTGGGCAACATGACAGTGAAGGATATCAGAGCCTTCATCTTGCTGCGGCAATCGTCGCTGACGGTGGAGGACAAAAAGCGAGTGTTGTCAATGGTGGATAGTCCATTGACACCTGAGGCTGTGGAACGGGCCATGCGACAGCTCTCCACCAAAGTCCTGGTGGGACAACCGGAGGGGAAGAAGAAGATCTACCCTGTGAACTACACTGAGGAGGACGTAGAGGAAGTTCATGCAGCCGTGGACACAGAGACCATTGATGAGGAACAGGCCATCATCAATCTGGCGGAACAGGGTGATGAGGAGGCCTTGATGATCAAGGATTTTGAAGACCAATTGATAGAGGTGTGCCAGGAAAATCAGGATCTTGCGACCTGTTACGGTGCCTATGCAGAGGCTCGTGCAAAGATCAGGGATCGACTTCGTCACCGAGGTTTCTGGCCAGTCCAAGGAAACAAAGGCAAAGGCAAAGGAGGCAAGAAGTCAGGTCGCTTCGACCAGAGCCGCTTTCCAAAGAAGCGGGAATCCTTGGCAGATCGGATCGCTTCGTCGAATTGTCGACGCTGTGGAGCTCGTGGACATTGGAAGTGGGAGTGTCCTTTGAAGGATCAGCAGGGGAACAAGGAGGACGTTAATGTGGCCATTGACGTGACGTTCTCCTCGGATCACGAAGAGATCTTGGACAGCCTGCCGTCTGGTCTTCAAGGCGTCGAGACCATGGAGCAGTTGTTGCAAGACTGGGACTTCCAGGACTGGGTTTCCACAGACCAAACATCCTTGGGAATTTTTAATTCCAAAGTTAATGAAGAATTCACTGAATCAATTTTTGTTTGCACTCTGAAACGACAAAATGTCACCGGTCACTGTTTGGGAAGTGCTTTGATTGGGGCCATGTCCAGGAGGGGTGAAGGTGAGTGTAGGACCTTTTCAAAGGGCATGGATTGTCCGGCTATCATTGATACTGGCGCTAGCAAAACAGTGATCGGTCAGAGAAAAGTGAAAGCGCTGATTCAGAGCATGCCAAGTGAGATTCAAAGGCAGATGAATTGGAAGAAATCAGAAACAGTTTTTCGGTTTGGGAACAATGCTGTGTTACCATCTGTTGGAGCCCTGTATCTTCCATTTGGAAAACGGTGGATGAGAATTGAAGTAGTCAGAGGAGAAACACCATTTTTGCTCTCCAATTCATTTTTGCGTGCGATCGATGCAGATGTCTGCACGAGATTGTCCACACTCCGCCTGAACCAGCTAGGCATTGAGGTCCCATTGAAAACTAACCCTAAGGGGTTGTTTGTTGTTCAATTGGCGGATGTGATTGATGCATTCAGTCGTGAGCACTCTTGTCAAAACTTGGAGATTGTGACAAATGTAATTTCAGAAACAAAAACAGCAACACAGCAGCGGATGAAAGCGAGTGGTGTAGCCAAAGTGGCTCAACGCCCTGTTCTCAGCAATTTCGACAGCGATTTTGTCAAGTGCAATTCGGAGGTGTTCGATGGCGAGCCAGAAGGAAGCAGCGTCTCTCCTCGACCGTCCCCTGCCATTTCCAGAGGACCCGTCTATGACCTACATGACACAGAATGTGGAGGAGAAGGTCAGCAGGCCACCGGGTGTGACCAGCTTGCGGCAATGGGGTTCGATGGTGATGCCGGAGGGCAAGCACAAAACGAAGAGCTTCATGGAGGTGGTGACTCAGGACCCCGAGTACTCAAGGTGGATGGTGAAGCACCCCGGCCTTCGGAGCGATTGGGCAGTATCGTTCCAGAACTTTGTCAAGGCCTGGAATCAAAGTCAGGGTCATGGCCAATCCATGCAGTTGGGAGCCAGGCCCAAGATGGGAGCAGTGCCCAAGAAGAACATGGAGTTGCCGGGATGGAGCGACGAAGAGGAGTTG
The DNA here is from genome assembly GCA_947184155.2 of Cladocopium goreaui. Taxonomy (NCBI): domain Eukaryota; class Dinophyceae; order Suessiales; family Symbiodiniaceae; genus Cladocopium; species Cladocopium goreaui. The sequence continues at coordinate 94,945 of CAMXCT020005846.1, forward strand.
ATCCTCATCGAAGAGGGGCATCAGAAGCCTCTGATGCCTGTCAAGAACGCCGGCAAGTCATCGTCCAGTCAGGGCAAGCGGATGATCCACGAGGAGAAGGAGGAGGACATGCAAGCGGATGTGAATCAGGAGCTGGTGGCGCAGCTTCGACTTCAAATTGCTCTTTTACAAGATCAATTGGCTCAGGTGGTCAAGAACACCACGCAGTGTGGGAATTTTCACACAATTCGAGGGTGAGTCAGAATGCTGATGCCAACCATGATCTTCCTGCAGGGGAACATAATGATAGTACTTCAGTTATTCAAAGGAGTCAGGAAATCCTTTGTCACTTGAAGGAAGTTTCTCAACACCTGGAACGGGAAGTAGAAGTTTTGGTGGCTCAGACAGCTGGCAAATTTCGGACACGACATGCACCACGAACTGAGTCTCAGTCATGTCGGCTGGATCTCTTGGAAGTTTACTGTGAACCAGACTCCAACTTAACGAAAGTCATCACAGAGATGGGAATGAAGGCCAAGAGATTTACCCGTCAAGACGGAGATCTTGGAACAGCTGAAGGGCAAGCGAAACTCTGGGAGATGATACATCGAGAGCAGCCACGAAACATTTGGGTGGCACCCGAATGCAAGTTCTGGGGAAACTTTAGCAGATGGAACAGTGGAAGAAGCCCAGCAACAGCAGCAAAAATACAAGCAGGGAGGAATCAACAAAGAGTTCACCTAGCCTTATGTTCGGATTTGTATTGGTATCAGGTTTCCCGGGGAAGACATTTTCATCTTGAACAACCTCAGGGGTCTGAGGCTACTGAACAACCAGAGTTGGATGAAGTAGTGTTGGGAACTTATCGAACAGTTTTTGACATGTGTGAAGTAGGTGAACTAAAGATTCCCAAGGGCAATAATTATCTCAGAAAAAGAACTGTGGTGCTCACGACCTCCAAAGAGTTTCACTCAATGCTCGACGCGCGCTACTGCCGGAAGAATTATCAACATGATCCGATTTTGGGTCAGATCAAGATTTCAGGACGCTGGCAGAATCTATCCGCTTTTGCTGCAAAGTACTCCAGGGGTTTTTCCAAGAATGTGGGGCTTTGTTTGGGGTATAGTCGGGATATTGGGGAAAGACCAGTGATGTTGGAGGAATTTTGTGTTCCCTGTTTTGGAGTGGAAGAGTCAGAGCAGCAAGAGTGGGCAGGTAAAATTCTTAAGCGTCGGCGCTATTCAGCGAAACAAGGGCCAAGGCCCGGAGAGGAAGAGGATCTCTCACCAGTTCCAGCGGGACTCACATATGGACCGGCAATCACATGGAAAGAAGTTTTCAAGTTGGCAGGGCGCATGGCTCCACGGGTAGGGAGTGTTGTTTGTGATGTTCATGGGGATCTGTTTTCAAAAATTGAAATGCTGGTTCATGGGTTCCAACCTACACATGTTGAGATCTGCAGAGGCACTGAAAGGTATAGACTCCCAAAAGAGGGGACTGATTCCTCGAGCTTCCAATATCGCTGGACGATCATCCTCAACCGGGAGTCAGGAGAGATAGAAGAGCTTGGAGAACCAGAGTTGTGGCAAACCCTGAATAAAGGTAGGAAGATCAGGAAGGCCAAACCGGCCAGGATCTGTATTACAGTTTTTGGGGTAGATAAGGGGAATCTGGTTTCTTCCAACAAAGATGCTGTCCTGGGGAAGAACCTGGCTGACGGTGATGGAACAGCCAAAGGCAGTTTCATCGGAGTGGACTGTGCCGCCGAAATGCAGAGTTTTGCTGATAGTCATCAAATGGAAGAGAACCGGAAGACAACAGATCTTCCAAAACCAAGTGAGTCGAGTATCATGGAAATGGGATATCCCCCCCAAAAGATTCCCAAACATGGTCCAGGGTATTTGGGATTAGAGAAGGAGGATAGGGATTGGATTCGGGGAATTCACCATAAGATGGGACATCCTGACCCCCAAAAGTTGGCACGGTTTCTTCAATCGACTCACGCAAAGCCAGAGATTGTGTCTGGCGCACTAGATTATCAGTGCGATGCCTGTGTGGAGTCTCAGGCAGGTTTTCAATCCACACGTCCTGCGGCCATTCATGACAATGTTGGTTTCAATGAAGTGGTTGGTATGGATATGGCATATTGGACTGGAAGCAGTGGAGTCAGGTATGCTTTTGTTCATTTTCTGGATGAAGGGACTCTATTCCATCAGGCACGACCATGCCAGGAGGATGCACTGGCTCAGTTCCAAGCATTTGAATCAGCGTGGCTCAGCTGGGCTGGACCCCCAAAAGAAATGTACTTTGATCCAGCAACGGAGTATGTATCAGGGGTGTTCTTACGGAAGCTTCAAGAAAATGGAATTTGTCCAAAAGTCACAGCAAGAGACAGCCACTGGCAATTAGGACGGACTGAGGTGCATGGGTCAATCATTAAGAGAATGTTGGATAGAATGGATCAAGAGGAAGCCATTACAAGCCCCGAAGCTTTCAGGGAGAATCTGATTCAAGCTGTTTGTGCAAAGAACGCATTGTCGAGGGTTAGGGGATATACTCCAGAGCAGGCAGTTCTTGGTATCTCTCGCCGTTTGCCTGGATCCATCACGTCTGACACCTCTCAAGGAAGTCATGCATTGGCAGCTGATGGCTGTTCTGAGACAGATCAGTTTCGAGAAGCACTGAACCGCAGAAGTCGGGCACGACGTGCATTTATAGAAGCTGACAATTGCAGTAGTCTTCGCCGTGCTTTGCTGCGCAGGACTAGACCACTCCACAAACCTTTTGAGGAAGGGGATTGGGTTCTCTACTGGCGGAGGAAAGGGGGCAACCTTAGGAGAGAAAGGGGACGTTGGTATGGTCCTGCTAGGGTTGTTCAAGTAGAGAGCAAAAATGTAGTGTGGGTAGTCCATGCAAATCAGTTAGTACGAGCCAGTCCAGAACAGCTTCGTTCTGCATCCATGCGAGAGTGGCAAGCCGTCAAGGACTCAGAAGAGGCGATGGTTCCTGTCAAGACTTGGATTCAAAGAATTCAAGATCAAGACTTTTTCAATTTAGAAGCAGAAGAACTGCCTCATGAAGAGTCCAGTGTCACAGAACCCGATCCTGCGGATACCGATCAACCCCCGGAATCTGGGTATTCCCCCTCAATAGCCGAACCCGAAGGTGAAACCCTAATGAATGATGGGGATGGGGTGATTCCTGGTGATTTGGGTGGTTTGGGAGTTCCAGTAGGAGGGGATGATGATGATGAGGAACTCTGGTTTGGGGATACTCTTGATTTTTGGGAAGATGAAACAACAAGATTCTGGGAGATCGATGTGACACCACCTTCTATTGATCCTCTGAGAAACATTGACAACCCTGAAGAACTTGTCATGATGGCAGCTGAGGAGCGTAAGAAGAGGGTAGAAGTCAGTTTGAAGGAACTAGGGGAAGAGGATCAGTTGAGGTTTGCGGCGGCCAAAGACAAAGAAGTGAAAGCATGGCTGCACCATAAGACTGTCCAGAAAGTGGCCAAAGGCCGCATCCCTGAACATGCTGTCATGAGATGCCGCTGGCTTTTAACTTGGAAAGGGGCCAATGGTGATGAACCACCTGGAGAGATTGCCATGAATGGTAAGAGAGCGAAGGCTCGACTGGTGGTAATCGGTTTTGAAGATCCCGACATCAGTACAGTTAAGAATGACAGTCCAACATTGACGAAGGATGGAAGACAGACTGTTTTACAACAGGTGAGTAGTCACCGCTGGCCATTACTGTCTTTCGATGTGAGCACAGCTTTTCTCCATGGCAAAGGGGATGGACGTAATTTGGGTATTCACCCGCCATCTGAAATCAAAGGAGCACTGGCGATGACAGATGCCGATCAGTGCGCCCTGAATGGAGGTGCCTATGGAAGAATCGACGCCCCCTATTTGTGGTTTTGTGAACTTCGTGATGAGCTTTTGAAGCAGGGGTGTAGGCAATGTCCTTTGGATCCGTGTGTTTTTACGTATTGAAAGTTTGGGGATCAGGGGCAATACATTCCATTAGGGTGCCTTGGAATTCATGTGGATGATGGCATAGGAGGTGGATCCCCGGAATTTCTGGATATGTTGAAGAGGGTCGAGAAGAGATTTAAGTTTGGATCCTTTGAAGTGGGACAATTCAAGTATACAGGGATCGATTTCAAGCAGTGGGATGATGGTAGCATTGAGTACGACCAAAAGAGATACATTGAAAAGATTGATCCCATTTGCATTTCAAAGGATCGACGAAATGATCCATCTTCACCGGTGACAGAACCGGAACGCCGTGCTCTTAGGAGTCTTGTCGGTGCACTGCAATATGCAGGGGTCCACACACGTCCAGATCTCTGTGCAAAAATTGGGGAGATCCAAGCCATGGTAACCAAAGCCTGTGTCTCCGATCTGATCAATTGTAACAAGGTTCTCCATGAGGCAAAATCAAATCCTGTGTCATTGATGGTTCTTCCAATTCAGCCTAGGGAATTTACGCTGTGTGCTTTTTCGGATGCCAGCTTCTTGTCGAGTAAGCAGAGCACAGCACATCAGGGAACCCTTGTTTTTGGCACTACAAAGGAGATCCTAGAGAATCAAAGATCGGTAGTGGCACCTATTGCATGGTCAAGCAAGAAAGTTGTTCGGGTGGTGCGAAGCACCTTGAGTGCTGAAGCGGCAGCTTTAAGCAACACGGTGGACAGATTGCTGTGGCTCCGGATGTTATGGGCATGGATAGAAAACCCTGATTGTGAGTGGAGTAATCCTGAGCAAGTTTTGGAGGGAGAGAATAAGGCAGCTGTTGTGACGGATTGCCGATCCATGTATGACATCCTGACTCGCACAGCAGTTCCAAGCTGCAGTGAACACAGAACAACAATAGAGTGCTTGCTCATCAGAGAGCGGTTGAAAGCCAACTGCGATATCAGATGGGTGTCAAGTCAGGCGATGCTGGCTGACTGCCTTACTAAATCCATGGACTCATCGACTCTTAGGGAGTGTCTTCGGACAGGGAGGTATTCGTTGTTTGATGAGGACAAAGTTTTGAAACAAAGGGCAGACAGTCGGCAACGACTCAAATGGATTAGGGAACAAATTTCCGTTCCGAATCCGGAAAATCACCAACAGGAGACTGAACAGCAGTCCGTATCACCTGTTCGGACTGAGGTCATTAATTCATCTGCTGAGGTCACTCAAGATTTTTGGGAGAGTGGACCTGGAAATCAGGTGCGAAGAATCCATGTTGTTCCACGGAGAGAGAGGTTTGTTCCGATTGGGGTTACTGGGTGTCCTGTAGCTATCAGTGAACTTTCTGCTTCAAGGGAGACCAGAGTAAAGGGGAGTAAACCGGTGAGGGACTTTTGGACTGGAACAAGGGGTTCAGCACCATTTCCACATACTTGGATAGGAGAGACCATTTTCTTTAAGAGACAGTTTTCATCGAGAGAGAAGGTGTGAGAAACTCCCTAGTTTATGGTCTTTCCTGGCAGGTCCATCATGCATTCATGACATCAGCTTTTCTCAGTGTGAGCGCTGGTGCCGTCGCCGCTTTTGCAAGGGCGGGCGGGATGTGGAAGCCAATTGCTACGGCTGGTCAAAACAGGCAGTAATCAGAGGGTCTGATTCGCAATATACACATACACACATACATATATATATATATGTATATATATATGTTCATAATCTTTATATCTTTTTTTCATGGAATGAATCGGATATTTATTATAGCATTCCATGCCATGGATGGTTGATTTGTGCTGGGGATGCTGGAGATTGGGGATGATCAGTAATTTTCGCTGTAACAAACGGCGGCTGTTGCGAGAAAGTCTGTGTGATGGGCAATGGATATGGACAACCTGTTGGATGATGGAAATATGGTGATAGATGGTGATATGGTATAATATGATGTGGATGATGTTGATGTTGGATGATGTTGGTATTATAGATGCGTTCTAGCTGGTTTTACATGGCAATCACTTGTCAGTGACATTTAAGTGCATTGTCGTTGATTGCATAGAATATATGGTTCGCACTGGCATTCTTGCTTTCTTGCATCCCGATTACAGTTGGCCAGTTCTCCCTCATTGTTGTTGGTTGGATTTAGATCTCAATTCTGTTGTCAAATCTCATTGCTGATCGTCAAATCTCAATTTTTGGACACACTCCATTTGCATTTGCACAGAACTTAATCATTCTCGTTGGTCAAAACGACGTGTTGCCGCACATTGTTGCTGGTTGAAACCGATTTGTTCCCGGGTTTCACCTGGTTTCACCTGGTTTCAGCTGGTTTCACCTGGTTTCACCTGGTTTCACCTGGTTTCACCATTCCCTTCCCATGGTTTCTACACGCCAGGCCTTGCAAAGCTTCCGCAGCACTGCCAACTGGAGAGCCACTGAGAGGATCGCCGCGAAGTTGTGAAAAAAATGCGAACGCAGCTGGAGATTCCGAAGCCACAGGGAAATGACGGTGAGAGCGTGGACCCATCGTAGCATTTTCAGACTTCTGAGCAACGGCACAACGGCAGAGCGGCTACAAACTGCAATGACTTTCTCTGTTTCAAAAGTCACCAGAGGTTCGAACAGGTCAAGTTGAATGTTCTGTTGGTGTGTTTCCATGATCAATCCAGTTCTAACCCATTTATATATATATATATGATAATCCATAATCCCATATGTAATTAATTAACAATATCTATCTCACAAGTCAGTTCTTTTTCGCAACATGAGCAAGCATCGGCCAGAGCTGCCATGCTTGGTGGGAGCATGGCGTCGTCCTCCCAACGACCTACAGGTGCTGTAAAATTCCTTGTTGTTCCCTGAGATTCTGAAGCATTAAAAAATAGCTGGGATTGAAATTTGCCAAAGGGGTGGTTTATGACATTCTTTTAGCCACATATTTGGTCTCAACCACCGAAAAAACCCTATAACTTTATTCCATTTTATTCCCTGAGACCCTGAGATCAGAGATTTTCTATGATTGCAGAGTGACTCTTTTTGGAAAAAACGGATGGTCGGTCAGGGGTCCAATCTGAAGTATTTTGCCACAGCAACGGGTGGCCACAAACCCATCCTGGAAACAGTGACTGTTGGGGTTCAATCTCTGGGTCTGGGAATTGCCAAGCCCCGGAGCCCTGGAACCTGCTGTTGGGTTGCAAAGCTGGGTCAATCTTTGGAAAAAAAACAGCTTCAACATCAACCATCTTGAACTGATGCTTCTGGTATGTTCTCGTAGCCCCAGATTTCTGCCAAATTCCTCCTGCCTGCAGGAGCAGGAGGTTGGAGGTGGCCACAAGGCAATCCACGATGATGCCACCGCTGCCAAGGTGCTGCCAAGGAAACGCCCGGCTTTTCATGGGATGTTCGCAGATTCTTAGGACAACGCGCTTAAACACTCGGCTTTAACATGCAAAAAAAACTGAGTTTTTTTTTGCTAAGCTTTAAGCATTATCGCCCCAACATGGGGGCCCCTGGGCGCAGTGATTTTCACATGTCATCGTGAAACATTGAACCCCTGATGACTCGACTCAGATGCTCTAAACCAGGAGGTCAAGGGATGAGGATGAGGCTGAGGAATATTACCATTATAACTATTGTAGACTACTGTTATCATTATCAGTACTCTTACTCTTACTCCTCCTATTCCGATTACTATGAGTATTGTTAGCATTATTGACGTTATAAAAAAAATGTAGCTAGAACTATCATTGCTATTGTTAGTAGGATCATTGTCTTTATGTTTGGCTTAGCAGACGTGATGTCAATTCGCAGATTGAACTAACGAGCGAAGGCGGTGACATAGGAATCAGGAACCAGTGACATCCATCTTGAGAGAATCTGTTTGGGATATCAATGACAATGACCCCCTCCTGCAATCAAACTTGGCTGGGAGCTGCCATTTTTTCAGGCATTTCAACATTGAAATTCTGAGAGATTTCAAAGTTGCCAGGTTTGATGACCGCAGGGCCGGGCTAAAAAAAATGGTGCTCAGTGTCAGGTGGGGCTGAAGTTGGCGCCGATCCATGGGACGGTGCACTGGTCGCAGCTGACCCCGTTGCTATTGGAGGCAGAGCTCGGGAGGATAGAAAAAAACCATGGAAAATGAGCCACCAATACGAAAGATGTGGGGGACGGTCCTCGGTTTCTGGATGTGAAAACACGAGAATCTGGTCATGGGAGCTTTGCCGAATTTTTCGATACCTCCTTTTTTATGGTTGTATCATACCTGTGTACGTAATTTTCCTTCAATACCTTGCAAATTTGCCGCATACATCATTCTCGTGCAAACGTGAGATTGCTCAAATTGGCAAGGCTTAAAATGGGGGTATACCCATAAACATGTTCCAGTTTCATAGGGAACATGGTGATAAACCATGGGATTTTGGGGATACCCTATTTTTCAGAGCCAAGCCTATGGAAATCATGGGCAAGAGATACAAAATACCCAGAAACCATGGTTTTTCATAGGGGATTTGCACATCTTTGGGACCATTGGATGGGGATGTTTTATACTATGGATGGGATTAATACAACATAATGGGTAAATGGTAAGTTACTAGAGGGTACGGGTTTCAAGATTTGGTGTCCAAAACTGGTTTCCCATGGATTTTGAACCCGATTCCCTAGACATTGTTTTCAGACTTGGTGTTTTTGAGTGTGTCGGTCCCAAGCTTGTCCCAAGTTTTCTCCCAAAGATGGAAGACCTTTGATGCATGGTAAAATGCCATGGGTTTCCTGCAACAAAAACAGCACTCGGGTCTGAAATCACCTTTTGTTCGACCATAAGCAGAGGCTTTTGGACCTGCTTGGTTTGAGACGGGGTCTATCTCTGTGCACTTCGTGAACATGGCTCCTTTGGCTGCAGCTGGGTGGGTGATCAGCTGATCCAGAGGTTGGTGATTTGGGCTTCCTAGGGACAGTTTTGTTGGTGGATTTTGGAATAGTGGCAACTGAGCAAGTGGCAGTCTGTGTTGATATGGAGGTTTCCTAAGTCAAGCGGGGTACCCCAAATCATCCAAGTCACTACATAGACCATGACTTATATGACCTTGTATTGAAAACCATGGTTCGAAATGGGGATCACCGACTTAAGAGCCCGGAAGGTGGGTCACCTTCAACCAGTTCGGGCCTTTCTGGAGATCAGTGGAACGAAGCAGCGGAAGGTTTGGATGGAACATTTGGATGGTGTGGCCACTCAGCATAGGGGTGGCACCCAGATTTTGGAGGCACATACCCAATGTAAGTCAATCATAGTCAATAAATATTGGACAATATCAACAACTAGGAACTCATCTTGATCACTGATAAACCACAAAAAACCATGTGCGATAAACATGGATAAACGTGGTGATATCCCCATTTGTTCGGGGTCCCCCAGATGTTGGGAGCCCCTGAGGTCGCTTGGTCTTTGACGGCACCGCCAGTGTGGGGCAGCGAACGGAGATGACCATGGCCGGGGTGACCCTGGGGCGGCGGTCATCGGTAAGCTGGCCTGGGAGATGCCCAAGCCTTTCTTCAAGGTGCTGGTGTTTTCCCTCCAATTCAGATATGTACATGGTTATATGATGGGAAATATCTGAATTATCTGAATTATATAATAATTATGATATGTCATCAGATATTATATAATATTGATGCATGTTTTTTTTTTGAGATATGCCGACTTGCTTAGTCTTTCCTGGCAACAAAACGACATCCCGCTGAGCTTCGATAAGCCCCAAGGCTCAAACGAAGATTGCTGCAGTGAAACCTGTGAAGGGCAGGTGAGGGAGCTCAGGGGTGGAATTACAGTTTCACAGAAACTGGATTGATCAAGACGGAGGGCAGAAAAAAAAACGGATCATATCAGATATAAACAGTAAAGATACTGATGAGTTGTTGAACCAACAGTCTTTCTTGGAGAGTCGGGGATCCAGATGAAGACCTCCAAACTTGCATACCTGATTCCCAACAATGTCTTTGATCAGAGGGAACTTTTGTTGACCCCCTTGGTGAGTCAGGTTCGTGTCATCTAATTCTGTCAGCCTCAACGCTGGTTTGGTTTCAGAGTTGACATCGCTGGGTCATTTTCGAATTGTCGGGTCAATTTTAATTTTCATTTAGCTAATCAGACTGTGAAGTACTAGGTTATTTAGTTGAGTTATTTGGTGTTCTTCAATTTTCTCACCCCCATCACCCCCAGGGCCTTCAATGTTGGGTTACATTGGGGTTTACCAGCAATCATGATGAGCGGGATATCATGCACCAACAATTCTGGATACATCTGGATTCCAATCTGGATATATCTGGATATATCCAGGGATCAATTTGGAAGATCCCAGGGATCATCGCCCAACCGCCCACGTCAGGTTGCTCTTCCACCGGCACCCGCCGAAGACCGAGTCGCTGGAACTGGAAGATGCGCGGATCGACTTCGATCAGGCGACCCGGGGCATCGTGTCACACGTGGGAGATCCCCGTGGCATAGCCATGGAGGTTGGGTTTGAATGGGAAATTTCTATCTATAAATGACGGATTTTTCCATGATGTTTGATGACCGGAGAGTAATTGAGGTACCAATTGGCTTACAAAAGCTGCTGTGAATCTATCAATTCAATTCAATTCATCTAATTTGGTATTGAATGACCTAAATACCTAATACTTAGGTCTCTAGTGTTCTTTTTTCTGACTCGTAGCTGATGATGCTAATGAACCGTTTCAGAATAGAGGGATCTGTTTTTGTTTGGAGATGATTCCTCCGGTGGTAGCAATGTCTTAGCCGTCAAATCAAGGCTTTTCCACCAAGCTCCTCCAATCGAAAGCGTCTTTTGGGACGATGGCAGGTTGTAGGGCCTCTCTTCCCTTTCACACATCGAAGGATGAGCGGTGATGGGGAAGGGATGGGAAGGGGGGGCAGTGAAATAATGTTTGCAGATAGCGAGAATAGTTGCTGAACTAGATGAGATTCGATTCATGAATGTATCTTGAATGACAATTCTTTAACCGGCTTTGAGCTCTCGGATTTGGAGCTGCGCACCTTTCTGCCATCCTACAGTTGTCCCTCCAGGAAATTGGAGTTGATCACAGAGTTCCACCCCTGGTACAGTGAGGTGCGCGGAAGTCGCGCTTTGAAACTGAACGGGTCACATGTCATTCCGGCCCCGAGCCTATAGATCGGATAGATCGGCATCGACCACAGACCCTGTGTTCACAAAAACCATATGACCATGCGAAGGTCCTGCTTGGATGGGGTTTCATCCCCCAATTTTGATGAATTTGATGTGATTGGAAGTGTCAACCCCAGATTCATAAACCCTGCCTATTGAAAGGGTTACCTCCAAATCGTGATAAACTACTATGAAACTTGGCACCCTCTATTGGTAAATTGGGTGTTTATGAATCCTGGGTCAACTAGATGATAGATTCTAAACTGGTTTCCCCATAAAAAATCCCTTGATATCAGGCATGATATCCCCATCCCATCCCCATATTCTCCCAATAACCACCCCCAGGTTCGTTCTCTATGGTTAACATGGCAAGGGAATTGGACTCTAAACAAGATGTAGCCGCGTAAAATTTGCCTTTTTTTACTAATCATAGATGTGGAACACCCATGCCGATCATTTTTTCTGTCGGAAAATGATCTACGGTGTTCCCCATTGAAAATCCATGATTTTCCCAGCTAAAAATTCCATCCAAAATCCTCCAAAGTGAGTGGGGAACTCCACCAGGAGGCTGGTGCATCGTCTCCTTGGGGTCGCCCCATTTTGCCGCCCGAGCGCCTTGGTCAATTGCCATTGATCTATTGAGAAAAAAAGGACAACATCATCGAAGTAAATGGCTGATTTTTGATCTGTTGAATCTATTGAATCTACTGAGTATGAAAGAGGATAGTTGCCATTTCACGGAAGTTGCATTCAAGTGGATGGAGACAAAGAATCAGTTGCTTTACGGCGTGAAATCGAGATCCAAAAAGCATGGCATTCTGCCATTGAAAACATCCGGAAACGATGACAGCTTAAAGCTTTTCGTCCAGGAGTTTCAACCAGATCATGCTGGGAATGGTGGGTGGCGCCAAAGGGCCCAGGCTTGCGAGAATCTTTGGAAGTGTTGAGCAACGGTAGCAGTTTTGGATTTCACATTTCACCCTTTCTGGTGCCACTTTTTGAGCCAAAGCCCCCTGAAATTCAGTGGCAGCTTGCTGGGCTGCCGAGAAGAATGCTGCATGTGAAGATCCTCCACTTTTTGCGGTTCCGTAGAAAGATTCTTCAAAAGAAACCACCAGCAATCCTGGGGCAAGCCGGCTAAACCGTGGTCCATCGTCTAGGTTTCCCCCCATCCCTGGTGACGAGTGGTTGGAGAAGGCGGGGCCCAGGGTGGTAAGGCTCACCAGATGATCCTCTATTTTCACCTTGGTCATTGCCAGTGACAGTGGAAACCTTGACCCGGGAGCTGTTCCAAAGTGGGACCCCCAAAATGGATAGATCATGATAGATCCACTAAACCAGGATTTACCATTCCTAGGGGTTCTCCCAGTAACTTCGAAGACTTCGAAGGGAGGTTACTCCGTCCCCAACCGTGTAGGCTCTCAATGGGCGAACGCCCGTGGGCCTGTTCGGTGGATGTGAGGCGGCCTTTGTCAGCCGAGGAAATTGCCTGTGAACCTCGATTCATCGCTGGCAAATGGATTCGTTCATCCCTCAAATATCAGAATTCATAAGATATGTAGATACATAAGATATGTAGATATGTAGGATGGAAAATAGTCACTATAGTCATACTTATATAGTTCCTTTGGTCATAATCCCCAATGCCAGTGGCTGTGTCCACAATTTTCACATTTCAGTCACGCAAATCTGTTGGACTTGAGAACTTTGCACCGTTCAGAGAGTTGCTTATGTCAAGAGCTTGCATTTTTTCACATTCAGCATCGCTTCATGTTTTCTGATTAGCCTGCTACAACTCTTAAGTGTGCGATTCTGCAGCTCCAATCCTTCTATGTCCCTTTAGGTAATATGTATCCAATTATATAGTCGTTAGTTGATATATATCTCCCATCAAATTATATGTATAAGTGTGTAAAACCCCGAAAAAGATGGAGTAATGTATCACGATTTTACTATATTTCAGGAATTCACTCAGTTCTATCTCAACTTGGAGGTTCTTATACGTTTTTTTCATATGTATTCCCATAAAGATGGTTTCTTCCCGGGGATCTTTCCGGCAGGTGATCTTGCACGCGGGGCCCATCTTCGTTGGCGAAGCGTATCAATGCCGCCGCCAATTGGTCGCCTGTGGAGAGACACCCAAAGCGGAGTTCAGGCGGCCCCATGGCGCCAGGGCGGCGCCGAGTGGGATCCTACCATGGGGATGGGGATGGGATTTTATGATTGTTTTTATGAAAGCCAAAAGTTCAATATAGTTCAATGGTGGTGACTTGGGGATTGTTTCTTCGTTTTTTAAACCACATGATTCGGACTCCTCATTTTTATCTGAAGACATGCCATTGATTACTATTGACTACAATTGACTCGTTTCTAATATCAGATGTGATCCACTTGGATGATCAGAACGTTGTGAATTAGATCATACTATGAGTAATGTCAGGTTAATTACTATACAGTAATGAATTAATATACAGGTTATCATTATTACTTCTGCTAGGTCTAATAATTACTTAGTTCTATTCGATTGCTATTATCACTACCGTATGACCAATGTCAACTCAGGTACTTCCAAGGCAACCCCCCGTTAAACAGCCCAGGGGTGAAGAAACATGCGGCTGACAATATAGCTATCTATGATACTATCAATTCCTAAATGATGTAGTATGACATTCTAATTAATGATAATAGCTATCTATTATTCCTTGACATTATGATATTATTGAAATATCATTGCCATTATCCGTCCAAGCATTCTAGAATTGATTACCATTGTCCAAAGTGGTGAAGATGGATCATTATCACTGTAGTTGATTACTATTCATTGCTATTGACTGCAACTGATTACTATTATTGATCACTTTCTTGCTGACTACTACTACCATTTGTACTATTCATTGCCGTTATCCATTACTATTGATTACTAGTATCATTACTATCATCATTAATGTACTGCATCATTACTAGTATCATTACTGGTATCATTACTAGTATCATTACGTTTTTTTTTCTCGAAGAGTTAGGGTGTTTTCCCATTTCCCTTCAGGTGGATCAAGACCTTTCTTTGGGAGAAGAACTCCAAGAAGTTGGTGGCTGAGATGACTCTGCAGGACGGCGTGGGCCCAGCGCCGAAGATGACTCAGCAGGGTCGAAACAGTGGCTTTTATCGTTTGGGGTGTAGATCCATCAGGTTTAGATCCGATACCTTTCAAATCTCAAAAAAACCCAAAAACCCTCAGAAGTTCATGTCTGATTGTGAGTATTGTTCATAGTTTAAGACTGGTTGAGATTTTGAGCTGTCATAGTTCATGGCAATCGACAAAGCCGTGGTTTTCCGTTCTCAACGGAATCTACTGTGTGGTTAAACCATGGTTAGCTCATGTATGAACAATTCAAGCATGCTGGAGAAAAAGGTGACCATCCTCGCGGCTGAGCTTCAAAGCTGTTTCGGATGCTACGGGTTGAATCATAGCGTCCCCTGTTGCGAAAAACTGAAATGATGGTCACTAGGGAGAACAAATCCCATGGATCCCATGGATCCAATGGATCCCATGGATTTTGGCAGCTTGTTTATCAACGATCCTCAGTGAATTGGTGGGTCAGCTGGGGAATTCTCCATCGACTTTCCCAGGGAGCTTCCAGTCTGAGGTCGATTTTCCCAAAACCTCGATTTAGAGGGGATTTTCGATTTCCATATGGGTATGGGTCGAACTTGGGCAACCCAATAATTGGATGGTTAATACATGTTAATACTAAAAATCGACCATCTGTGATCTCCCAGGTCTTTGATTTTGACCCATACCCGTATTTGATGACACTAGAGGAGATGCAGCTGAAGAATAGTATTGAGAACTACGCGGAACTGCGGGCGCGCAGCGATGCATTGCAGGTGAGGATGGCATTTGACCGGTGATTTTTTGAGGGATTTTACCAAGAAAAATGGGGGTACAATGGGGATGTGACAGGGAATCTCATGGGGCTATCTATAGAAGCCATGAACTCACCAGCTATGATGTTTTGGTCTGAACATGAGAGAGTCGTGCCCAAATGATGATAAAATAATAGGGACAATGATGATGAAGTCATAATTTTAGGGGTATCCTATTTCCAGACAACCCCATGTGTTTCGGGCAAGTCGTGATTTTCGATATGGAGAACTTGTTGGTCATGTGCCATTGGAGTTTTGGCCATGGGTTGACGCTTTCATCCCATGATCGCCGTGGGCTAAGGCGAAGTTATAACTTTCTGAGCCTGGAAACAGATGGAAAAGGTTCAGTGCTACAGCTGCTCAGAGGTCTATTGGTGGAACTTGTAATGCGCATCTCTTGGTGGAAATCAAGATCGGCATGGGGTTCCAAAAATTAAAGGACCGGATAACCCCACAAGTCAACTTCTTCCAATAATGAGCATCAAAGGTTGTAGCAGGGACAGGGGAAGGAAAGGGAAAGGAGGCGGCGAAGGATCGAGAAGTTAAAACAGTTGTGTGTGACAAAGTGGAATGTGAAAGATGGTGTGTGACAAAGCAAGATGGTATGTATGTATGTGTCAAAGGGGACTAGGTAAGATTGCACGTGTATCATATACGTTGCACAATCCTTTCAATACCGCCACCGACGTGGCTCAAGATATCGGAAAACAGACTGATTGCTCGCCGCTCTCATGTTGCTATCGCCTGGCTAACATTGCAAGCAAGCATTTCTCTTTACAAAGACATCCAGGACAAGGATCAATTTGTTCACAGGTTATCAGCCGTAGGGCTCTTTACCCTCGACGAGGGAGGAGTGCTTGCGTGCTGTTAGCCGGCGCCTGGAGCAAACGATCGTGGACGTAAAGAACCGGTCAGCTCTATATCGTAAAGATGCACGGTAGCAGCGGTGACACTCAGTTTACCTTCAACGACAATCCAGTTGCGCCAGCTGAAGAGGCTTCACAAACTTCACCTGGCACTGCAGATAGTGGATCAAAATCGACAATATCGAGATCAACACTGCAGGGATGGAACATGACTGGACAGCGACGGAGAGCTGCAACTAGTACTCCAAGATCGGCACGTGATGGCACACGACAAGCAGGGAATCGATCGCCGAGGAGATCGACTACCCGACCCGGAACTCCAAGATCACTCGAGGACAGACCCGGCAGGACTAAGGGTGAAGGTCGAGTCAAAAGACGAACAACAGAAACTAGTGGAAGCAGAGCCATCGAAAATCAAAAATTCGAACTCCAAAGTGTTGCAGGTGCTGTCGAAACGGCAGCGTCAAGCCCTGCGAATGCTCGATTTCTAGGTCCAATGTCCTGCAAAAACCTTACGGGCGAGAGGCTCCACTTCCAAAACGATGCAAATACCACAGAAATGCTCGGTTTTGTCTCCAAACTGTTGCAAGGGCCATAGAAAACAACGGATTCCAGGTTTTTCACGAAAGCCAGCCGCTAGGCTAGGCAAAGTTTTTTTTGCGAACAAAGTGAGTTAGGGGGTCTGGGGGCAGAGCGCTCCTAACGGATCAAAAATCACGAAATTAGGTGGTAAGGTGGACCGAGGTAAACTTTTTTAGGGTTATGTACCAGGTGGCAATTGGGTGACGGTGAGGTATCGACTCCCCCCAGGTCCGCCCTCCGAGCTGGACTTGGGGAGATTGCAATGGAGGGGAAAATGATGAGAAAAACAATGGAAAAAACGAGGGGATATGACGTAAAACAATGGGAAAAGAATGGGAAAACAATGGAAACTTTGAGTAGAACGCTTGGAAAATTGATTAAAACGCGAAGAAAAACGGTGGAAAGAATGGGGAGAGGGTAAAATGATTCCAAGTAAAATTGAGGCTCCGATGTGGGACCATTATCGCGTAAAGCACGCGTGAAACATTAATTGGAAAAGCAATGGAAAAATCGCCGTTTCGATGTGTGACCACTATGGAGTAGAAACACGGAAAGAAAACCATGGAAGAAACGAGCAAAACCGTTTATACGGTGCAACTGTAGGGATTGTGGAAGGTGCATTTGGGTAAGCGTTAGACACACTGGGGTAACATAAGGGTAATGATGGAGAAATCGAGTAACACCATGGCAAAACGCTGGAAAAATTGATGAAATGGAAGGATAAATTGATAGCATAAACTATGGGACAAACAATGGAAAACATGAGGGAATATGACGTAAAACAATGGGAAAAAAATGGGAAAACAATGGAAAATTTGAGTAGAACGCTTGGAAAATTGATTAAAACGCGAGGAAAAACGGTGGAAACAATGGGGAGAGGGTAAAATGATTCCAAGTAAAATTGAGGCTCCGATGTGGGACCATTGTCGCGTAAAGCACGCGTGAAACATTAATTGGAAAAGCAATGGAAAAATCGCCGTTTCGATGTGTGACCACTATGGAGTAGAAACACGGAAAGAAAACCATGGAAGAAACGAGCAAAACCGTTTGTACGGTGGCTCTGGTCCTTGCCAAGCGTTGAATTCGGCAGAGAAAACTTTGAGGGATGATAGAGTGGCTGCATTTGACCCGACCGGATCATACTTGACCAATGAAATTGTCTTGAAAGGAACTGGGATATCTGGCGAGCACCTACCCATGAGTTGAAAAGGCCCTGGAGTTGATGTTTGTTCTTGATGGGTGGCAAGGTTCTTGACGGTTAGTCACTTAGTCACTAGTACATTTGCTTGATGAGTGGCCAGAACGGGTTGGCTTTGGAATGCTTCAAATGTATCTAAAATTTTAAAGTCATGTTGGCATCTTTTCGCAAAGACATGACAGACATGACAATCACAGTTGGTTGAAGATGTCAGCAGTCGTGAGTTGGCCATGGCCAATGAATTATGTTGGATAGTTTAAGGCCCAGTGAACTGTGGATACTTTGGTTCTTATTTGATCTTATTTCTGGAAACTCGCGAGATGTAAAATCGCTTGTCGCGCTTGGCTTACAGGAGTTCTGTCATTGCTTTCTGGGATTTGGATGGATTTGGTTCCAGAAGCTGACTCGACAATTCAGTGGCTACGCCAATTAATTGGCAACTTCGCTCAACATTTTGACTGTTTAAGATAACGTTCAGAAATGAGCGGAATGTGTAGCCCCAACAATTTCCCCAAAAATTGGTTTCCATGCTCAAAGTGAGTGACTAGCCATTCGAACGCCATGGCCTCCCAAGAACCATGTTCGTTCATGCATTCATGTTGATGGATCGGTTGCAAGTTTTGGCTGAAAGTTTCATGTGGCATAGATACCTTGAGTCCATTCTGTTTGGATTATCCTCGTGGAGCCATAGACCAGCCCCTGGGATCGCTGAGTGGGTTCTTTTCGGACTGATCTGTTTCTCATTGGGCGTGTGCTGTGGTTGCATCGTCACCTCGCTGTGCTGCTCGAGCCGACTGCGCAGATTGTTGGTGGCAGTGCTGGTGGAAGGCTACACGGCCATAGACAGACCCATCCGTGAGGACCGCTTGGCTGGCTACAGAGTGCGAGCAGATTAGAGTGTATGTGCCAGATCTCCTCATCACTGCCTCGTCTTCGAATCACCATTGACGTGGCGGTGGATCCTGACAAAAGTGCTGCACCGAATCCTGCCCCCTCTTCTCAAGACAGTGCGTCTTGGTCGGAGGTCCCCGAGGTCCAACCAGAACCAGTTCCAGAGGCTAGCGACATCATCCCTGCTGACATCTACCAGAACTTGGTGAATAGTTTGTCCAGCCGTGTTGCCACGGCTATTCTGCCAAGGAAGCCACATCGTTGCTGGGCTTGGGGTATCGACGGTCTTTCAGGCCTTCGGTATCTTTAGATGAGTCGGCCAGCAAGAGAGGTCGCCTTGTCCAGTCGCAAGCTCAGAAGTCTGCGATTGGCCAGTGCTGGACCTGAGTGGGAATGGTTGTTGCTTCGCGTTGTGGATCGAGATGTTGCTGCCATCCCGGTGTTCAAAAGAAAGGGAGGTCTTTTGCTAGCCGTGCCCGATGGTGTGTTCACAGCAGACGAAATAGCCGCTGGAGCTGTGGGCGCCGAGATCCCAGACTTGGGGCCTACCACTACTTTGCAAGTTGCTGTGCAGGGGGATGTAGTAGACCAGACTACGTCAGTGTTGATGTTCGATGCCCCTTCGGCTATCTTCCAGCACATCAAGGTGGTGGGGACCAACCCAAGATGGCCAGAGGGCACCATTCATGTCCGAGAAGGCGGCGAACTGATGCGTGTGGATGCCGACAATCTATGTGCTTTGGCTCAGGAGTGGGTGGAAGGAGCTGCTGTTCGGGAGAGCGACCAGTACCTCACCGCCCTCGAGGACGAAGGTCGACAAGCTCCAGACCAGCCTGGGGCCTCAAACCAAGCTTTGGATGCCGTGCTTACACAGCTGCACAACCTGGCTTCAGTGGTAAATGGGCTTCAAGCAGATATGGGAGAAATGAGAGCTCAGGCTTCTTCGTCATCCAATGTGCCGCCAAAGCCTCCAGGGGCCTTGGCAACGGTGGCCCGGAAAGGCGCCCGGCACCAGGGCCAAAGCCGCACCAGGAGCTTTGGCTCGCCCGCAAGATGTGCTGGCTCCAGAGGAGTTGGAGGAGGAAACTGGGGACATTCCCGACGAAAGCGCCAACCTCGACCAGATGATGAAGTTGGCGCTCATCAAGATGATGGAGAAGGGAAGCAAGAAGTCCAAAAGAAGCAAAGTGGGGCTGGGCCTGGGCGACAGCAGCGGATCGGACGAGGAGGACGACCCCCTGCGCCGATTGTCCGGTGCCAAGGGAACTTTGCTGCAGGAGAGACTTCGCTTGAGCATGGTTCAACATCCTGCAGATTACGTTCAGACCATCGAGGCACTAGCCGCCACGGCCCTGGGCTTAGCAGCCCCGTCAGCCGACACAATGGAAAGGTTCGTGCGAGAAGAGCTGCCGATCGGAAACGATCGCAACTTGGGCTACCTGGTGTGGTTGATTGTGAAGACAATCGGCCTTATGCGCAACAAGCAGTTCGATCAAGCTCATCTACTTCTCCTGCTGGGACTGGCGTCGGTGGAGCAGTTCAAGTTAGACCAAAACTGGCAGAGCGCATGGAGGATGACAAACTTGCCTCTTCCTCCGTTCCAGGAATGGCGGGTTCGAGATGCCTCTCTAGCCCAGCTTCGTTTGGATCATGCTCACTCCAGGCTGGTTCACAGTACTTGGGCTGCAGCAATTTCAGCCCGTCTCAAGGACGAAGAGGTTCTGGTGAAGCGCCGGGGCCAACCAAAGCTGGCAAATCCTCCCTACCAGCCTCCGGCAAAAGGGGGCAAGAACAAAGGCAAGGGCACCAAAGCAGCAGATGCCGAGGAACATCAGTCATGAGGCCTCCTGATTTCGATACTTGGCCGAATTTTGTTTTTCAATCAGTCTTGCAAAGCAGGACTCCTTTTGCTAGATTTGTTAGAGCTGGTTTTACATTGCAAGGCCCTGTTTGTAGCAGAGCCTCTGCCGAGCTTTTCCCGATCCCTGTTCCTTTTGATTGGAACCCTGCCATGTTCCATGGCCAGTCCAGGCGAAAGCGCCATAGATGGAAGCGTAGGCGTTGCTTGGAACTACTTGTAAATCTGCAGGTGGCGGCCCTTAACTTTTTGCATGGCAAAGATGGTAGGTGGTGTTTTGGAACTCCCCTCAACTTTCATCAGCAAAATGTCATAGACAATTTGTTGGTTCGGGCACGCTCACTTAGCCGCCTCGGTAGGACAGACTTCTTGAGGTGCGGCTCCAAGGTTGCTGGCGCAGCCGATGAATTAGCTGCTTTGCAAGTGTTGTTGCAGTCTTGTGAAGATTTTCCTTATGGTGTTAACGCAAATGTCTCGTCAAAAAGGAATTCTGATGGAACAACCTTGGTGCAACCTACGGTAGCTGCTAAAGTAGCTTTTCCTTCCACCCTACAGGGTTTTGATCCATTGCCGTTTTTGAGTGAGGGCTCAAAGTTAGCCTACCATAAGCCTTCCAGTCTGCTAGGGTGGAGGGATTTGAAACCTGTCCGGATGATGCCGCCGGATTGCATGTCCGTGGCCTCGCGATCCGAACTTCTTGCTTTGGGACGACGCTGGGATGAGGTTAATAGATTAGTGCTAGCTCTACCCGAAGAAATTGATCTGCAGGATAGATGTAATTTGTTTTGCATTTCTAAGCCGGATGGAGAGTTACGCCAGATCATTGACCGACGCCCTAGAAACGCTAGAGAGATGCCGCCCCCTTCCGACGGTCCAAAAATGGGTCATCCTTCATCTTTTTTGGGTATTGTGATCCCTGACAATTGCAATTTGTTGGGTTCAATGGATGACCTTCGCAATTTTTACCATGAGTTTGTTGTGAGTTTGGATCGTGCTTTTTCAACTCCTGTTGGACCACTTTGGGGTAGTAATGAATGGAAGGGCACCAAGGCATTTCAACAGCTGTTGGCACGCCATCCGAAGATCTCTGCTGACAAGTTGCGATCCGTTTTCATGTGTTTTGGTGGTCTCTCTATGGGAGACCACTGGGCACCGTTAATTGCTCAGGAGGCGCATGAATGTCTTTTGCAGAGCTTTGGTGCCTTGGATCCTGATGAGCATCTTAAGTTTGGTGAAATTCTTCCCAGAGCTGTTCATGGCCATTTTTCTGGGGTTTGTGTGGATGACAAGGTCAGTATGCAATTTGTCCCCAAAACTAGTCCGGATGCTCCTTTAAGAGACACCATTGCCTGCGAAATGGCAGACTCAGCGTATGCCACGGCTGGATTGACATACCATCCAAAGAAGCGGGTCAGGCGGGCCACCGTGTTCCAAGCCTGGGGTGCAGAAATCGAAGGGGTTGAGGGCCTGTTGGGTGCCAAAAGAAGCCGTATGGCGTCCCTAAGTTGTGTCACCGCAATGGTTGCGAAGTCTCCGTTGCTTACTCGACACTTGTTGGATACATTGTTGGGATGCTGGGCCTTTGTGTTTCAATTTAGGCGCCCTTTGTTTTCCATCATTCAAAATTTGTATCACGTGTCTTCTCCTGATGGTTCTGCAAAGGCTCCTTTTAAGATACCTTTGGCTGTGCGGCAGGAATTGCAATTGTTGTCCATTCTTGGGTCTACGGCCCTCACCTCAATGAGAGCACCTGTAAGTGGCACAGTGTTCGGCACAGATGCTTCTCCTGATGGGGCAGGCCTGATAGGGTGTAAGGTAGGCGAAACTGTTTCTGCGGAGCTGTTCCGTCGTTGTGAGACCAGGGGCTTTCACACTAGACTGCTGTCACCAATTGAGGCCCACTTTCATGAGAAAGGTTGCGACGGTGCAGACGCAGAAGCATCAAATGATTTGTTGCCTGATGCCCATGATCCGCCTGTAATCCATCTTGAGGAGCAAAGTTCTCCCACCGAGCCCTTGCTAGTTCCGGAAGCACTTTGCGGCACGGTTAGCTCAAAAGATCCGAGAATCTCCAATGTTGCCGCCCGGATGCAAGCATCCTCAAGCACACCCCTGGGGCCCTCTCTGCAACTTAGATTTGATTTTCTGGAAGTGTTTGCAGGGTGTTCACGCATGACCAAGGCATTCGCTGATTTGGGGTACGTGGTAGGGCCCCCCATAGAACTTCAACGCGGGTGGGATGTACTTGAATCTGATTTGTTGCATTTCCTGGTTGGCATGTGCATGTCAAGACGCATAGCTATCCTGTGGTTAGGCCCCCCACGTACTACTTTTTCCTTAGCGCGATCACCAAAATTACGAAGTAGTACTCAACCTTTGGGGTTTGACCCGTTGCATTTGGATACGCTGCTTGAAAATTTGTTCATGCACCTTTCACTCATTTTGTGGTTGGTTCAGTTTTGGGTTGGTAACATGGCCATGTTGGAAACCCCATGGGGAGCATTCACCCGTCATCTACCATGGTGGAAGTTCTGTTTGAACCAGGGAGCCATTGAAGTTAAGATGGATCAGTGTCAGTTTGGTACCCCCCACAAAAAGAGCACCCGTATCCTAGCGACTCATGAGGCCTTATCAAGCATGTCTAGGACCTGTAAAGGGGATCACGTTCATGAGAGGTTGGAGGGTTCTAGAACAACCAATGCGGCTGCTTATCCTTTTTCCATGTGTCAAGCTGTTGCAACCATGGTTCATAGAGTAGCGGCATCAGGTGTTGGGTCTTTTTCTAGTAGGTTACCTGGTTCTCCATGTAAGATGTCCATTGATGATGACAGGGTTGTGGATGCTGATGACCACCCAAATAAGAATACCAACAGGGTAGCGCCCGATCATTCTCTTCAGGATTCCAAGAGCTCACGACGGTTTGTAAGCCACCTTTGGTCCACCCAGCTATCTGAAAGTCTCCCATGGAAGGTGGTTGGCAAGTATCGTTTCAAGAAGCCGGGGCATATCAACGTGTTGGAGTGTCATGCTAGGAAGACATTGGCTTTGAAACTCCCCCCAAACCATCGGTATGTGGTTTTTCAAGACTCCATGGTTTGTTTAGGTTCAGGCGCCAAAGGACGTAGCAGCAGTGTCTCCCTAAACCGAGTTTTAGCTCAAGAAATGACGGTCCTGATTGCTAAAGATTTGTATTTGGGAGGGGCACACACCCCAACATGGTCGCTTAGAGCTGATGACCCTTCACGAAGAAAGAAGCTTTCAGTACCCAGGTGCCCTCTACCGAAGTGGTTTTTGTGTTTGCGCCGAGGGCTGCTTGCACAGGCTCAAGATGCCCTGGATGAAAACTCAAATACGCCGCGATCCATGGGGCGGTGGTTGTTGTTTGGGGCTGCAGCTCTTTTGTCTGCTGGTGGTGGTCACTCCTCCATTAGTAGCTGGGCCAAGGCCTCCAGCTCCTCGAAATCGTCTGGACCTGTTACAGGGACGAGTCACAGCTGCCACAGCTTCGGTTCGTCAGACCCTGTTCCAGGAATTTGTGGAGTGGCTTCAACTGCAAGACCCTTTGCTGCCGGAGATTCGGGAAGTAGCAAGACGCTCCCCGATAGTGGTGGTGGAATGGTTGGAAGAGTACGGAAAGCATCTGTACGAGAGCAACTCCAGCCGACGGAACTATGCGGAAACCATCAATGTGGTCCAACAGCTTTTTCCCTACTTGAAACCTATGATGGCTGGACCCTGGCAGTTGATGACAACCTGGGAGAGCCTGCACCCGTCTCAGATTCATCCTCCATTGCCGTTTCCTTTGCTTCAAGCGATGGTTGCTGTAGCAGTGAGCTGGCGCTGGATCAGAGCAGCATTGATGCTGTTGCTAGGCTTTTTCGGTTTGCTGAGACCTGTAGAAGTGTGCTCGCTGAAGGTCGAAGATTGCATCCGCAGTACAGAGACTGGCTGTGTCAACGTAGTGTTTCTCAGGCTGATAGAGACAAAATCGCGAACCAGAGGGGCTCGTCATCAGTCCGTGCGAGTCGACGAGCCGTTCGTGATTGCTTTTTTAGAGAAATGTTTATCAACCATGCAGCCGAAAGAAAGGATTTGGCCGCATACGGTAAGCCTGTTTAGGACTCGTTTTTCACAGCTTTTAGAGCGGGCCTGTGGCCACAGCAAGATTTGTTTGCCATCTAGCCTTAGACCGGGGGGGGCAACTTTCTTTTTCCGGCAGTGGAATGAAGACATTCCTAGATTGCAATGGCGTGGGAGATGGCTTCACTTAAAGACCATGCTCCATTATGTTCAAGAATTGGGCTCCATTAACATTCTTGAGAAATTGTCGTCGTCCCAAAGACACAAAGTGTTTCAATTGGCCAATTTGTACTTACAATGTCTGACCGAGGTGCGGGTGGCACCAGACATGTTTTCCCTCACGTTTGCCATATTTTCAGCGCCTGAAGAGTCCGTAGGATGATGTCAACCCCCTGTAACCCCGAAACCCTTCCCTCCCTAGTTGGGGGGTTGGGATACAATGTGGTGGGTGTTTCAGCTTAGCTTCAGATTGCGAAAGCTTTCCCTCTTTGCACCCACTGGGATAATGGACTCCTCATGCACCAGCTGAGAAAAGGCGTCTCTAGTGAGGGAAACTTGCATGCATGTTCGTTCATGCATTCATGTTGATGGATCGGTTGCAAGTTTTGGCTGCCACCACCGCCCCTGCCGCCTCACAATGTGGTGGGTGTTTCAGCTTAGCTTCAGATTGCGAAAGCTTTCCCTCTTTGCACCCACTGGGATAATGGACTCCTCATGCACCAGCTGAGAAAAGGCGTCTCTAGTGAGGGAAACTTGCATGCATGCAGATGTAAGAAGGCAAGCGAGGGCATTTGGAGGAACAACTGCTACACATTCCAATATCCACTGTAGTTTTTGGTTTTATTTTTTTGCGGGTGGAATCTCTGGAAGTCGGGTTGCGTCTTCAAAACTGCAGAGCATGCAGGTGGAAGGTCCTGACCAATCGGTTTGAGATGGTTTTACCAAACATGGGGGACATGGTGATGCCCAAATGCCTATTGAATAATTTGGGAAAGTGATGATTTACCATGATATTTGGGGCAAATGTAAAACCATGATATAACCATTATTTAATTATTTAATATATATATATATATACATACGTTTAACATATCATAATATATCGTATATACCATATAATATATTCAAAACACACAGCTGTTAGATATTCAAAGGGGTACAAATCAATTTTGCAATTCTTGAGCAAAATTGCAAATTTTTGCAAAATTCATTCGTTGCACGCGGCGACATTTGTCGCCAAACCCATGGGTAGAAAAAAATGTGTGTTTTCTTAACCAAGGGTATTCATGTTTTGAACGAGTGCCACAAGCACAAGAAAACGAGAGCAAGCATCTACAGAACGCGTCTGGTCATGCGTGCCAATGAATGCAATAAGTTTAGGAGGTAGCACCGTAGCACCATGTACACGTGCAAATGCAAGCACGCAGCCTCCCAACGTGGTAGCAGTTGCATGTGCACATGCAAGCAAGAAACCCGACTTTGCGTCAGGTACATGTGCAACTGCAAGCAAGAAGCCTCTGGCGTAGCAGCAAGTATGCGTGCACATGCAAACAACAGATTACATGTGCAAATTTAACAGCCTTTGGCATTCCGCGGGCCCTCTGGCCTTTGGCCTACAGGCCCCAAAGCAGGGGTTGTTTAAAGCTGGGTGTGATGATGATGCAATGATGAGGATGATACTGATGATGAAGCTGGTGACCATGAGGAGGAGGATGATGATGACGATGGCCAGCGAGACGAGGATGATGTGATGATGTAAAAAAGGTGAGTGCTAGTTCGCTCGAGAAAAGGGACGAGAGGAGACTAGACCAGACGAATCTAGACTAGACCAAACTAGACGATATACAATAAAGTATAGTCTATATGGGAGGGGGGAGGGCAGCTGAAGCAAAAATCCGTCGAAGAGATGATTTCAGGATATTCACGTCGCTTCGCGACGGCAACCGCCCGCACCGCATCGTAACTGCCAATGATGTCGGCCATTGAGACCAAAAACATCCGAAAGTACTGATTGTCGGAAAAAAAAACGCGAAGAATTTGATAGCCATGTATAGCGGACCAACGCAGTTCAAAAAATAACGAAAAACATGAAAAAACGGCGAAATTGCTGTTATTTACAGTGTTTTTGCGCGGTGAGAAGCAGAAACCACTGCAAATACCATGGTTTTTGAGGGTCAGGTGGCCAAAAACACTGTAATTTACAGTGTTTTTTTAACCAACGTCAAAAAACACTGGTATTTACGATGTTTTCATTCACACCGTAACATAAAACAGTGTAATTTACGAGGTTTTTGGAAGTTTTGAAGCTAGCCGTCAAGCATGCAGAAAACAGAAAAACACTGTAAAAACCAGTGTTTCTGCTATCACAAAACGACGAAAATCAGTCCGAAAACGGGTCCAAAAACTCAAAAATCCGCCTCCGGGCCAGGCCACCTGCGGAACCGCAAAAAAAGATGTTGCAAACCAAAAAATTGAGGTCAAAAAGTTGAAAAACACGGGTTTTTTTCACTTTTCGCTTGCCGATTTTGGACGGGCGCGTTCACGAACAGGTGTCTTCCGTACTGTTTTTTACAGTGTTTTTTGAAGGCGAGCGTCACGACCTATCAAAAACAGGAGGTTTTGGCCGAAAAATGTCCCCCCCCCCAGGTAAACCTGTAACCTTTTACGAGTGCCATCCGGACGATCACGCCCCAGCACCTTCGGTGCGGGCGGATTTCAGGTATAGCTATTATAGCAATAGCTACAACTGGATCTCAAACAAAACCTATAGCTATAGGTATAAGTAGGTCCATAGTGAGCTCCGCTCGAACTCGCACTGAACTTGAAACTCCCCCACCCCCCGGAAAAAATCTCTGCGAGTTCGAACTCGCATTCTCAACCCCCCCTTGAACTCAGACTGAACTCGAACTAGAACTGCCCCCCCCCCCCCCGTGGCACGACCTCCCAAACACGAACTCGAACTGAACTGGAACCCCCCCCTCCCCCCAGCCCTCCCGGAAAAAAATCTCTGCGAGAACTCGTGTTCGAACCCGTGTTCGAACTGGAGTTGAACGCAGTTCGAACTCGAACCGAAAAGTTCAAACCCTCCGGGGGCACACTCTGAGTAGGTCTCAACCTAAAGCCATAGCCTATAGCAATAGCTACAGCTGGATCTCAAACTAAACCTATAGCATCCTATAGCTATAGGTATAAGTAGGTTTCAACCTAAAGCCATAGCCTATAGCACTACAACTGGATCTCAACCTAAATCTCTGGCTCAGGTACAAGTAGGTTTCAACTTAAACCTATAGCTAGAGCTAGAACTAGATTTTAACCTAAAGCTAGAACAAAAGCAAGCCATTGCTGGAGCTAGGGCTAGGCTAAAATCTAAAGCTTGAATAGGAGCAAGGTACTGCTGTAGCTAGGACTAGAATTCGAATTCAAACCAGAACAAAATCAAACTATATAACTCTAGCTGGGGCTAGACTTCAATCTCAAACCAGAACAAGTGAAAGCTAGAGAGCTATTTCTAGAAGAAACTGATGAAGAAGTTAAACATTCTAACACAAGCTAAGCCAGGAGATACTGTAGAACGGGGACTCAATCGAAGGTGTACCAAGCCTGCACCGAAAGGCTGAATCTAGCCAAAGCAACGCAAGCAAAGCAAAGATCCACGCAGAAGCAATCTCTATAGGTGAAGCTGCTATCACAAGATGTATCACAACAACATCCATAAAAAACGCCGGCAGACAGGCGGATTCAATCAAGAAGTCTTTAGAGCAGTAGCAAGTACATGTGCATGTGCAAGCAAGGAGTTTAATGGCAAGTGTGCGTGCCAATGCGAACAAGAAACATCTGATGTAACCGCAAGTATTTGCGCAAGTGGAGATCAACTTTACTAAACCCCACCCCCACCACCCACCTAATATTTTGTGAAAGAATTAAAAAAACCACGCAGGCAGGTATGGGAAGTCCAACTACCAGGATCTCCGGACAAAGATTCCGCGGCGCTACAGTGATCCATGCAGAAAGTGCGGGATCAATCGCGCAGGTGAACGGGCACCTCGCCATCGATGCAGCCGCGTGAATGTGCCCGCCGTCCGGATGAGGTGATGGAAGTCGTCTAGCTTGCTTTTGCCTCAGAAAACAAAGTTCGACCCCTCCAAAAGTGCCAACATATCTTGCGCTTGCCACGCCAAACATACACAGCTCCTCATACCGCCAAAAAACTGGCATGGTCTTTGAATGGTGCGCTGGTAAAAAAGATACCTTCTGATGAGAGCAAAGTGCGGTTAACCACCTGTGTGCAAGATTTCAGAGGGAACTTGTGTGCGAGCATGCGCAGTCCACGACGCCACGATCCGAATCTTCAACCAAATTACCCGTCCTTAGCCCCTACCGCAAATACCCGTCAGTGTGAACCCACCGGTTAGGGAAAATTAACACCTCAGCCAGAACAGGTTCGTCCTACACGGAGCATTGCATCAGACCATAACTTGACCTGCGAAAGTCTCCTCCTTAGCATCGGCAGACACGTGATGCAAGGATCAGCTGGTGAAACTGATGCGCTTACTGCTTTGCTCTTGTTTAGGGTTTGAAAATCCGAACCCTATGCGGGGGGTAAGGTTTGGAACATTTGTGGCAAGTGGAACATCCATCAATATCAATCATTTTTCGATGTCGTTTTTCCAGGAAGTCAAGCTTTGGATGTGGTAGGACCGGGGAAGCACAGGAAGCCCCAGATGCGGCCATCTAAGGTACATTGATGCTGACGTCAGAGTAGTAGAGCAAAGATTGCAGCTAAACCGGCCAAACAGCCATACACATGGCTGATGTGTCAGGCAGCACAAGAATGGGCATATAATGTTGAAAAGGCAGAAAGTAATGTCTGAGAGAAGATCCAGGTATGCCGTTTGTTCCGGACGCATCCTATTGTAAGCATATGTAAGCAATTCTACTTCCATCCAACGGACGTGTCTCGACGGACCCGGAAGAGTCTGCCCTTTCCTAGATCTCAGAGCATCGGCCGACAAACATGTTGGAACTGTTCCGCAGATATCCCAGAATCATCATGATGATAGGTACCTGCGACTGAAGCGTTGCAAATGGTGCAGCCTTCAATTCCATCAATAGTGAAACAGACGAGGGCTATGAGACGAGACACCACTTGCCATGAAGACTGCTCTGAAGCAAGCAACACATCTATGTGCATGCTGCAAGTGTGCAGTGACATATTCCCATCTGGGTAGACGGAAGGCAAGCTTGCTAAAGGCTGTCAAGGCCTCCAATCTCTCGCCTGGTGCCAGAAAAAGAGGGGCAATGCAAAAAGTTGGATAATAGCCTTGCTTGAACATTCCTATGCTGGTTTTGTGTCTCCAACCCCAAGATGACGGATAGATAAGCATAAAAGTCCTCCAAGCAGTCATTGGCAGTAGAGCTTCCACAGATGCAGCAAAAACTGTAGACTGCACTTCTATTTATTTCCTTGAAAGGCAAGGCCAATGAAGGCGCGTTATCCGAGCGTTTTTCGATGCCAGCAAACTTTGGCAAGTCACGCTGGACTTCGGGCAGAGCCTACAAGCGACTGCCACATCACACACACACACAGGGTCGTGCATGAAAGGCCGTGTTCTGCAGAGGCCCGCAGAAGCGCATTGCAGAGAAGTGCTGCAACCATGTAATGTCTAGAGTCTAGCTGGTGCTTCCTAAGGCAATAGAGAGCTGTGGCAAGAGATCAAGGTTACAAACTCTTCCATCTGCTGCATTTCTGCACGAGAAACTGCCTTTGGTGTCATTTTTTTGTAGATTACAGATATTCTAGGCATTCGTAGGCGTTGTGTCCCCCGGCCAAAGAATACCTTGCCGTAGTGAATCAGAAAGATGTCCGAAGCTATACCTTGTTGATTGGTTAAATGGGTATTCAGGTGTGGCCTCGCAGTCTTGCACGTTTCATGCAGATTCTAGCTTCCAGTCAGGGTTGCTAGATCCATTAGTATGTGTTGAAGTGTTGAAGCGTTTGTCCACTTCGCCGAGTTGATGGTCCTTGAGAGGCAAGTGCAGGCAATGGTAGACTTTTGCTTCTTCCTAGAGGGCAGAGGGTCGGCCGACAGAAAGAGACATGTTCGAAGTGTATAGATATCCCAGAATCACGATGACCTGCGATTGAAGCGCTGCAAATGGTGCAGCCTGTGTGACAAGACACCAGTTGCCAAGAAGATTGCTCTGAAACGAACAACATATCTATGTGCATTGACATGCATTGACATGCATTGACAACACCCATCTGGGTAGAGAGACGTCAGATGAAATTGCTAAAGGCTGTCAAGGCCTCCAATCTCTCGCTTGGTGCCAGAAAAAGAGGGGCAATGCAAAAAGTTGGATAATAGCCTTGCTTGAAAATTCCTATGCTGGTTTTGTGTCTCCTCCCAAGATGGCGGATAGATAGGTTAGTTCTTAAGGAGTCATTGGCAGTAGAGCTTTTAGAGATGCAGCGAAAAGTGTAGACTGCGCTTCTATTTCCTTGAAAGAAGGCAAGACCACCGAAGGCGCGTTATCCGAGCGTTTTTCGACGCCAGCAAACTTTGGCAGGTCACGCTGGACGACTTAGGGCAAAGCCTACAGGTAAAAACACGCGACTACCACATCACACGCACGTTCGTGCATGAAAGGCAATGTTCTGCAGATGCCCGCAGAAGCGAATTGCAGAGAAGTGCTGCAACCATGTAATGTCTAGCTGGTGCTTCCTAAAAGCCCTCTGTGCTGGCTTCAGAAGGCAATAGAGAGCTGTGGCAAGAGATCAAGGTTACAAACCCTTCCAGATTCTGCTGCACTTCTGCACGAGAAGCTGCCTTAGGTGTCATTTTTTTGTAGGTTACAGATATTCTAGGCATTCGTAGGCGTTGTGTCCCCCGCCAAAGAATACCTTGCCGTAGTGAATCAGAAAGATGTCCGAAGCTATGCCTTGTTGATTGGTTAAGTGGGTATTCAGGTGTGGTCTCGCAGTCTTGCACTTTTCATGCAGATTCCAGCTTCCAGTCAGGGTTGCTTGATCCCGTTAGTATGCGTTGAAGTGTTGAAGAGTTTGTCCACTTAGCCGAGTTGATGGTCCTTGAGAGGCAAGTGCAGGCAATGGTAGACTTTTTCTTCTTCCTAGAGGGCAGAGGGTCGGCCGACAGACAGAGACATGTTCGAAGTGTATAGATATCCCAGAATCACGATGATGGGCACCTGCGATTGAAGCGATGCAAATGGTGCAGCCTGTGTGACAAGACACCAGTTGCCAAGAAGATTTCTCTGAAGCGAACAACACAGCTATGTGCATTATGTGCATTATGTGCATTGACATGCATTGACATACACCCATCTGGGTAGAGAGACGTCAGATGAAATTGCTAAAGGCTGGTGCCAAAAAGAGACGCACAAGGCAAACAATTGGATAATCGCCTTGCTTGAGATTTCCTATGCTGGTTTTGTCTCCCCTCCCAAGATGGCGGATAGACAGGCCTATTAGTTCTTCAAGGAGTCATTGGCAGTAGAGCTTTTAGAGATGCAGCGAAATGTGTAGACTGCGCTTCTATTTCCTTGAAAGCAGGCAAGACCACCGAAGGCGCGTTATCCGAGCGTTTTTCGACGCCAGCAAACTTTGGCAAGTCACGCTAAACTTTGGGCAGAGCCTACAAGAGACTGCCACATCACACACAGGGTCGTGCATGAAAGTCCATGTTCTGCAGATGCCCGCAGAGGCGCGTTGCAGAGAAGTGCTGCAACCATGTAATGTCTAGCTGCTACTCCCTAAAAGCCCTCTGTGTTGGCTTCAGAAGGCAGTAGAGAGCTGTGGCAAGAGATCAAGGTTACAAACCCTTCCAGATTCTGCTGCACTTCTGCACGAGAAGCTGCCTTAGGTGTCATTTTTTTGTAGGTTACAGATATTCTAGGCATTCGTAGGCGTTGTGTCCCCCGCCAAAGAATACCTTGCCGTAGTGAATCAGAAAGATGTCCGAAGCTATGCCTTGTTGATTGGTTAAGTGGGTATTCAGGTGTGGCCTCGCAGTCTTGCACTTTTCATGCAGATTCTAGCTTCCAGTCAGGGTTGCTTGATCCCGTTAGTATGCGTTGAAGTGTTGAAGAGTTTGTCCACTTCGCCGAGTTGATGGTCCTTGAGAGGCAAGTGCGGGCAATGGTAGACTTTTTCTTCTTCCTAGAGGGCAGAGGGTCGGCCGACAGACAGAGACATGATGTATAGATATCCCAGAATCACGATGATGGGCACCTGCGATTGAAGCGCTGCAAATGGTGCAGCCTGTGTGACAAGACACCAGTTGCCAAGAAGATTGCTCTGAAACGAGCAACACATCTATGTGCATTATGTGCATTGACATGCATTGACATGCATTGACAACACCCATGTGGGTAGAGAGACGCCAGATGAAATTGCTAAAGGCTGTCAAGGCCTCCAATCTCTCGCTTGGTGCCAGAAAAAGAGGGGCAATGGAAAAAGTTGGGTAATAGCCTTGCTTGAACATTCCTATAATGGTTTTGTGTCTCCAACCCCAAGATGACGGATAGATAGGCATATTAGTTCTTCAAGGAGTCATTGGCAGTAGAGCTTTTAGAGATGCAGCGAAAAGTGTAGACTGCGCTTCTATTTATTTCCTTGAAAGCAGGCAAGACCAATGAAGGCGCGTTATCCGAGCGTTTTTCGACGCCAGCAAACTTTGGCAAGTCACGCTGGACTTCGGGCAGAGCCTACAAGAGACTGCCACATCACACACAGGGTCGTGCATGAAAGTCCATGTTCTGCAGATGCCCGCAGAAGCGCATTGCAGAGAAGTGCTGCAACCATGTAAAGTCTAGCTGCTACTCCCTAAAAGCCCTCTGTGTTGGCTTCAGAAGGCAGTAGAGAGCTGTGGCAAGAGATCAAGGTTACAAACTCTTCTAGATTCTGCTGCATTTCTGCACGAGAAACTGCCTTTGGTGTCATTTTTTTGATATTTTTTGTAGATTACAGATATTCTAGGCATTCGTAGGCGTTGTGTCCCCCGGCCAAAGAATACCTTGCCGTAGTGAATCAGAAAGATGTCCGAAGCTATACCTTGTTCATTGGTTAAATGGGTATTCAGGTGTGGCCTCGCAGTCTTGCACCTTTCATGCAGATTCTAGCTTCCAGTCAGGGTTGCTTGATCCATTAGTATGTGTTGAAGTGTTGAAGCGTTTGTCCACTTCGCCGAGTTGATGGTCCTTGAGAGGCAAGTGCAGGCAATGGTAGACTTTTTCTTCTTCCTAGAGGGCAGAGGGTCGGCCGACAGACAGAGACATGTTCGAAGTGTATAGATATCCCAGAATCACGATGACCTGCAATTGAAGCGCTGCAAATGGTGCAGCCTGTGTGACAAGACACCAGTTGCCAAGAAGATTGCTCTGAAACGAACAACACATCTATGTGCATTGACATGCATTGACAACACCCATCTGGGTAGAGAGACGTCAGATGAAATTGCTAAAGGCTGTCAAGGCCTCCAATCTCTCGCTTGGTGCCAGAAAAAGAGGGGCAATGCAAAAAGTTGGATAATAGCCTTGCTTGAAAATTCCTATGCTGGTTTTGTGTCTCCTCCCAAGATGGCGGATAGATAGGTTAGTTCCCAAGGAGTCATTGGCAGTAGACTTTTAGAGATGCAGCGAAAAGTGTAGACTGCGCTTCTATTTCCTTGAAAGGCAAGACCAATGAAGGCGCGTTATCCGAGCGTTTTTCGATGCCAGCAAACTTTGGCAGGTCACGCTGGACTTTGGGCAGAGCCTACAAGCGACTACCACATCACATACAGGGTCGTGCATGAAAGGTTATGTTCTGCAGAGGCGTGCTGCAACCATGTAATGTCCAGAGTCTGGCTGGTGCATCCTAAAAGCTGTCTGTGTTGGCTTCAGAAGGCAATAGAGAGCTGTGGCAAGAGATCAAGGTTACAAACTCTTCTATCTGCTGCACTTGTGCGCGAGAAACTGCCTTTGGTGTCATTTTTGATATTTTTTGTAGATTACAGATATTCTAGGCATTCGTAGGCTTTGTGTCCCCCGCCAAAGAATACCTTGCCGTAGTGAATCAGAAAGATGTCCGAAGCTAGCCTTGTTGATTGGTTCAGTGGGTATTCAGGTGTGGTCTCGCAGTCTTGCACGTTTCATGCAGATTCTAGCTTCCAGTCAGGGTTGCTTGATCCCGTTAGTATGCGTTGAAGTGTTGAAGAGTTTGTCCACTTCGCCGAGTTGATGGTCCTTGAGAGGCAAGTGCAGGCAATGGTAGACTTTTGCTTCTTCCTAGAGGGCAGAGGGTCGGCCGACAGATATGTTCGAAGTGTTCCGTAGATATCCCAGAATCATGATGATAGGCACCTGAGATTGGAGTGTTGCAAATGGTGCAGCCTTCAATTCCATCAATAGTGAAACAGACGAGGGCTATGAGACGAGACACCACTTGCCATGAAGATTGCTCTGAAGCAAACAGCACATCTAGGTGCATGCTGCATATGTGCATTGACATATTCCCATCTGTGTAGACGGAAGGCAAGCTTGCTAAAGGCTGTCAAGGCCTCCAATCTCTCGCTTGGTGCCAGAAAAAGAGGGGCAATGCAAAAAGTTGGATAATAGCCTTGCTTGAAATTTCCTATGCTGGTTTTGTGTCTCCAACACCAAGATGGCGGATAGATAGGCATAATATGGCATAATTAGTTCTTCAAGCAGTCATTGGCAGCAGAGCTTTTAGAGATGCAGCGAAAAGTGTAAACTATGTAAACTGGGTTCCTTTTTCGTTGAAAGCAGGCAAAACCCGTGAAGGTGCGTTATCTGAGCTTTTTTCGATGCCAGCAAACTTTGGCAAGTCGTGACTGCCACATCACACGCAAGATCCTGAATGAAAGGTCATTTTTTGCAAAGTCCCGAGTCCCGCAGAAGCGCTTTGCAGGAGTGTACGCTACAACCATGTTATGGTGAGCTGGCGCTACTAGCAGCACGTTGAACCATGACACTGCAAATGTATCCACCCACACTGTCGGACATGTTTTGCTTGACCAAGGCGAACACAATGATTTTTCGCTCCCATGATGCAGACCAAACATAGAGCAACAATGCAACGTCGCCTGAGTTTTGCAAATTCCATTGAACAGGTGTTGTTGCCCTGCGCCGACAGCTTGTTTCCATATTCGCAGAAAACTTCCAACTCATGGTCTCTCATTGGCAGTTCTAGTGACATCCAAGTGACGTCCACCCTTGTCAAGGTTGCTTGACACCTGACGACCTGGAAATGGTGAACAGAAGCAGCATCAGTGGGAATGTGTGCAGAGATGTGTACTCGGCCTTCCAGAACATTCCTTGTTGACAGAGCGCGTGCATGTGCAGTTAGCATCCTGCAGATTTGTGTTGAAGCTTGGGACAAGTTGACACAGCGACGTTTTACATGCAACTCCCAAACCTAGCTTGTTTGATTGTTCCCATTGCCCACCAAGATTGGACGGCTCCCCTTGACAGCCACCTTTGAACCGCATCGCTGTTTCCATGTCAAAAAGCTGTTTTTGAGAGTCCTGTTTCCGCACTGTTTCTTGGGTGGTTGATATTCAGATCCAATTTGTAGGTAGTAGTTGCTGCAAGTTCTTCTTCTAAGAAAAGAACTTAAGACATCTTGCATCTTGAGCGAGTGTCAGATTCTTCCCAAAGGAAAGTGTTGATGTCCCAGTTGCTTCCTGCCATCTGAAGGCCATGAACGTTTCATGACAGTCCGTGTAGGGCATTGGAAGACCATTAGTTTTAAATTTTCCTCAGATTCTGATATATTGATTGGAAGACCATTCTTGACTCCAGCATGACTGACGGCATAGCGCAACGAAGCGCTCCCGTCCGTTTTGATTGGCCACAGACAAGATTTAGATAGATTTAGTATAGGGTTTGCACATGGCATTTTCAGGGCATGTGCCAAGGGAGATGGATTGAAGACTCAGGATGTATCATTTGGGGCTTGCGATGGCTGCCATTTCTGAAGTCAAATCATATCAAACTGAGCGGTCAAAATACTCTGTTCTCTGTGAGCGCCAGGAGCTACAGTAGTGGCACAGCCGCTCAGGAATGATGCATTTCCTTTTCAGGCATGTTGAGTGGTGTGCAAGATGATCCAAACAAAACGTAGGGCGACTATGAAACGTCGCGTGAGTTTTGCAAATTCCATTGAACAGATGTTGTTGCCCTGCGCCGACAGTTTGTTTCCAAATTTGCAGAAAACCTTCAACTCATGGTCTCTAAATACTCTAATTGGCAGTTCTAGTGACGTCCATCGTTGTCAAGGTTGCTTGACACCTGACGACCTGGAAATGGTGAACAGAAGCAGCATCAGTGGGAATGTGTGCAGAGATGTGTACTCGGCCTTCCAGAACATTCCTTGTTGACAGAGCGCGTGCATGTGCAGTTAGCATCCTGCAGATTTGTGTTGAAGCTTGGGACAAGCTGACACAGCGACGTTTTACATGCAACTCCCAAACCTAGCTTGTTTGATTGTTCCCATTGCCCACCAAGATTGGACGGCTCCCCTTGACAGCCACCTTTGAACCGCATCGCTGTTTCCATGTCAAAAAGCTGTTTTTGAGAGTCCTGTTTCGTGGTTGGCTGGTTGGATGTTTTGCGACTTGAAACTATGCGCCAGATTCCCTGGCCTTGCAATCCCCGGGCCTCGCAATGAACCGAGCGGCGTGGCTCGTGCAGTGACTTTCTCGTGCAATGAACCCCCTATATCGTACCATTGTACCCCGTACATCGTACCATCGCACCGCATTTATCGTACCATTTGCACCTCCTTTATCGTACCATTGCGCCCCCTACATGGTACCATTGCACCCGCTACGTTATACCATTGCACCCCTACATCGTACCATTGTACCCCCTAACGTCGTACCACTGTACCGCCTACATCGCACCATTGTACCCCTCGTACTGCACATCTTGTACCTGGTGTACCTGCATCACCGTACCACTGCGCTGTCTTCACTGCACCATCGCACCTGCACTTCGCACCCCCGTACCTGCGCTTCGTACCCCTTGAAAACCATCATCGTACCTACCTCCAGACTACCTCTCAGAGCAGTGCTTTTGAAATTTGATAAGTCTTGACCCACATTCCAAAATCTGTCTTGAAATAATGTGCCGCAAAAAAACATTGGGTAAGTTCCAGCCTTGTGTATTTTGGGAGGCACCCTGATGACCTCCGCCTGGGCGTCTGCAGGCAGGTCCCACTCGAATTGCCTGAAACCTCTTCCCGGGCCGTGCCCAAGCCTGCGAAGCCAACTTGGCCCAGTTAGAGATGTGTCGATTTCTCATGCGTCTCGTGGCATTTGCATCAGTGTGGGGTGTGAGATCCAAAGTCCAAGTTCTGCTGAGTGGGACATCTATGCAGCGCTCTTGCCGTACATGATTCAATGACAGCGCTGAAGACCAAAGCCCACAGGTCCCGGAACACAAAAAAGACTCCCAGATTCGCAAGGCTGAACGAAGCTCTCACATCGACGCAGCGCAGTGTCAAAACGAATGCCGTTTGCCATTGATTTTCAACGTAATTATTTTTCAGGTCAAACAGCAAAAACCAAAAAAAAGTATACCGCAAATTTATGGTTGGAGATCCGTGCCAGTTCTCCCCCTCCAGTAACTTGTGAGATCCTGTGAGACTTGTGTGATTCAAAGGGTTGGATTTGCTGCATTGGCAGCAATGCTTGACATAAACAGATGCAGAGCTATCCCTTCCATGCTCTTGCAAATGAAGCTGGGTCGGCATCTAAGTCCCAGGCGATTGGTCAACCGCACAACAAAGACTCCGCCAGCGACTTCTGATTCACACGGTCGGATTTGCTGCTCAAAGGGATAGCAGCAATGCTCGACCAAAGACTCCTGGTCACTTTCCTTTCTAGATGAAGCTCGGCCCTGACTTGGGAGAGTCCGCGATCAGAATGCCAGACATTGCCAGACTCCACGCCAGAACTTGGTGGCGTGGCTGCAGAAGTCGTGAAGCTGTGAAGGTGTGATAAGTCCGATGCGATTCTGGGTCAACCGCACCATGAACGCAGAGGAAGACTCTGGCATTGATTTGTCGGTCGCACTTGCTGTTCAATTGGACGGCAGCAATGCTCGACCACATCACTTGCCTGTCTGAAGCTGGGCCCAGAGTCCGAGATCAGCGTGTCAGACATTGCCAGAATGAGGCTTGGAGCGGCTTGGCAAAAAATCGCGAGCTCAGACATGGGGAGTATCCCGGAGAACCGAGTTCAAATGGTCAGGCTGTTGCATATGACCAGCTTTATAAAGGCCGAGATTTTGTCGATTTATTTTGGCTGTGGCAGCTACTTTCTTGATGTTTTCCCAGTCGCAGTGAGATTTGTGGATAGATCCATTCAGAGGCGGATATGGTTGAAACCTCATGGGCCACCATGCAACCCCAATATTTTTCCAGATGTTGGTGCGAAAGCTAAGGCTTGATAACAGGACCATATACAGTATACATCCTTTTACAGCGAATCGAACATTATCGAACATGCTTTTCACGAAAGCTAGCGTCAGCTAGCTGGAGTCTTCTTGCTTTAGCAAGTATTCCAGGGGCTGCTCAAGGACATCACGTGATTTTTCACGCGAAAGGGGGGGGACCCCCCGTGCCATTGACGGTTGGCGTCGATTTTGCGGCACCACTTCTTGTGCATGTAGGCAGGGTGGAATGGGTCAAGGTGTCTCGATACATGTAGCTGTAACCTGCAACTCTCTTTATACTGGCAATACTGCATAGGATTTATCTCCGGCGCCAAGCGCCACTTTCAGAGCATGGGTGCTTTGCATTGTGGCGCGCCTGGTCCTTCGGCCTGACCATCGACCAGGCTTGTACATTTCTATTTTCTGTTTCTCGCTTTCCTTTAGCATTCCCGTTTCCTGGCCTAAGTTTGCCTCTGTGTTTTTTCCCCGTTCTAGAGTTTCACTTTTCCCTTTTATTACGAAAGCCAGCTGTCAAGCATGGCGAAGTTGATCATTGCGAACGAAGTGAGAATAGGGGGTCTGGGGGGCGGTCGTCTCCAAACGGACGATTTTGAGGCACTTCCCCACCTAATTATAGGGTGGCCACCGTGGTCGATTTTGAGGCTGATGTACCAGGTGGCAATTGGGTGACGGTGGGGTTCGATTCCCCCCTGGTCCGTCCTCCGACGTGCATTTGGGGTGAGTGGAATGGATGGTAAATGGATGCAAAAATGGAGTCAAAGCATAACAGAACAATGGAAAAACTTGGAAAGAGTAATGGAAGAAGAGAGGGAATGGAAGGAAAAAACCAAGGGGACGGATTGGAGTTTTGGGGCGGGGTGTACGAAGGGGGGAAAGTTGGAGGGACAAGAGGGTGGCTTGGGCGGGCTCTTTGGGGCGTGGGCAGGCAATGTGGAGTGAGGCTCTTTTAGGTAGCTGTTGGGGAGCAAAGGAGCCCGCAGGGTGAAGGGTGTAAGGTGTGGGAGTGTAGAGTGTCAAGTGTAAAGTTTAAAGTGTAGAGTGTGGAGTGTAAGTGTAGAGTGTAGAGTGTAGTGTGTAAAGCGTAGAGTGTAGAGTGTAGAGTGTAAAGTGTAGAGTGTGAACTGTAGAGTGTGGAGTGTAAAGTATGGAGTGTGGGGTGTCAAGTGTGCAGTAAGGAGTGAGGAGTGTAACGTGTAACGTATAAAGTATGGTGTGTAGGGGGAAGAGGGTAAAGTGTAAAGTGGAGTGTGTAAAGTGTAGAGTGTGCGGTGTGGAGTGTAAAGCGCAGAGTGTAAAGTCTAGTGTGTAAAGTGTGGAGTGTGGAGTGTGGAGGCTGGGTTGTAAAGTTTACAGTGTAGAGTGTAAAGTGTAGAGCGTGGAGTGTAAAGTGTGGAGTGTAAAGTTGTGGAACCTTTTGCTGTGTCGACGTCTGTTCGTGTTTATGTTTGTCTCTGTATGGGAGGGAAGTTACAGTTGGTTATGCGAGGTGACGGGGAGGCATGGGAGTAAATTATGCCTGGCGGTCAGAGAGGGGAGGTGTGTGGCCGGGGTTGCATATGGTTGGACTGGTTGCTGCAGGCCAGGCAAGGTGAAGTTGCTTGTCGGAATGAAGTCAGAGCAGAAAATGTGGGGAAAAAGGGAACCATTGGAGGAGAGAAAGCGAATGGGTGCTAGCAGTGAAGTGCGAATTGTCATGCAAGTCTTTCAAGTCGCCATGTGAACCGTTTTGCTGAAGTTCTTGCATTCCCACTTAGCCTCGTGTACCGCTGTCGGCGTTCCCGCAGCCAATGTGGCACGTGGGGTTATGAAGAGATACAGAAGGTAGTTCTGCTTACAATTTCCTCGTGTAGTACTTATGTGGAGTGCTTGGAAATGACGTATGGAAACATGATGGCTGTCTCAAGAAGTAGGGCGCAGTTGCAGCACCGGGCGCATGCCAGAGTGCCATGGATATGTTTGCAGGGCGCCTGGGCCAGTTGAAGGCGTGGGCAGGCAATGTGGAGTGAGGCTCTTTTAGGTAGCTGCTGGGAGGCAAAGGAGCCCGCAGGGTGAAGGGTGTAAGGTGTGGGAGTGTAGAGTTTAAAGTGTAGAGTGTAAGTGTAGAGTGTAAAGTGTAGTGTGTAAAGCGTAGAGTGTAGAGTGTGGAGCGTAGAGTGTGGAGTGTGGAGTGTACAGTGTGGAGTATGGAGTGTAAAGTGTATAGTGTAAAGTGTGGAGTGTAGAGTGTAGAGTGTAAAGTGTAGAGTGTGAAGTGTAGAGTGTGGAGTGTGGAGCGTAAAGTATGGAGCGTGGAGTGTAAAGTGTGCAGTAGGGAGTGAGGAGTGTAACGTGTAACGTATAAAGTAAGGCGTGTAGAGGGAAGAGTGTAAAGTGTAAAGTGCAGTGCGTAAAGTGTAGAGTGTGCGGTGTGGAGTGTAAAGCGTAGAGTGTAAAGTCTAGTGTGTAAAGTGTGGAGTGTGGAGTGTGGAGGCTGGGTTGTAAAGTTTACAGTGTAGAGTGTAAAGTGTAGAGCGTGGAGTGTAAAGTGTGGAGTGTAAAGTTGTGGAACCTTTTGCTGTGTCGACGTCTGTCCGTGTTTATGTTTGTCTCTGTATGGGAGGGAAGTTACAGTTGGTTATGCGAGGTGACGGGGAGGCATGGGAGTAAATTATGCCTGGCGGTCAGAGAGGGGAGGTGTGTGGCCGGGGTTGCATATGGTTGGACTGGTTGCTGCAGGCCAGGCAAGGTGAAGTTGCTTGTCGGAATGAAGTCAGAGCAGAAAATGTGGGGAAAAAGGGAACCATTGGAGGAGAGAAAGCGAATGGGTGCTAGCAGTGAAGTGCGAATTGTCATGCAAGTCTTTCAAGTCGCCATGTGAACCGTTTTGCTGAAGTTCTTGCATTCCCACTTAGCCTCGTGTACCGCTGTCGGCGTTCCCGCAGCCAATGTGGCACGTGGGGTTATGGAGAGATACAGAAGGTAGTTCTGCTTACAATTTCCTCGTGTAGTACTTATGTGGAGTGCTTGGAAATGACGTATGGAAACATGATGGCTGTCTCAAGAAGTAGGGCGCAGTTGCAGCACCGGGCGCATGCCAGAGTGCCATGGATATGTTTGCAGGGCACCTGGGCCAGTTGAAGGCATGGGCAGGCAATGTGGAGTGAGGCTCTTTTAGGTAGCTGCTGGGAGGCAAAGGAGCCCGCAGGGTGAAGGGTGTAAGGTGTGGGAGTGTAGAGTTTAAAGTGTAGAGTGTAAGTGTAGAGTGTAAAGTGTAGAGTGTAGAGTGTGGAGCGTAGAGTGTGGAGTGTGGAGTGTACAGTGTGGAGTATGGAGTGTAAAGTGTAAAGTGTGGAGTGTAGAGTGTAGAGTGTAAAGTGTAGAGTGTGAAGTGTAGAGTGTGGAGTGTGGAGCGTAAAGTATGGAGCGTGGAGTGTAAAGTGTGCAGTAGGGAGTGAGGAGTGTAACGTGTAACGTATAAAGTAAGGCGTGTAGAGGGAAGAGTGTAAAGTGTAAAGTGCAGTGTGTAAAGTGTAGAGTGTGCGGTGTGGAGTGTAAAGCGTAGAGTGTAAAGTCTAGTGTGTAAAGTGTGGAGTGTGGAGTGTGGAGTCTGGAGTGTAAAGTGTACAGTGTAGAGTGTAAAGTGTAGAGCGTGGAGTGTAAAGTGTGGAGTGTAAAGTGTGGAGTGTGGAGTGTAAGGTGTGCAGTGAGGAATGAGGAGTGTAAAGTGTAAAGTATGGAGCGGAGAGTGAAGAGCGTAGAGTGCAAAGTGTAGTGTGTAAGGTGTGCAGTGTGGAGTGTGGAGTGTCAAGTGTAGCGTATAGCGTGTAGTGTGTAAAGTGTAGAGTGTGGGGTGTATAGTGTGGAGTGTAAAGTGTAGAGGGTAGAGTGTCGAGTGTAAAGTGGGGAAGGTGGCGTGTAAAGTGTGGAGTGCGGAGTTTACAGTGTAACGTGTAAAGTGTAAAGTGTAGAGTCTGAGGTGTGGAGTGTGGAGTGTGGAACGTTTTGTCACGGGAGGTCAAGGGAGGTCATAGGAGGTTACGGGAGGTTACAGGCGGTTACGGAGCGGGAAAACGGAGAACAGTGGAGGAAGAGCAGGAAAAAGGTAGGAGACACCTGACGAAAAGGACGGAAATGTCAAGTGTCAAGTGTAGAGGGGGGAGTGTGGAGTGGAAAGTGTTGTGTAGAGTGTAGAGTGTAAAGAATGTAGAGTGTAAAGTGTAGTGTGTAAAGTGTAGAGTGTGAAGTGTGGAGTGTAACGTGTAGAGTATAAAGTGTAGTGTGTAAAGTGTAGAGTCTGGAGTGTGGAGTGTAAAGTGTAGAGCGTAAAGTGTAGCGTGTAAAGTGTCGAGTGTGGCATGTAAATGTGGAGTGTGGAGTTTAGACTGCAACGTGTAAAG
This sequence comes from Cladocopium goreaui, assembly GCA_947184155.2. Classification (NCBI taxonomy): domain Eukaryota; class Dinophyceae; order Suessiales; family Symbiodiniaceae; genus Cladocopium; species Cladocopium goreaui. The sequence goes on from CAMXCT020005846.1 coordinate 138,321, forward strand.
TGCAAAGTGTAGAGTGTGAGGTGTGGCGTGTGGAGTGTGGAACGTTTTGCTGTGTCTATGTCTGTCTGTGTCTATGTTTGTCTCTGTATGGGAGGGAAGTTACAGTTGGTTATGATGCGAGGTGCCGGGGAGGCATGGGAGTAAATTATGCCTGGCGGTCAGAGAGGGGAGGTGTGTGGCCGGGGGTGGTTGGAATGGTTGCTGCAGGCCAGGCAAGGTGAAGTTGCTTGGAGAGGGAATGGAAGGATAAAATAAAGGGGACGGATTGGAGTTTCGGGGCGGGGTGTACGATGGGGAGAAGGTTGGAGGGACAAGAGCGTGGCTTGGACGGGCTCTTTGGGGCGAGGCTCTATTGGGTGGCTGCTGGGAAGCAAAGGAGCCCACATGTTGAAGGTCGCCAATGGCTCTGGGGGGGAGGTGCGTGGCTAGATTGGAGGGAAGAAAGGGCGTGGCTTGGGGGGGGCCATTTGGAGTGAGGCTCTTTTAGGTAGCTGCTGGGAAGCAAAGGAGCCCGCAGGGTGAAGGTGGCAGATGAGTGCTGATGCCTGGCGGTGGGAGAGGAATGTAAAGGGTAAAGTGTAAGGTATGGAGTGTAGCGTGACGAGTGTCGAGTGTACAGTGTAGCGTGTACAGTGTAGAATGTAGAGTGTGGAGTGTAAAGTGTAGAGTGTACAGTGTAGTGTGTAAACACACCACGGAGCTTCTTTCTCCACAGGCGCCCGCTTCCCCTTCTTCCTTGCCGCCGGCACGTCCTCTCCCCTTCCGGGCTCCTTTGCGCCCCGTCAGCTCGGTAAACGAGCCCCCCGTTCCACTTCCTCCTACGCTCTCTTCACCCTTCCCTACCTTTCCCACACTTCTTCCCTCCGCTCCTTCTTCCTACACATTCCTTCCTTCTCTCCAAGGGCTCCCCACGCCCACACCCAACACAGCCTCACCATGCCGGCCCCTCCGCCCCTCCCCCGATGCCCCCACCAACCCCCCGCCGCAATCCCTCCCATGCTCTCCACTCTCCTGTCCCCGTTCAAACTTGACCCTGGCTTTCGTCCCCTCTTCTCAGGTTTTTTTTGATGGCTTCAATATTTATTTTTTGATCCTTTTTGATGCCTTAAATCTTTTTTTGATCCCTCACCCATCAAGATCTGAAGAAGGGATGGCCCTGAATCATCTCATCCTAGTGTTAACCCCCATGCACCCCCTAAATGGTCCTATGTGCAAATCCCCGACCAAACCATGTTTTCTGGTGGTGTTTCATATTGGGGTGAAGACGATTACTGTGCTCCAGAAGTGTTCTCAGAATTGACTAGGTCACAGGTCTGTTCCAGTTCCCATTTGGGACCCGTCTCCGAAATTCAGCTTGCGATCCGCAGCCACGCAGTGCAACGGTAAAGGATTAACCATCCAGATTTCTCATGGCTTCACCAGACAAAATGCACGAAATACGAGTCGTATTTTGAGTGGTAGACTTCTGCAATCTTTATGGAAAAAAGTGGTAGAGAACATTTGTTCGGACAAACAGCAGATTTCTATTTTCTGGTTGTCTCGTTTGTCTCTGATTCCGATTGGCTCTTGCACTTGTGGCTCGCTTCAGCTGTAGATAGGGCGAGGGCACGCGCGTGTTCCATTCCGACGTTGCAACCTTGGGCGAGCTCCGGAACTTTGTTTGAAATAGGGCACCCTAAAATCTCAGGGTTTCCATCCATTTTTGGACATATCCACATGGGTCTGGGTCAAGCTTATCATATATTAATATATACTGTATTATAATAATTAGATGATCATAGATTATCATATATTATCATGGGTTATGAATTATGGGTTATCAGCCCAAAATGGATGGCTTAAGACTGAAAACAGTTTATCAATGTTTTTGATCCATGAGGTGCGATGTCACTGCAATGGTTGGGATTAGGCAACTTTCCCAAAGAATTCAGTCAGAATCTCCATTTCTTGCTGATACCGTGCATTTTATACCCCCATCTTACACCCCCATTTTACACCCCCATAAATCAATATCCCTATAAATCAATATAAATCATCCAGATATTTGAATCAAACACCATGCGAAGTGGGGAATGCCATTTGCATTCTGCGACAACTAGGCTTCGCCTGGTGTCAATGGTATCGTCGCAAGAGTCGGAGACAGGTGCACCTAAGATGTGCTGTGATTGGAGAGCTCTGGGAGGAACTTTGAGAGTCATTTGGGGTCTCGATATTTTTTACCGGCCATGGGGATACAATGGTCATATGATGTCATATAGCACTTTTCGGAGCACGATAAAAGACTGGAATGGGGCGGAGGATCCCATTCTAGGACATTTTCGTTCGAAAATGCGTTCGATGGTGGTGGAATGTGGGAGATGTAGAAAATCACAATCTCGGTACCATCCAATCAAACCTGGCACTGGAAAATTATGGATCTAACCATTTATATCCATTTATGATTAATCATCCAGTAATCATCCATTTATGATGAAAAAAGTCCCATTCGATCTCCAAATTGCTGCAGATTCCCAGCGAGGTTCCCATGATGACACAGGAGGGAATACGGGACCCATGGTTTATCAGAAGTTTAGCATATGTGCCGTATTGTGCCATGGTCCTTGGATAATACATCTCCAGTTCTTGGAGCATGGTCATAAATTCATTTTCATGGGGATTTTTCATCTCCCTGATTTAGTCGGATTCATATTTTGGGATGACCATACCCCGCTGGTTTCTTTATCTTGGCCATCCTGCCGGGCTTAGGGCCAACAGCCACCAACGGTGTGGTGGGAAGCTTCTACGATTTCTTTGCGTCCGCCCCGGCGGGTGTTTTATCTTGCCGACCATCGTTCACCATTTCAGGCCTTTTGAACCGTAGGGAAACTCTTCCATTTTTGCCGGCAAATCACGAATTTTTCGGTTGGTTCAAAGACGCAGCAAAAGGCTTGAGGTTTTCGAAACATTTTCTGTACGAAACGTTGCCAGCGGTGCGATGAACAGCTTTTTTAGTTGGGGCTTCCACAGGATTCATGGGCTGGAGACGCGCCAAACAGCTTCCAGCTGGGTGGTTGTCTGGGAAGATGATCGCAGTGCATAACACTGATGTTTGGACACAGAAATAGGCTAATTACTGATTGTTGGAATGGATCTTTTTAGCACATGAACATAAGACGTATGATTTGTTTTTGTCGTTTGTTTTCCTTTGAGATCTCAAGAGATACATGGAAATAGCCATCTTTGATCACTTAACATTAGACTCATTTTTGCTGATTCTTCTCCCCTAGCTTCGTGTTTCTGAAACACAACAGGAAGCTCTATTCGAGCAGCTTCACGGCCAATCCTCCGTGGGCGACTGTGCAAGGTGCCTGTCTGGGAAAGCCCCATAGATTCACTATTTCTGGTTGGTGCTGACTGGAACATTGGTTTAGTATGGGATAATGATGGTTAATGATGGTTAATAATGGTTAATAATGGTTAACAATCACTGGTTGTTGGTTTGGAACATGAATTTTATGGATGATTTTTCCATATATTGGGAATGTCATCATCCCAACTGACGAACTCCATCATTTTTCAGAGGGGTAGGGTTTAAACCACCAACCAGCTATTTGTTTTTTTTGCACTTTGGGGTGTCCTCCATTTTTTGTGTCAACTCCCCAAATTTGGGTCATGATTTTTCAACGGTGATGGCAATCCCTGGCATTGTCCAGGTGGTGCTTCTGCGGCTCGGCAGACAGGACAACGCCAACCATGAAACCCCGTCGTAAAATGGAGATGTTATTTTTGGAAGTGAATGTTGCGACATGGCACCATGCAGCATTTTCTTTGCCAGTTCGGAACAGCAATTTCTACTTCATTTTTCAAGTCTTTGAGGTTCAGGTGAAATTTTTCGGAAGAGTTTTATTTCCTTTCCATGCCACCTGAACCTGAAAAGTTGGAAATTGTAAGCAATGTCCATTCCATGTCCATTACGTTTCGATATTTCTTTGGTCAAAGCTATGTTGCTTGGTGCACATATTTTCAACATTTTTTCAACCTTTTTTCAAGCAGATTTGGGATGATGATCTCCTAACTCGTAGTTTTCAGACACCTCAACCATCAGATGATGGAGCATCTCCTAAGGCGGCACCCACTGACCATCTCGGAACGCTACAACCAGCTGCCCCATGGGTGTCGAGGGGCTGGGGGTTATATAACGTAGCAGTTGGATAGGCCAGATGTAAATTTCAAGACATTTTTTGTGGGTTTGTTGATTTTGGGAAGTTTTGAAGACCTAGACTGACTTGGGATCTTTTGAGGATTTTGAGGATTTTGAGGATTTTGAGGATTTTGAGCAGTTCCGCGATTTGTTTCAGGCTCTTTGTTCTACGAAAATTCCCTTCCACTATGGAAATTACGAGTTTTTTCCATGATCGAAACCGACGACTTTTGGTGGAATCTATTGGATCTCATTTCGCTGAATTTTTCTGGGCTTTAAATTGAGATTTGCCACAGATATGGGGTAAAATCCCTCTCCAAATTGGGGATTCTACACCATTGACATATTTGAAATCCATTTTTCATGAATAAGAAGTGCAAATTCACTATTGAGTGTTAGATATTTTCATGAAGAATTTCTTCGTCGATTTAAACAGTTCATCACTATTTATAGTTGGACATGTTACCCTCCTGTAAACTAACACGGATGTGGAACAGCACCATTTTCTATAGGGAAATCATGCGTAAACGGCCCATTTTCCACATCTCTGTTAGTTTATAGCAACCCCAACATAGATAGAAAAGTGGGACACCTGGAAAAATGTGGCAAATATTATCTGTACCATCCTGGAAACACTTTACGACATTTTTGTTGGCGGTTACTATACCCCAGGGTACCATTAAAACAAAGCCATTTCACGCAGCATCTCAGGGCTTCCTGATACGTTCGCAGGCTGATGGCTTGGAGTACCCGCCAGCTACTCCAGCAGTGAATGGCATGAATGGCCGACAGGCGGTGTGGTGTCCATGGATGGGGTAACAATGACTCTGGTTGATGCCTAACCAATATAGGTATCCAGTAGTATGTTAATGTCCAATATAGTAATAGTTCACATCCGATATAGTAGTAGTTAAAAGTTGATATCCAGACATATGATCGGAATATAATGGAGATATACCATGAAATATGGTGGATTATCGTTGAACATATACGTGGATGAATTATAATGACAATGACATCCACTGTGACGTTACCGGAATGATGGTTAGGATTCGGGGAATCATCTTCAAATGGCCGCATGATAATGGCTATTTTCAGGTGGTGAAGTACCATAATCTCCTATAAATGGAGTTTTTCATGGGACAATTGTCTGCTTTTATGGGCAATTTTCCAGCAAGCCATGTTTGATTGCCAGAGGGTAATAACAATATATACAGTGTATATATATACACATCAATATATAGCAATTAGGAATTGGATCTCAAATCTCAACTTTTTAGCCATTCTATGATATTCCATCATTTCTGGAAGAGGTCTACCAATTTCAAAGGTCATCTGGTGGAAAGATCATCGGCATTCCAAGGGTCTTTGCATGTTTTCTTGTTCAATTGAATGTATTTTTTGGGGACACGTGACTGCTATCATCTATTTATATGGTGAATCATGAAGGAAAACAGAACACGCAACTGTTGTGATCCACCTCGACACCAGGAGGATAGAAGGAGACACCAGGAGGCGAGACACCAGGAGGCACGACACCAGGGAGGTTACCCGAGGTTCTGATAAGTTTTATATGAAGTTTAAAAGTGATAATGTACTTAAAATACACTTATTTCATCTTGTTTCAATGTTTTTTTGATGAACTATGACATGTCTTCTTACTATGGACTTGCATATGTCCACCCCTTTACTCCCTTAAAGTATCGAGAATTTCGGGCGATGATCCCCTGCGCCAGCTATGGCAGGTGCTCTTGACGTTTTCTTCTCTTTTTCTGGCCGTTACTGTACACTTAGATGTAAGACTTACAGCTGCCATGTGGACAGCAGTGCCCAGCAAATGGGTGTACTTGGTGCAGTTTGGCATTTCTGAAAAGATGCTGAAAGATCAGCTTTTGACCGCACAAGAATAGACTCTGACCCATGTCCTTGCTGCTGATTTTGTCGGCTTCAGAAATGTCAAAAAAGGTTTTGTCTGAAAACAAGGCACCTCCAAATTTCATGGTTGATCATAATTTTCCTTATTATCATGGCACAACATGGGGAAACATGCATCATTTTCAGACACACCCAATTGGTCATCAGATTTCTGATCGCCGATCGCAGGCTGATTTCCATCCTTACAAAGATCACAAGGGAGCCGAAAGGTGCGAAGCTAGAGGATTCACAATGGGAGCACGTCAACTGACATCAGTGAACATTGTTTCTTGATGATTGGTTGCGACACTAAAAAACATCACAAGAGCCGCTTAACGGTTTGTTGATGTTTGTTGATGTTCGTTGATGATATTTCTATGAATTTATACGGTCATATCTCTCTGCACTCCCGTGGTGCCAAATGGCAGTGCTGCCAGGGGTAGGAAGCCGCATCGCTTGGAGTTTGGATGGCCAGAGGAGACAAAAAATCGGGCGATTTCCTGGCTGGGAAATCTCCCTTGAAAGTTCCGGAGGATTTTCCCAATGAAAACCTCCACTGGTTGGTGGTTTGGAACATGACTGGATGATTTTTCCATATATTGGAAATAGGAACCCCAACTGACGAACTCATATTTTTCAGAGGGGTAGGTCAACCACCAACCAGTCCATCTCTGGAGGATTTTCCATGGCATGAGCCCGCTTAAGCATCGTGGGTCTCAGGACGATGCTGGAAACCTCAAAGTGCATATGAGGACACCTAAGGCAGGGCGCGCTCCAAGGTGACTGGAACTAGACTTCCAGATGGCGTATCTCCAGATCAGTTGTAAATCTGAAAAAAATGAATAATTTTTTGAAATACTGTAATATTCGTTCATGGTGACTATCAATCTGAGAAATCAAATGAGATCATGGAATGTGCTAGTTCACGGATCCTGTGCTATTAACACATGTAAATATGATATGAAATGAAACGACATGACATGATATAATACCAGTAGTACCGCACAAGGCAGTGGCGGAAGTTTCAAAGATAGGAAACCTATAGGAGAGTTTGGTTGTTGTGAATCATGGATGGCAGAGCGAACCCACTGATGGATCGAAAGGTGGTTGGAGTGTCGGGCTATCTATCTGTCTATGTATCTCTCTGTCTATCTATCTGTCGATCTATCTAACTATCTGTCTATCAATCTGTCGATCGATCGATCTATCTATCTATCTATCTACCTATCTGTCTATCTATCTGTCTATCTCCAAGCTTGGAAAACGGAGCAATTCTGCGAGACTTCCTTGAAACTTGGAAGTTAAAAGCTGAAAAACGATGCTTTTCTGCGAGTTTTCCTTCAAATTTGGAAGTTGACAACATCAAAAACACAGCAATTCTGCAAGACTTTCTCCAAATATGGAAGTTGTCCACATCCAGAAATTAAGCAATGCTGCGAGACTTCCTTCAAACATGGAAAGCTGAGTGCTGAGCTGGCAGCATCGTACCAATGCGTTTTGCGATTTTTCCATCCTTGTCTCTAAAGTATTGCGCCTACCGCTAAAAAGTGAGGCCAGGTCATACGAAGTGCTGCACCTGTCACGCGAAATCATCTTAGCAAACCTGAAAATCAGATGCTCCAAAATTCAACACGTCTCAGGAAATCGGCGCCCTGACCTCCCAACATCTTTGATGAAGATGTCCCTTGTATTGCGCCTGCCACGCGACATGCATCTTTGCAGATCGTCTTCAAATGTCCCACGCCTGCCATGGTTTTTGAAACTGCTACAAAGCCCTCACGTTTTGCTCAGTTTTGGAAGGTGCTGAATTCCTTGCGCCTGCCGCACAAAATGACGAGTGAACGTCCAAAAATGCTCCGAACATGCAATGTTTTAACATTTTGATTTGGAAATGTGCTTCGCGCCACAACGGCGTGCACTTTTTGAACCGAAAGTGCTTCGAACCTGACAGTTTTTAGCAGTTTTGACTTCGAAATGCGCTTCGCGCCACAACGCCGCGCACTTTTCCAACATCTCAACTTCCAAAAGTTCTCCGGATCTGAGGGATTTGCACATTTTAACTTGGACATGTGCTTCGTGCCACAACGCCGTGCACTTTTTGAACATCTTAACTTCCAGAAAGTGATTCGAACATGTAGGGTTTTTACATTTTGATGTGGAAACCCGCTTCGTGCCGCAGTCGTGTGCACTTTTTCCACATCTCAACTGTTCAGCATGTTCACTTCAAAATCTGCCTCGCGCCACAACGGCGCGCATTTTTTCATTTCTCATCTCCCCAGATGGCTCCGCACCCGCCGCTTTAGCGAGCCCACTTTTCGACCATCCGGAGCCCCAAATCGTTGGAAAAACACAGTGTTTCGCAACTTTTCTACCTTTTTGCACACCTGCATCTACTTTCTTCTGACTCTTTCTCTTCTCTGATCTTCTTTCTTCTTCCTTTCTCTTCTCTGACTCTTCCCACCTCTGCTTTTCCATCCGTCCTTATTGTCGGAAGTTTGACTTCTAAACTTCCTTCGATAACATACAACCATGTAATGTAATGCAGTGCCAGCAACACTTGTCTGAGCATCAACGTGTGTAAAGAATATAATATACGTACATACCAATATAAACATCATAAAACCATTGATCTCCAAAGTTTGAAACAACGTATCATATATATATACATATGTATGCAACATAATGTAATGTCATGTAGTGTAACGTAATGTAATGTAATGTCATGTAGTGTCATGTAATGTCATGAAATGTCATGTCATGTCATGTCATGTAATGTATGTATATATGCATGCGTGCATGCATGTATATGTATGCAAAGCATATATATATATACACATACACAAAATCACATATACATATATATATACACAAACACACGTGCATACATACATACATACATACATGCATGCATGCATACATACATACATAGATTGATAGATAGATAGATAGATAGATACATAGATAGATAGATAGATAGATACATACATACATACATACATACATACATACATACACACATATATATATATATACATATTTACATATATATATATATAATATGTAAATTTTCACACACACACACACATATATATATCTACATATATATATATTTACATATATATATATATATTTACATATATATATATATACACATATTTACATATATATATATATATATATTCACACACATATATATATATTTACATATACATAAAAATTATTTGTCCCTCCAAAACTGGGAAAAGAAGCTCCGGCAGGTCTCTGGCAATGGCCGAAGTCGCGAGTCCCTACGAGCGCCGAAGCCCGAGGGCTTTCCCGAACCCACGGAGCCCGGGGGTCGTGCTGTGTGGCTGTGTGGGAACACCGTTTCAATCGCTTCAATTCGCAAGACATGGTTAAATATCATGGTATAAACGGTAAATATTATTAGTATATCCCAATATTATATATAAAAATATCCCAAGCTGGTTATAATATATTAAAAATATGATGACATGGTAAATGACATGGTAAACTTTTGAACTTTAGAGGCTTATAAGCGGCTGAATTCGCATCACTGAAAGGTGCTGAAAGTCACAGATCAGGTGGCTTCAGGTGGCTTGTTGTTTGAAGAAAACCCCAAATTGTGTGGTTTTGTCATGATTCGTCCCAATGGGGATTTATTTTTGCTGCCATAGATGCACACTTGAACAGTCAGCCATAGTGCGAAAAACCAGCGTTAACCAGGGCACTAAGTTTGGTTAAATCCACATGGCTGATGCTAAAACCTCCATTTTCTTTGCTTAAATCACCGTTTTCAGAACCTACGACACGCCAGGACCTACCTCAGAACCTGAGCAGTCGTGGACTGCGTGAGCAACGGGAGCAACGCGAACAAAAACAGCGAGAAATGAAGGCAGAACTGGGATGAGTGACCATAGGTGCCATAGGTGTCATAGGTGGCTAGGATTGCAATGGTAACTCAACCATTGGCCACCAGATGCCACGTTTATACATGGGGATTTTCATCTAAGGGAAATGTATATATATATATATATGTAATGTATGTATGTATGTATGTATGTATGTATATATATATATGCAGTAAACATTTTTTTGAAGAGTGACCACGGATCTGGACTTGCTGAGCCCATAGATGGCTAGGATTTTTTCGACAAGTGTCGATCAACAGTCCACCAGACCGACCCCTCTATTGTTCCAAGAAGGACTTTGTTGGGATATCCCGTAAAGTAGTGATATAAGGCAACAATGATGGGTATGTAAAAAACAACATGGGGATGTATTCACCTTTATTTATGTAAGAGTAACATTGGGGATGTATGGATATCAAACATAGCTAATACGAAGTAGACGTTAAACTAATTTGAACCAACTACTCCACCAGGGTCTAGTTCAGGAAAATTGAAAAGCTTGAATATCCACCATTTATAGATGAACAGTTTCAAAAAAAAACGGTTGGTCAATGATTATTTTGGGGTCAACAACCGTGTATGCACTTCATCTATTGGGGATTATCATAAATGAACTGGGAATCCCTCATAAAACCCAAGCAATACTGCGTAGGGATTTTTCGGTTCTTGACACTACTTAGATTCGCGTTCTTTCCAAAACGAGTTTTCGAATACATTTGTTGATTTTCCGTACCCAAAAAAACTCGGAATGATGCTCCCCAACCACCAGCTAGGCATGTTATAACTACCAGCTATGACTCCCGGATATTTAGAATATGAATGAAACTTGCAAGGAACTGCGAGAAACAGTTCGCCATTTACCAAGAAACAGTCGACTGAAAGGGACACTCTTGCGCTCGACCGGTGAAAATAGGGTGCTAATTCCAATGGATAAGACCATCATTCATCATGATGCCTTACTATCCCTTACTATCCCTTGCAAAATGGCCATAAATTGGGCCAGGAACAAAGGGACCAAGCAGCCAGACAGCAGGACCTGGTGACACTGGTGACCTGAGGTGACCAGACGTCTTTTTTTATGCCGGACATGGTCATTTCTGTTCGCTGGATTTTTTGCACTTCAGAAATGGTGGATTTTTGGATTTTTCCTGGGAAAAAATCATGGACTAGCCAACCTGGTTATGACATTCACAGTTCGCCATGGTATAGATGACCCATTGAAATAGATGGTTTACCTATTATATGATAGCATGGTGGGAACATGATGGACATTTACATTAATATAATCATTAATATTCATTATTAATGTAGAGAGATAAAAACATACATTGTGTTTGGATAATCCATTATCATGGGAATTATTTGTATACTCGTTATGTTTGGATAGTTCATTATGGGATGGATGACCATCAGTGTTGAGCCGCCGGCAAGGAGGAATGGTTGCGACGGCAACAAAGTGAACTCAAGGAGCAGCGCGGGGAAACCTGGAAACCGCGGAGGTGGTCAGTGCTACATCTGAAAGCTGTACGAATTTGGCAAGGAAACTTCTCCAATTTCTTGTGCTCTGAAGTGGGGTCAGCGTTCCTTGAAGAGGACCGATCTTGTGTTAGTATTTTTTTCGTTGACCATTAGACCATCCCAAGTTTCAGTACGCAAGGACTTTGACCTAGTCACACGGCGTCCCTGGGCAGTTCATCCGCCACATAAGGCGAGCAATACTTGCAAGAACAGGAGGCCAAATTTGAGGACAGCTTGGGGTTGGGCCCTGAGGCCCCATCGGGCTCTCGCAGGAAAAAATTGAGTGACCAACCCTCTTCATTGATTATGATAAGGGGGTTGTACTACCTGGTTTGTTGGAGATGATTCTTATGATGACCTTGAGAAGGCACGACCAACATCTATCAGCCAGTGATTATACATGGATGACCCTGCGGGAAGTTTTGAACACTGCTACCTCTTGGGGAGCCCAAATTCGCAAAGTAAAACCTGTGAATGGGGAGTTTGTGGGTCCCCAAAAACTTCGATCTAATTTTAGGTCATAACCGAACAGACTTCCACATTAATCTCGTTTTTTTTCACTAAAATCTACGGGAGATCGCTGCAGGAACGTCTACCGTCCAAAGACCAGCGGGATCGTCGAGATCGAGCGATCGAGCGATCGGATCAGCATGAACGGGGTGATCGTGAACGAAAGGCCGGTGATCGGAAGGAGGTCACCAAACGTTGAGTGCTCATGGTGATTTCATGGGATCCTATGGTGATTAGTTGGGTGACCCCGGTTGATGATTAGTATGATTAGTTGGGGATGAACAACTCACCACTTCTTATACTTGGGGACTGGTTTTTGAATCCACTAGAATCCCGTTCTCAAGCAGTAAGGGACGGCTTAAAGGGTTTTGAACACTGCTCAGTTGATCTTAGATCTGGTATTGGGCGCCTCCCCAAAAAAAATAGGATGGTTGGTTGCTGGTGGGAATGAGCAACATCTCCAGCTAGAGATGTCAACATTTTTGACTGACAACATGTTGAACATATCCATCCAAGCCAAGGTTCGCTGGTTGTTCACCTTCCGGCAGTTTTTTTCGGTCTGTTGAAACATCTTTGGGATGGAGAACATTGGGCGGCACCAGGGCGGCACACACACATTGTCACATAGCCATTGAAGCTTGGGCTCCATGTGGCAGGTGATGTTTGTTTGCCTGTCCTCAGGGTGGGCATTAACAAAAAGAAATTGGAGACACGCTACGACGGCACACACATGTATATATATACATATATATATATACATATATATATATATATACAAATATATATATATATATACATATATATACAAATATATATATATATATACACATATATATATACATATATACATATATACATATATACATATATACATATACAAATACATATATACGTATATACATATATAAATACATATATACATATATACATAGATAAATACATATATACATATATACATACATATATACATATATAAACATATATACATATATACAGATATACATATATACATTTGTACATCTATTCATTTATACACACAGACACACACATATATATATACATACATACATAAACATATATATATATATATACATACATACATATATATATACATATATATATATACACAATACAATTACTGTATTCATATATATATATGTGTATACACATCCTCGTTGGGTTTGTGCCCACAATCGACTGGGGGATGACTCCAATTAAGATGTGAGGATAACAACTACAAAGCCGACCCAGAGGACCGGGTGGAGGGTGAGGCATGGATTTGCATGGCTCTGGCAGGATTGCTCTGGGTAAATTCTAACGACCTCATGTCTCGACCGAAGCCTGGAATGATGGGAACAGGATGGGAATCATCCCCAAATTTCACATGGCCGCAAGTTTCAGCTTAGTGAAAAATGATAATTTACCCAGATTCTTGGATGGATTTGGTTGAATGAATGGCTTGTGGCCTTTTTAGACACTTTTTTTTGTGCCCTCTCAGGAAAGAGGTCCCTGCAGGTCCATCAAATTCACCAGATGGAAAGCTTGAATTTCCCTGGTTTGATGTCAACTGTTAAACGTTCATCCCTCAACGTTCACCATGACGTGATGATCTGCGATTTTTTCCGATGGACTTTCGATTTTTTCTTTCCTCGCATTGCAACGTTGGGTGAAACGCCAGGACCTCATTGATCAGCACGTGGCCTACTTCTTGCGAAAGAACCCCGAGGTCGGGTCTCACGGTGTCCGGGACGACGGGACGAATCCCCAAGATGGGGTGATGCAACAAAAAAGTGGCGACAGACCAGGCTGTCGCACCTGACCGATGAAGTTCGGATCACCAACTGACATGCATTCCGACATTCTGTCTGGTAATATACTTTGACATTCTATTTGACATAATCTTAAATAATAATAATAATATATATATATGTAATTATATATTGTGCGACATTTTATCTGACATTTGCTGACATCTTGCCTGGCATTCTATCTGACAAATATTCTGACATATATTCTGACATTTGCTCGGGCATATATTCTAAAACTTTGCTTCCGACACTTTATCTGACATTCTCTCTGGCATTTTATCTGACTTTTCATCTGACATTTTATTTGACAGTCTATCTGGCATCGTATCCCCCAGATCTCGCCTAGCAGGTGGAAAGGTTGGAAAACGTGAGGGAAAACTCGGGGAACACAAAGCTTTCTTTACCATCCCAATGTTCGATGCATGGCCTAGAAATATTCCCTGAGCACCTGGAATTTTCCAGGTGAAGGGTCGACACAAGATCGAGCGAACACGTCCGAACACGTGGGGGATCTTGGGCAGCCGGTGGCTGTTGGTTTCGGATCAGGAAGCGCATCCCAATACGCAGGAGATACTGGGAGACGCAGGACATCTATGATCTATGTGGTCAGGGGATCCAACTTTATTTTGTTGAATTCCAAGGTTTTTTTGTTGGAAGCAAGATGAAGCGTTTGCTGATTTGACGTTAAGTGATCCTAGCGGGGTGGATCGACAATCGCTTCCACCATGGGCCCATGGGTATGTCACGGGTATCACCAGGGCCAGCGGTTTTGACCCAGACTCCCAGGAATTCTGCCAACACACGAAGTTGAAAGGGCCTAGTTGGAGGATCATCCCACGAATCGTAAGTGGTGAAATCTCTAGCCCGATCGCTTGTAAGTCCCAATTCAGTGGGGTTATCCCATCTATGTGTATATACTTGGGTGAACTAATATGATTATTAACCAGTTACGATTCTCATAAGTTCTCACAGATGCCGCAATGTTTCATAGATGTTCATCGATTTTTGCAAGATCTTCATGGATTTTCCAGCCTAGTGACCTGAGGTATTTGCTGGACAATCGTGAGGTTCAGATCGAATGGCAGTATGCAACGGAACCGGGTGGACAGGCATGGTAACGCCGATCCTCTCAACCTTTGGGATTTGGCAAAATCTGGGTGAAACGAACTGGCAAAATCTGGGCAAACTCCCTGGATTTTCCCAATGAGTTTCATGTCATTTCGACAGATTTTCGAGTCAAGGTTCAAGTTTCGCATAGGTTTAGCATGTCACTGAAACCCACATGGGTTGGTCTGAGAAAGAGTACTCCAAGATCCAGTAGCTACTCATCATTCTCCCGGCTTTGCAACCCAACAGCAGGTTCCAGGGTTCCAGGGTTCCAGTTCCAGGTGCTCCCAGACCCAGAGATTGAAACCGAACAGGTCATATACCCCAATTTTTCAACAAACCCTGACAAACCCATGTCCATTCTTCATTGGTTAAATTTAATTAGATGGTAATATACCATGGTATACACAATTTTTTCAATCATACGCGTTTTTTTTTCACATCAAGTTGGTTAGTGCCGTAGTTATCTCATTACGTGGCTGGTTATGGATGCCGCTCCCGCCGTGCGCATATCTTCATATCTTCATATCCCCAATGATGGTTGGTGGTTGGTCAGCAACGCAGTTCCCGAGCTTTTCTTTTCAAGATCAGTTCATGGCAGTTTAAAATAGGGCCACCCCAAATCATCCAAGTCATTAAACATCATTAAACATCATTAAACCTTTTTAGTATCAAACATCATTAAACATCATTAAACATCATCGTTCTAGCCATGATGACTAAAAATCCAGCATGAAATAGGAAAGCTCCACGTTGACGACTGGACTCAGGGCTTTTTGGTGGTGGTCGACGGACCACTGCGCCAGCCCTTTAGTGATTACATGAGGGACACCGAGGCCGATAGGGCGAGGTGTTGGAAGTAAGCAATGAACACCTAATAAGTTGAAGATATTGGAAGCAAAACCTGGTTGAAGCCTGAAGAACGGGGATAATTCCCGTGGCTATGAAACGTGTTTTTTTTCCATTTTTTTGATAATAAGGGAAAGGCCATAGGAACAATGCGCTCCAGCATTGATCATCCATAGGAACTGGAGGAACACACAGCTGGGGAGGATGGGCAGCCAGAGCTAAGTACAAAACGATGTGAACTGGGTACGATGGTTTTGACTCATAAATGTTCACGAACGATTATTGTTGGTTTTATTTTTATTCTAAAATTCTAAACGAGGGTATGAAACGTTGGCAGTTCTAAGTAGATCTAAGCGTTTGCCGTGCAAACGACCAGCAACCTTTTGCGCAATAGCGACCTCTAATTGGTGAATGCAAAGTTCACTGAGCAGAATAACTATCAGTTTTTTGGGGGCTATAGAGGTGGTTTTATCAACAGGGGAATTCATTGAGAAATGATGAATGATTGGTTTTCATAATAGGATAGGATTAATAGGGGTTATTGTATTATACTCTTACCAGCTAATCTATTTGGGATTTGGATGTATCATATTTAACGGGATACCTATGAACCAACAAGAAAAATGGGATGTGGAAAAACATGTGAAACATTTCTGGCTTATTCTGGCGATTTCAAGGATTTCAATGTGCTTTTGGAAGCTGTTCGATTTTTTTTGTTTTTCCCTCAGAATCACCCTGCAGTGCAGGAAAACGCCACCTACGACGGCTTAGACATTGTTCAAAGCAATTTGCACGGCATTCGTCGGGACTGGTGGGTCACTTGGGCAGTTTACAGATCTGAAAAATGACCTTTTTTGGTGCTTACAGTAAAGTGTTCAATTTTTACAGAGACCTTTTTTCTGATTGAATTTTGGTCACCCGAGCCACCCAAGTTTGGCAAATCTCGCATTCCGAAGTGGCACAACTGCGATGAGGGCAGGTTACGCATGAGCTTTACCAAGCTTTAGCACATACAGGATTTGCTTACCCTCTGGTAATTTAACATAGCTATTGAAAATCACCATTTTTAATGGGAAAATCCACTATAGATGGCCATTTTCAATAGCTATGTTAGTTTACCAGAGGGTATTTAGATTTTGAAAGGACTTTGGCTTCTGCTTTTCGCTGTGTGACATTTGCAATGCTGAGTAGTGGCATGCCTTTGTGCTCTGACATGCTCCCAGTCCATCCACTTGAGCAGTGTTCAAAACCCCTGTTGGTTGATTATACTACCAAACACATTGGAGGTTATCATGATCCATGATGGGAATAGCGTTCCAGCCAACAGGTATAAATGGAATGACAGAGGGTCTTGAACACTGCTCAATTTGATCGTTTTTGGCTCGCATTCGATTTGAGCAGGCTTTGACTTTTTGTTAGCCATTGCCATGAACAAAAGGGGCCCGTCAGGGGAGGGCCCCGAGAAAGGACGTGCCTTACCCACAGAGTCGCCCAAGCATAACCATATGGGTAGCCATATGTGGGCGCTCTGCACACCGTTGGCCGGGTGTGGGGCACATGGCAAGTTGCTTTCAAACCGTCCTCTCGATTGGCTGCGGATTGGGCTGCTTGGAGTTTGAGGCCAACCCACTGTTAATGCTCAGTGGATGACAGTGACACGATGCGCTAACGTGTTCATTGGCTCTAAGCGCGGCAGGGGGCGTTTCTCTGTCGACAACTGGTCGTGAGTCCTCGCTCCGCACTTGTCATTGTAAGGAGGGGAGGCCAGTTGTGTACGTAATGATGGTGATTTCAATGTGTTGCTTGAATATGCTTGAATCATGGTCGATGGATGTGTGCGGTCTGGGTGCATTAGTCTAGTTTGTGGGTGCAAAAGTCTTGCGCAGAAGGTTCTTTTTTCTCTTTTTGCGTTTAAAATGTTTTGCTTCGCCAAGACCATGAAAGGACTTTCCCTTCTGCTTATCACTCTGTGACATGTCCAGTGTCGTGATGTTCCTCTCGGTGCTGTCATTATGCCCGTGCCTCTCGCCTCGAATACCTCGGCTAAGGACAAGCTGGAAAGACGGATGTAATCTTGTAATATTTTGTAGCAGGGCCCTGAGAGAAATGACGTGCCTTACCCACAGAGTAGCCCAAGCATAACCATATGGGGGGATCCATATGTGGGCGCTCTGCACACCGTTGGCCGGGTGTCGGGGCACATGGCAAGTTGCTTTCAAACCGTCCTCTCGATTGGCTGCGGATTGGGCTGCTTGGAGTTTGAGGCCAACCCACTGTTAATGCTCAGTGGATGACAGTGACACGATGCGCCAACGTGTTCATTGGCTCTAAGCGCGGCAGGGGGGGTTTCTTTGTCGACAACTGGTCGTGAGTCCTCGCTCCGCACTTGTCATTGTAAGGAGGGGAGGCCAGTTGTGTACGTAATGATGGTGATTTCAATGTGTTGCTTGAATATGCTTGAATCATGGTCGATGGATGTGTGCGGTCTGGGTGCATTAGTCTAGTTTGTGGGTGCAAAAGTCTTGCGCAGAAGGTTCTTTTTTCTCTTTTTGCGTTTAAAATGTTTTGCTTCGCCAAGACCATGAAAGGACTTTCCCTTCTGCTTATCACTCTGTGACATGTCCAGTGTCGTGATGTTCCTCTCGGTGCTCGGCTAAGGACAAGCTGGAAAGACGGATGTAATCTTGTAATATTTTGTAGCAGGGCCCTGAGAGAAATGACGTGCCTTACCCACAGAGTGGCCCAAGCATAACCATATGGGTAGCCATATGTGGGCGCTCTGCACACCGTTGGCCGGGTGTCGGGGCACATGGCAAGTTGCTTTCAAACCGTCCTCTCGATTGGCTACGGATTGGGCTGCTTGGAGTTTGAGGCCAACCCACTGTTAATGCTCAGTGGATGACAGTGACACGATGCGCCAACGTGTTCATTGGCTCTAAGTGCGGCAGGGGGGGTTTCTTTGTCGACAACTGGTCGTGAGTCCTCGCTCCGCACTTGTCATTGTAAGGAGGGGAGGCCAGTTGTGTACGTAATGATGGTGATTTCAATGTGTTGCTTGAATATGCTTGAATCATGGTCGATGGATGTGTGCGGTCTGGGTGCATTAGTCTAGTTTGTGGGTGCAAAAGTCTTGCGCAGAAGGTTCTTTTTTCTCTTTTTGCGTTTAAAATGTTTTGCTTCGCCAAGACCATGAAAGGACTCTCCCTTCTGCTTATCATTCTGTGACATGTCCAGTGTCGTGATGTTCCTCTCGGTGCTGTCATTATGCCCGTGCCTCTCGCCTCGAATACCTCGGCTAAGGACAAGCTGGAAAGACGGATGTAATCTTGTAATATTTTGTAGCAGGGCCCTGAGAGAAATGACGTGCCTTACCCACAGAGTAGCCCAAGCATAACCATATGGGGGGATCCATATGTGGGCGCTCTGCACACCGTTGGCCGGGTGTCGGGGCACATGGCAAGTTGCTTTCAAACCGTCCTCTCGATTGGCTGCGGATTGGGCTGCTTGGAGTTTGAGGCCAACCCACTGTTAATGCTCAGTGGATGACAGTGACACGATGCGCCAACGTGTTCATTGGCTCTAAGCGCGGCAGGGGGGGTTTCTTTGTCGACAACTGGTCGTGAGTCCTCGCTCCGCACTTGTCATTGTAAGGAGGGGAGGCCAGTTGTGTACGTAATGATGGTGATTTCAATGTGTTGCTTGAATATGCTTGAATCATGGTCGATGGATGTGTGCGGTCTGGGTGCATTAGTCTAGTTTGTGGGTGCAAAAGTCTTGCGCAGAAGGTTCTTTTTTCTCTTTTTGCGTTTAAAATGTTTTGCTTCGCCAAGACCATGAAAGGACTCTCCCTTCTGCTTATCATTCTGTGACATGTCCAGTGTCGTGATGTTCCTCTCGGTGCTGTCATTATGCCCGTGCCTCTCGCCTCGAATACCTCGGCTAAGGACAAGCTGGAAAGACGGATGTAATCTTGTAATATTTTGTAGCAGGGCCCTGAGAGAAATGACGTGCCTTACCCACAGAGTAGCCCAAGCATAACCATATGGGGGGATCCATATGTGGGCGCTCTGCACACCGTTGGCCGGGTGTCGGGGCACATGGCAAGTTGCTTTCAAACCGTCCTCTCGATTGGCTGCGGATTGGGCTGCTTGGAGTTTGAGGCCAACCCACTGTTAATGCTCAGTGGATGACAGTGACACGATGCGCTAACGTGTTCATTGGCTCTAAGCGCGGCAAGGGGGCGTTTCTCTGTCGACAACTGGTCGTGAGTCCTCGCTCCGCACTTGTCATTGTAAGGAGGGGAGGCCAGTTGTGTACGTAATGATGGTGATTTCAATGTGTTGCTTGAATATGCTTGAATCATGGTCGATGGATGTGTGCGGTCTGGGTGCATTAGTCTAGTTTGTGGGTGCAAAAGTCTTGCGCAGAAGTTCTTTTTTCTTTTTTTGCGTTTAAAATGTTTTCCTGTCCAGTGTCGTGATGTTCCTCTCGGTGCTGTCATTATGCCCGTGCCTCTCGCCTCGAATACCTCGGCTAAGGACAAGCTGGAAAGACGGATGTAATCTTGTAATATTTTGTAGCAGGGCCCTGAGAGAAATGACGTGCCTTACCCACCCAGTGGCCCAAGCATAACCATATGGGTAGCCATATGGGGAGCTCTGCGTTAACGCGTTAAAATTGTGTCAGATCTGGTAAAGTAATATGTATATTACTGTATTGGTTTTAATTATCAGATAGTATCGGATTATCGGGTAACATTGTAATGTATAAGCAATATATAATAGCGACAGTAATTATTACTTATTTTTGATTATTGGGCATCCTCCACCAGTTAGAACCAGACTATGAAGATACCTAATATCATCAAACTTCAATTTATATACACTGAATAATTGTAAGTTATAAGTAACATGGGTGTGTCATGGTGTGTCTCAGAATGGGGTACCCCCAAAATCTGTCTTATCATCATTCTTCTATACACTTGGCCATACATTTCCGTCTCCCTCATTTGCAGATAAGACCATACACACCCAGTGTGTATACCATAGCTATGACCAGACAGTACCCTCTGGTAATTTAACATAGCTATTGAAAATGGTGATTTATAGTGGATTTACCCATTGAAAATGGTGATGTTCCATAGTTATATTAGTTTAGCAGAGGGTATGTGGAGGTTTTCTAAAACTGGGGTACCTCAAATCATCCTCCAAGTCATGGTCACGACCATGACATCGGTCCTAGGTGGTTCACCTGGCCTAAAATGGGGCCCATGACTTCGGTCCCGGGTTCACCCCAATTTTTTGGGTCGTGTAGAATGAATGACCCCGAAAAAAACATTTAGTCAATAAAACGATAAAATTAAATAATCCCCCCCGATTTGGGTTGCTTTAACCCGCCTGTAATCCCAACCATAAATGATGGTCACATCATGAAATATCCCATGGTTTTTTCTGGCCCATAGGACCTGCGAATGTCTTTCAATGACAGCATGAAGGCCATGGACTTTACACGCTCCGGGGCCCTGGCAACTATATCCTGGGGGCCCTGGCAACCATGATATGCACTGATATGCTGGGGATTTTGCCACTGCCCTATATGATATATCCTTTTTTGTTTTTTCTTTTCCGGGGCTTAGACACAGAACTGGGGATTATCCCATATATATATACACAGTATATGTCTAAAGTCTATCCTTGTTGCTTCCGTTTGCAAAGGTTTCTGAGTCATTGCTTGACCCTTGCACACACAATGTATCGCAGGACAGAGGTTTGTATCGCAGATGGATTCTGCGTGGGTTTTCCGATTTCCAAGTGATCTACACCTGGGCCATATACATGGGGTATGGGGAGGGGGTATGGGCCGTGTTTCCACCGTTTTTTTTTTGGGTTTTCCCCAGTGCTAAGTCCCAGGAACGAAGTGCAGGTTGTGTTTTTTTTTTGGGTACCGATCCCCAGCAGCACACTCTTACGACTTGACCCTGCCATTGACCCTCGCCAGATCTGGTGGATAAGGGGACGGGATTTGGGACGGGATTTGGGATTTGGGATGAAGAGGAACTTTACCAAGAAGACTTGGATCTTGGCTCCCATTCTTTCATGAAACATGATAGAAATCGGGGACCGCCACCGATTCTTCCGCTTGGGAGGTCTACAACCGTCTTGAAGCCATGAAGGTCGCAAAGGCTGGGCGGCGCTGCGCCATCAGCATACCCTGAAACCTTCCGTCCTGTTCGCGGTATTGTACCAGCCAATTCAGGGTGATTCTAGCATCAATACGAGGGATTTATGCAGACAAGGAATCGTGTTTAAATGTTTTTTTTTTTTAATGGTTTTGTCTCCACGGTGATTTACTGTTTTACACCCAGTAATTCTTGACCATTGAATTGGGAAAATCGATCGATAAATCCATGGGTTCTGGTGGTAGGATCGATGTTCGGACAGTGGTCCCAGGAGCACCCCAGGATGAGTGGCGTAAAGAGGGCTACATGACCAATTTTTGGGGCTGAAGAGACATTCCTTCCCAATATAAAATACATAAAATACACCACCAAGGCCTGGTTTAGCATTGGATCTACTATGATTCTATTATCTATTCATTTTAAGGGTCTTTGGGAGGTATTCGATGGGATGGCTGAGTTGCAGCCAGCCAACATCTGGGGGTAGTCACGGGTAGTCGCACCACTCCAGCCTAATATTTGCTGGTTGTATCATATCTCATTCTGTGTCTCATCATGAAATTTCTTGGCAATGTGCTCATTTTCTGGTGGACAATCCACCAAATTCAATTCGAACACTTTTATCTATATACAGTATATATGCACGAACCATCAATCAAGAACGTGCAAATAGATAACCCTAGTTCTTCTAGAATGCTATGGATGATCTGTACCTCAGAATATCCAGCTCTCCAACTTTCGAACTTTAGAGATTGCCAGCGGGCAGATCGAACATACATGATCCTCTACGAATTTTTGTTCTTTTTTCTCTTTCTTTCAAGATAGACCGTAATATCTCTCTAAAATTTGGTGGACCATCCAGCAACATTTACCAACCAAAAATGGTTCAACAGTTCAAGCCTGTGCCTTCGTAGCGGGTCCCTTGGGTCCCGGGTCCTTCGCTACAAGGAACAGGCTCTCTTCCGGGAAAAGGCGGCAGCCCTCACGAAGGCCTTTGCCGCAGGTATATATGGCTGGTCCAGAAAAACGTGGACAATTATGGTTTTTCATCTTGTATGTATATGTAACAATGTATACATATATATATATATATGACTATGTGTATGTATATATATATATATATACCTACTGAGTCTTCAACCTACTTTTTTTTGGGTTGACAATTAAATACCTGGTATTTTCAGATTTATCACAAAAAACCGTTTTTTTTTTTTTTTAAACCTGGTTTTTTGACATGTAAGGGAATTTCATTGATTTAATAATGTTTTTGAATACTTTATCACCCTGTTTCATGACTGAAGACCGATTTATTGGAGTTAACTTTATAAGTGGCTCAGCTATGTTGATGTCATTGTGAGATTCTGTAAGATTTAGCATCAAACATCATCATACCATCAATTGCAAGTTCATATTTGTGGTTCCCACTTAGACCATGACACCATAGGGTCGCATTTGAAAGCAGGGACTATTAATAAATTCATATGTGTTAACCCTGAAGTATCCTCAAGACTCATAAAATCAAATCAATTATGATTGCCAACATATTCAACTTATTCTTTTCCTATTTATCCCATGGTTCCATCCGGCTCCACGTGCCCCGCTCTGCTCGATCGAAGAGTTTTTCTCGGAGACATGAATGTCCGGGCGCCCATTGGCGCTTTGCTGGGTGTGCGAATGCCAGCCTTGGATGGCAGGTTTCAAGTTATGGATTGATTTTTAGGGCACCAGGTGATTTGTGGGACAAACCATAAATATTTCATGAAATATACTGTATTCTTCAACATTTGTTAAGAGATGCATAAAATAATAGCTGATGCACATATCAGTTGAGGAAAACAATCTGAAATTTTGTGTTTGTGTTTACTTTTATTGCGCGGCTTCGCGAAGGGATTTCCTGGCTCATAGCTGGATTGGCTTGCAAGGCTTCTTGGCGGAGTCTTGGGGTGTTAATCATGGAGTGTGAAGGCTTGGCTCTCCAATGGGAGGGCTCAGTTGAGGTGAGAGCTCAGTTGAGGGCCCATAAGCAGTTGGTGTCTCACCCTGAGACACAGAAGTTTTGCGAGGCCACTCGTCAAAACTGTGTTGACAACAAGGCTATTTTGAAACCTTGCTTGCAAAGCCTTCATGTCACGCCTGGTTTTCGTCTTCCACACCTTGAACCCTTGAAGCGCGAGATAACCTTGCTTGCCGAGAAGGTTGGCTTAAGTCTTGGTGAGCATGGCGCCTACAAGCCGGCAGTGGAACTCAAAAAACTACTTGGTTTCATAAAGAGGCGCGCAGCCAGGAAAGAAGTCACGAAGGAAAGGGTTTCAAAACACTTGGTTGTTTACTTGTTTTTTTGGTAATGCATAATATTTGCTATGATTCTTAGGGTTTACTATATCCTACTATAGCTAATACAATCAAGTTTGATATGATTTAATGATCAATATATGTTCCGGAGATATACATGAACCCACTATCTATTGATTTGACTGCTTTTGCAAACAAAAACATTTTTTCTTTTCGCTTCAATCCCTGAGGACATTCGCTTTCATGAGCTGCTCTTGATTTTGGATCCTACCCTCAAGGACATTTGGGATTGTGTGGCTTTTCAATATTGTGTATAGTCGATTCAAAAACAATATTTTAGCATTATCTTAGATGGACCTCCCCATGCTCACAGCAACTTATCACTTGCATGGCCCTCATCTCTGTGTTATTCTTTATTGCGCAGGAAGTGATCGATGCCTACATGGCTACCCGGATGGCCTCGAAGCTTGGGGCGGGCAATGATGATGATGACTTTGGATTGAACGCTGATGATGAGGATGACCCTTCAACCAAACAAGAATTCGATGAGTTCAAAAAATGGTTGGAAACCACCACTGCTAAAGCAGGTTCCTCTTCCAGTGCAACTTTGCCACCCAAGCCCGTGGTGGTCGTTGATCCCATGCCACCACCAGCGGAATTACCAAAGAAGTGCAAATGCAATGCGAACCCATGTAACTCAATTGGCTTATAGTAAGTTTGTAAACGATTTTGACCCAGTTGGATTGTGTACCCTATAGTGTTCTATTGATACAACAAATAAAAACATCTATATTATATACATAATATAGCATCTCCCAGGCAAGTGCGAGCGCTTCAGCCTTTTGAAGGACATGATTGCAGACAGGAAGCGTCAGCTTCTCTTGGCGAAGTTCTGTCCTCAGATATCAGTTCATATGCGGCCGGCTAAGGGTTAAAGCCCCAACAGAATGTCCTGTTAGCCATCAGCTTGGCATCAAACTATGGTATATTATATGTTGTTCTTCGGTACTAAAATAAATTTGTTTTCAACAATTTTGGAAACAATTATCATCAATATTTTCCTTCTTTAAGTCTTTGGAATAATGTGTGCAGATCCAAATGTTTAACGTTACCTTGGAATGCTGAGGCAACAGAATCAAGCCTCTACTGCAGCGGATTCTTCCAGATCAACATCGTCGGAATCAGCTCCAGTGGCCATGGGTTCAAAGGGAGGATCATCGACAGGAGACCAAATAATAACAGAGATGTTGGGGTTGCCATGAAGTGATGGTATTCAGATAGAAGTCAAGTGGTCTGTCCAAATGATGTTTGTTTAGAAGGTTGCGTTTTGTTTATGCACTTGATTCATATGTGATTCAAATATTTTACTTATATACAGCATCTAGTTACAATTGTATAGATTAGTTCCCCATTGGCAGGCTGAGGCCCAACATCTTATTTTTTTCACAAAAAATGTTTGTGCCTCGTTCAAGGTGTGAAGTGCTCCAGCATGATAGCACCAAGACTTCCATCGTATGCTCTGGTCAGGAGGTGGGAAACCAACAGATTCCCAAAAGGCGGCAATGGACACGGACGAGACCCAGCCCTTGCCCACACGCGAGGAGGTTGTTGCCGCTTTGGAGGAAGAGATAAATTCCGAAGAGGGTAGGATGAATTTGGAGACCCAACCTCGAAATGATCATTTCTTTTACTTTGAGGGATTGCCTGCAAAACCGCTTCCGCCCCCACCAGAGACAGCGACACATGAGTCTACTGAGCCTGAGGTCAGTGAGGTGTGGTATTTCACAAACCCTTTTTTTTTGTGATATATTTTACATTTTTCAATCAAAGGAGTTAAATGTTCAAATTTAGTGCTTTTGTAGGTGTTGGCCATCATACCCTCTGCCTCATGCCACTTCTACTTGCACGGGTCTACCACTTTGTCCGCTCTAGGTGTTGACCCGTCGGGATCAGCTTCAGATGAAGGAGAAGAAGAAGAAGGCTGAGAATGGCAAGAACGGCAAGAACGGGAAGAAGGAACCTGATGATGGAGATCTTGATGAATCTGGTGCACCTTTGCCCCATGAGAAGCCCAAGCCGGCAGCCAAACGAAAGCCAAAAGCGCAACCCAAACGTGAGACGAAGAAAGCCAAGAGCAAAGCCAAGAGCAAAGCAAAGAAGCATGATGACTCTGAGGACATTCCACTGACTCAACCGGACAGTGATGATGATGATGAGATGGTGACCCCAAAGAAAAGGTTGTTCAATGCAGTGTCGGAGGATGATGGAGATGATTTTGATGGAGGTCCAGTGAAATCCAGCGCAAAGTCATCCTCATCCCCGCCAACATTCATTGACCCCAAGACTGGCAAGTCTGTGACGCTGGCCGAGGTGTTTGAAAACTACATGCCAGATCAATGGAACAAAAAGAATGCCAAGAAATCGAAGCTTGAGAAGGAAGCCACCGCTGGTAGCTCGAACAGTGCCCCCAGTCGTCCGAAAGCCAAGGCTCGCTCGAAGAACAAGACAAAGGCAAAGGCGAAAGCAGAGTCCATTCCAGAGTCTCCTAAGTTGACATCGCCGTCCATCAAGAAGGAGCAGAAGCGCCGTAAGAAGAAGGAAACCCAGGTGATTGAAACCACGGGGGATGACATGATGGACCAAGCCATGCAGGACAAGTTCAAGCACACTATCGATTCAGTTGATGGTTTTGAAAGTGATGACGTCAAGGGCTACTTGAAAAAGACCATGACCGGTGGCAACAAGCTCTGCAACCTTTCTTCCTACTGGAAGAAAACGTCTGAGGGCTCGGTAGGACTGATGACCAAGAAGAATGAGACTTGGGTGTACTTCTCATTCAAGTATGACGTGGATTGGTCCGTCAACATGTCCTTGGCCTACTCTTGTGCGTCCCTTATGGTTACTTGTTGTAATTTATGGGAAAACCATTGCATATGAAATTATGATATAAGTGATGTGATCAATCCGCCTAACATGGTTTTCTTTGTCAAAAATTATTGGCACTTAATGACTAATGACCAGCTGCACTGAACATGTCATACACTCGGAAACAAAAACAACGATACAATGGTTCTCGAAATTTATTTTGTTTTATGCATTTAACTTCAAGACTCTGGTATCTACTTGGTCATAACCATGGAGATATTATCATCAAGTATATCCCTTTCCCTGTACTCCTAGGCGGCATGGATGCTGGAGAACGAGAACAAGCTGCTGGATTACTGGGATCCGTTGTCTGATTTTCAGAAGATGTCAACCAAGTTAAAGTACAATGCCAACATGGTGGCGATGAAGTATACTAAGCGCCACGGCTAGGGCTAAGGATCTATGGTTTTTGTGTGCTGCAACATCGGCATGTTTTGCTATAACTCTCGACCTTCATTTGTTTGATTTCTATGCCAATGCTGGCTGGCCCCACATCATTTTTGATCAGAATAATCATATCAAAAAAAGACATCGTGTTGATTCAGCCGTTGGTGCAGCCTGGCTTCGGAGAAAAGCCACATGTGCGTTCAAGATCGAGCTTTGCAGATCGTAGTTTGCCAACAGCTTGCCTTAGATTTGGGGCTGGGGATGTACAGGCTGTAAGAGACATATGGTCTATGGAGCAAATCTTGTATATCAATTCCTCATCTCATTGGGATTTTACCATCTATTCAGATTATAGTCGACCATCTAAAGTACATTGTGATTTTAGTATGTTCATGTTGATTTCATAGTTTAGGTCAACATGTCGGAGCGCAGCCTGTACGAAGCGCCACGATGTTCCCATAGAACAAATTGGTGGGTTTCTGGCGGTCCCAAAGTGGTAGCTGGGCAACTTATGGGGTAAACCTCATATGTGCGATGGTGCGTCCAAGAGAAAAGTACAAGTGTTTGCATTGCATTTGTTTTCACAACAGCCCTCTAAGATAGCAAGAAATTCCACTTCGCAAAATGGCAAGACTATTTGGGGATATTAGATTCTTTGCCTTATTAAGATTAATCTGTTGTGGTTTCAAACAATCTTTGTTTCATCACTCAACCCAAAGCATCCCAAAGCACCCACAAGTCCCACCCACTGTAATGCTTTCCCACAGTGACACTGGTTCCAACACTCCATTCTCGCCCCGATCTCCGAGGTCAGATGCCTCCGCTGCGAGGCAACAAATGGGCAGTTAAACGAGGGCTGCTGAAAGATCCTACAAGTACGCTGGGCATGTTTGATCTAAGATATCAGTTGGTGTTGTGCGAATATTGCATTCTAAAACAGTCAAATAGAACAATCTCACAATTACGTATGTGGTTGTTGAAAGGTGTTGAGAACATCCTTGAACTTGGTTTGCAGTAGGACACTCTCGCACACCTGTCCATGTATGCGGCACTTAGGTGCCTCAAAAATGGTTGAGATCAACAGATCAACCAATAAATTCATCAGAAATTATCAGGGTGGTATCTTTAAAATTGAAAAACATCTTGACAGCAAGATGACCTTCCGATAAGTATTCTGTGTGCTGTCCAGTTGCTTGACAACCATTTCTGCTGGCCGTGAGTAGCTGCCACATTACCTCGAGCGAAGGGTATACGTGCATGCAATTTCTATAGCAAATTTAAAACATAATAATTGTGTGACCCCAACATACAGAGTTTATCGGATGGGGTGACTTCCAACAAATACATAATACATAACAGTAAAAAACAAATGTGTTCTGACAACATCAGATTATAAGACACGAATTTCAGCTGTATCTTGACACCATGGCTTTCTCTGCTCGATTCGTGGATGAGCTCTGCTGGAGACTGAAAGAACTCTCAGCACCAAAGGCAGCCTGATTTAATTTAGGTTGAAAACAAACAACAGAAAATCATAAGGCTAATGGTTATCGATGATTGAATCCCAATGGAAAAATACATACACTAGTTTGGTTGTCTACAGGGATTTCCCGGCTGCTTCGATCCTTAGGTGCTGCTCTTTGCAGTGCTCCTTGTGATATGGACGGACCTGAAGATTGCTCCATCGCTAGAGGACTGATTTCAAAGCCTACTCTGTATTGACGTAAATCCAAATATCTATGGAATAATGAAATGGCTTTCTTCAGGATTTTCAGCAAACCCTCAAAAGAATAGCGTTTTTTATCGCCCAAAGGAAACAGCCAACTTCTCTTGGGTGGAGTTCTATGCTGGTCAAGCTGAAGCTACAAGGATGTTCAATTATGGGGGATTTCGAACGGCTAAGCTTGACCTGGTGTACATGAAATCACGTGATGCAGCACATCAGAATCCGATGGATTTGACATCAGATGCTGGGATGGGGTGACTAGATCGCAATCCTTAGTTCTAACGTTTTGGAATTTAGTCGAAACAACAAACACAGTTCAAACATATGGTTGCAAGTTATGAGAGGAACACATGTTGTGGGTACATATGTCCAAAATGTTATTGTATCATATTTGGGGTACATTTGATGGTTCATATCTGTTTTAATTCAACTAGCCTTCATGTCAAGAAAAATCCCATTGTGTTTCCTCTGCTCGAGCTTAGGACGGCCATAGCTACAGTGCTACGAGGCAATTTCGAGGAAGGGTGGCTGTGTCACTTTGGGCTGAAGCGCTCGTCATTTACAACAGTGAATGTTGGAACTTCCAATCGGTCACCATGCTCGGGATTTGGTAACACTTCCTACCGTTCAGTGAGGGAAGCTAATTTGTTGGCTTCACGGATTCTTGGACTAAACAAAATCAGCTGATTATGAATAGGCTGCAGGTTCAAAGGAAAAACAACATAGCTTTGACCACAATTAACCACAATGGGGTTACTTGGTAATGTTTTTTCCCTTGTGGATTTATTTGCTGATAGCTTCCATTGCTGCATTTCAAAGACCAAGGACTATACTACTGATGATGCTTGTGGTATGTCTTAATGGTTGCTTCCTGGTAGAGCAGCCCTTTGGGTCGTTGTTCGAATATTATCCAAGATGGAGAGATTTCATGCTGGTTCTGCGTCACTTTGGTGGACCCCATACCGTTGCTTATCTCAACCTCTTCCTGCTCTATCCCCTCCAGAGAAAGCAATGCTGACAAGTTGCATCATCAAAGCATAGCCCAAAAGAAGTAGAAATCATAGTAGGTTCCAACCTGGGAGATGTCCAAGGTCTTGAGGTAATTGCGGACACCAACCAAAAATCGAAGAACTATAAACTATGAAACCTTAACCATGAAAGTGTTCAGATCTTATCCTTTAGTTGTGCTATCAAATTATGTTTTAATATTGTATATGCTATACATTCTGTTTGAAGAAAACAAATACTATCTCCAGGGGCCCTGCTATTGCTGAGGTTCACCGTGGTACTTGGTATATGTTGCATTACGGTGGACCTACACCGAAGCGGCACATAGCTTTTGCAAACAGCATTCATGTCGCCTCTCTATGGGCTGGGAAGTTGAAGAATTGGGCAAAGACAAAGGCTAAGCTCAAGACACAGGGGAAGGCAGTGGAACTCGTAGACAAATACACGGATGGGGCAGGTAAAAGAAGGTGGAAAGGCAACAAGGCTCTACGTGGCAGTGAGTCAGGTACTTAGTTGTATGGAAACATTGCTCATCATTGCATTTTTTGTTCTCTAACCTAAATATCAACTTACATATCTTAGATTCACACTTGCACTCTTATTGTACAAGTTCTGTATCAAATAACCTCCATATTATTATCACAGAAAAGGTCATTGCCCTGTGGAATCACAAATGCAGCGGTAGACGACTATTGAATACTTTGGTTGTATTCTTATCAATGGATTACCTTCCCATTATGGATTTTACTTTTCTTTTTGTTCAACAATTGGTTTGACAGTGAGCAGGTAAAGGTTGAAGTTTGGGTCTGCATGGTCCATATCCCATTATATCCCTACTGCTCAGGAATTATCCACCAAAATTTGGATTGCGGCTGGTCGGCTTGTGGAAACGCATGGCCACTGAGAAGCGGGGAATGCCGCCTCTTCCGAACCAATTGCCTTCAGCTGAGGCTACTTTCAGTAGTCTTACGTTTGACGACTTGTGGACTGAAGCCAGAATGGATTCAGTCTGTCATTGGCTGAGGGGGGGAACATCCCTAAAGATACCTGCTTCATTTTATGACCTTTTGCCCAGGAAGTTATGATCCCTGACCACAAGTCTATAGGTTGCCAATACGAAGTTAGCACTTCAAGATATAAGTTTTTATCATCTGTGTTCATTTATGTTCAAAATAACCCGTAATTCACCGTAATTATGAAAAAAACCTGGTTTTTCCCGTAAAATACCCATAATGAGGAAAAAAAAACATATGTTTTTTTCCAGTTTTACCCCGTAATTTTTACCCATAATTTGGCACCCGTAATTTTCCGTAAAATACCCATAAAATTCCGTAATTTACCCATAAAATATTATGGTTATTTTCAAAAAAAACCAGTTTTTTTTAAGCTTTTTTATGTTCACTTTATGTTGATTCATGTTCGTTTTTTTTCGAATCTGGCAACCACTTTGGATATGTGGATGGCATTTGCAGCCAAATTTCAGGGATTGCTTTACACAATTAGAATTTGGTTCGTATCAATATATGCGAATCGCAATTGAACAACAATTAGCGATGATTTGCAGCATGAAATGGGAGAAAAAGAACAACACAAACCATACACTGAGGTGTCTTTATGCTCATTGAATTGGTGTCACAAATGTTTCCAACAACAATTTCTTATTTTCAGTGTTGCATACCATAGGATTTTGGGCTCCAAACGACGCTTTCTTGAGAGACAACATGTCGCTTGAGCGGGCTGGGTCGGGGGCGACCATGCTATCCAGAGCTTGGTCTACTTCGGATTTGGGAAGAGGTCTTACACACATCCTAACCGATGGAAAGAATGAACTTCCTGACGATTTGGCTCAACTGGAGGCCTTTTGGGCGGGTTGGCTATAGGTGAGCTGTCATCCTCACACCTTGTTTTGCTGGTGTTGCTTCTATTTGGACTTGGAAACTATGCTAGTAGATGTCAAAAGTTAAAGTAAAATCAAAACAGTACCTCTCCACATAGTTCCTGGCTATTGGTCGGCAGGAGCTGGAAAAGATGATTGCTGACATCGAAGCAGTAGATCAAGGAGTCAGGGACTCAACGCATCCTACAGTTACGGGTTATATCTTATATCGTTGGCAAGTTTGAAAATTATATAATGTTCTATCAGGATCTATTTGATATCTTTTTACACATAATTTTCAACTATATTCCACTATATACATTCCAAAACTTACACCCTATTAGAAGTTGAAATCTTGAATCACCCCATTGTTCATTGCTAGTGAGCGACCAGTCCACATATCGATTTTGTTGGGATGCCACTGTATGCCACCTCCAACAGCTGCCAACATACGGAATTCACCAAGCAGCGCTGGGCCCACCCTGTGCTCAGGAAGTTGCCTTGGCTGAGCTCATGAACGTGAACACAGTGGTTTCTAGTTTGCAAGACCTGAACTGTATGTGGATGATTTAAGAATCAAACAGTGTGAGCATGCAAATAACATGGGGGTCTTTAATACAAATCAAGATCTACTTGCAGTACAAACCTTGAGGAGCGTTAAGTCACACATGCTCTAACTAATGCTCTCACAAGATGCACCGGTTGTTTTTGTTAACTTTAGGTTAGGAATATATATTATATCTTTCAACCAGAGTGTGTTGATAATTAACATTGTTTCCCGCTTAAGGCTACACCTCAGCGTCGTGAAGACCCTGGTCTACCAAATGTTGCAGAACCTGAGCGACATGATACTGTGCCTGCAAGTGATGAGGATGTCAAGGGTTCAGCGGCAGGTTCACCCTCAGGTGACTCTACACTTAGAGTTGCTTCGCCACCATCCCCTGCTTCCTCGTTGCCACCGTCGGCATCTAGAGTGGGTGAAAGTGATGTCCTTTGATTCAATCATATTTTTTTGGTTCAACCCCGTCAGGATTTAGACAATACATCGGCTTAAATCACCAGCGTTTCAGAAAACATATTTTGTCTTTCCATGTCTTTCCCAAAAATAAACGATGTGCAATTTCTCAACATAATTCACCATATACAACTGCCTTGACAACAGCTGTGTTTGTCAACCTGAGGTGATGAACCGCATCGTGACGATGTGGCAATCTGGCACTATCGATGCCAATGTTGCTATGCAGCTCTTGGGTCAGGGGTTATCACCCAATGAGTCGCCCCCGGTGGATGGGGGTAAGGGGGCCACCCCTGCAGGAGACAATGGTTTGCCCCAGAAGAGACCAGCTGATAGCATCACCCCGTCAGTTGCCCCCGCAGACTTGGATGATGTACTTGAACAGGCCAAAAAAGCCAAGATGGAATCTTGATTAGTATAAGTTCCACGTGTTTTCATTTGTCAAAACTGTTATTATGTTATTATTATATGCTAAGTTCCCAAAAGTTAGGTTATCTTACCATCACCTGAGATGCTCCCAAACACGGCTACTTAGGAAGAAAATGCACTGAAAGCGAAGCTTCGCAGGTTATGCGAAATCAAAGCCAATGGAAAATGTAATGTGCCAGATTGGCTTCACCAGCAGTGGAAACACGGGGATCACATGGCCATGGCGCTGCAATTTCAGCGGTGCAATTTCGACAAGGAGTGTGTTGTTTTTCTCTCCGTAAGCCAAGTTGCAATGACACCATGCTACCAGTTGTCGTAGCAAGATCCAGTCCAATCAGGATATTGATCAGCCAGTCAAAGTTGATCCTTGCAGGACGCTTTCATCAAATACACCGAGAAAACGACGACAAAGAAAGACACGACCACCAACGATTTGGAATTTGGGTGGTACTCCAAGGATGACATGGTGAAGGTTCTCAAATGGAATACGATTCTTCCATCAGAAATATTTTTTTTGTACTACACC
Organism: Cladocopium goreaui; assembly: GCA_947184155.2. Classification (NCBI taxonomy): domain Eukaryota; class Dinophyceae; order Suessiales; family Symbiodiniaceae; genus Cladocopium; species Cladocopium goreaui. The sequence continues at coordinate 172,477 of CAMXCT020005846.1, forward strand.
TTCGGTAGCATATGTTTTGATATGTTGAACTAAAAAACAAGAACCCACGAACTAAGACATTGCCAAGAGTTCCCACTTACCACTTGTTTCCAATACCTATTTTTTTTTGTCTGGAGCCTTCCAAATTCAAATCCCAGGAAGAAAATTGAAGGAGCAATCAAGTGTTGCGAGAGAGATCCCAAGAACCTGATCAGGAATGGGTGGGTTACCAAAATAGATCATATTATGTTTCAATGTAGTTGACCACAAACAATCTCACAGCCCGTTTGTTTACTTTTTGTTTTCTATTATATATACCCTGTAGGAGGTGCAAATATGGTGGCGAAGATGAATACCATGTTGATGTGCGTGAGACGGGAAAACACAAGCAATCCAATGAAAATGCTGAGTCCACAGTGGAGCGAACCCAGGACCGCCCCTGCTCCAGCCATGTAGCAGTAAGTATCCAAGAGTCTTGATGACATACCCCAAAAAAGTTCGTGAAATCAGCAGTCCACCATATCCGCATCTCACCTGCCAGGGCGACGACAAGAGCGAGCTGCAGAGCGTCACTCTTGAACGACTTGATCTTCAAGCAGCCCGCAATGCAGCTGCCACCAGTGCTCCAGTGGTGGAAGCTTCTGAGGCAAGACTCACCATATCTACTATAAAAAAGATAATGGAACATGATATTGGTAAGATTTCACTTGTCAAAATAAATTATATTGATGTTACCTGGTATCAATCTATGTTGCGTATTTGGAGCCCAATGCCAGCTGTATTGCAAAACAATCCAAACATATTGATTCGAACATTTTAGATTGAAAGATCAAAATCATGATCAAGCATGTCAGGCATGCCGGGCCAAAGAAGTCTTTCGCAAGTTTGTGGATTCGGTTCTTCAAAAAAGTGCCCGAGTCAGATCCTTGACGGTGGACTTGAAAAAAAAACTACTATGAAGACGAAACAGCAATGAAGATACTTAGCTACCATCATAGTTCTGATTGCTTTGCATCTTTTTATTTTTTTTTGTAGGATACCCGAACTCGATTCTCACCCAGCCTTGATGGCATGGACCATTCTGATCGACTAAGGGCTGTAGAGGCCTTGGAAGGCAACTTGAAGACTCTCGGTCAGGAGTACAATTCGCTCTCAGATCACATGGCAAAGGGTGAGCAAGAGGACTTTTCGCCCGAGTGGCTAGACGTCCAAGATATACATTGTATCATATAGTATATATGTTAAGATGAGTTCAACTATGTTTGCCATCAATCTTTCTGTTCGGGAGCATAGCGACACTTGTTGCTTAAATTTTGGTTGCTATGTTGATAATTTTGAAATGTAAACAATTTTCGCATTTGAATCCCAGGTGGTCCGTCCAGTCTGAGAAAGTCATGAAAGCTTCGACCTTCGTGTGCCTTTTCCTGATTTAGGGCGGTATATTCATTTCTTGGGTAAAAGGTTCTCTATTGGATAATCCCGAGGGCTGATGAAAGTTTATAAGCTCGGTATTCTTCTGATTTGACACCGCTTTTCCCAAGGTGCACCAGAGTGTCCCAGAACGAAGCCAAGGTTCGGCCTTTGACTTAGAGCTTCCGAAGTCAGCAGTCAGCGCAGATTAATGCAAATCCTTGGAAGCAGCACGTGTGTTAATGTAAAGAACCTTTGCTTGACCCTATGTCTCATTCTGTGTGCGTGTGTGTGCATAACACCTCGTTTGATGCCCTTACGAACTAAAAATCAACTGAAATCATGTTCAATCATGTGTGAATTGGTTTTGTTTATTGAAAACAGTGTCGACCCTTAGGAACGCAAAGCGCCATTTCAAGAAGGTTCAGAAAGAGCCGAAGCAAGAGGAAGCTTCCTGATTTGGCCATTCCAGATGAATGGCTGGGGGGTTGCCAACCTAAACTTGGGTTTCTCTAAGTAGGAGTTGGTGTACAATTTCTAATTTGAACATACTTGTCGTGTCAATTCTACACGACAGCAATTTGCGATCTAGGATGTCATTTCCTGAGCTTGGCATTATGCGGCCAATGGATGAATTCTAAGATGTAGCATTTTTTCTGTTGAACATTGTTGAACATAATTTGATTAGTGTTTGGTTTCGGTGCTGGGCATCAGGCTTCAAAACTTTGCCAACACGGCACCATTCATCTGCCTGATTCACATGGATTAAAAAGAAACATGCAGCTCTCAGATTGGCTGTGTTTTGCTGAAGCAGGAATCCAGCCGTAGAAAAAAAAATATGCTTACTTGCCAAATCTTCAACCTCTTTCTTAACCTCCCCATTGCCACTTTGCCAACACGGCCATGCAATGCCAGGTGTCACTGGCGCATCTGCAAAGAGATTTGCAGCGAATGTTGGCGAGGGCGCCATGCGCTCAATTCCAACTGAAAGGTATTGAGAACCTAGTGAAAAATATCGAGCTGTATGATATACACAATTCAGAATCATCATGAATCCATACTACATAAATCTACATAATAATATATTTGAATTTTCCAAAACCGGGTCAAGTTCATGCTTGCACGTTTCAAATTTGGGAAGATGCATCTTGCTTGAACCCTATGTGTTTGGATCAAGGTACATCCTTCAGAAACAACACATAGTTTGGTGAGCTACATGTATTTTTTTGGTAACCTAATGATGATCAATATTATATATATTTACTCAGGTTTTTTATGGTTCGGAAGTTCGTGCCCTTGATCCCATGTCGACTCAAACTGCAAAAGTGCTTCTAGATCTACTCGCCTGGTACATGCCAGCCCCTTGTCAAAAAAAACACGCTGGTGATGGAATCCAAGAAGTATGTGGGCTACAGTAATTAGTCCAACTTCGATGGTGTGGTTAACTTTCTGAATCAAAAACATCTTGGACCATATGTTTGGCAACGGGCTTCTGACTTAGTCATGTGGACCCGGTGTCTCTGTAACTAAGGTAGTTCATTTTGGAGCTCCATGTTCAACATTTTCCAGACAGAAGCAAGGAGGAAAATATGTGGCCAACCGCGCCTTGGCCACATTATGAATTTAGGGCGGAAAACACCCTGATGCACATGTGCACAGTATATATAATATATATGTGAATATTTGTAATCTTGCACGCATAGTAATCCAAAATAAATTATCATACATGATCTATATTCCTGTGTGTGCTCTTTGTCTTCTTGGCTCCCCATTAGATGCTGCCATATGTAACCTTGGAACATGTTCACCCACATCAAGTTCAGAAATGATGGCCCATGTGGACTGATAAAAGAACTAACACTCTGGCAAATGCATCTTGAAGATACTGTTGACAGTCATTGGCAAGATCACGTCTGAAAGTCGGAGTGCTATGTTTTTCCTGCACCTGTTCAAGTTTCAAAATCATATGTTCCAAAGCTGCAGTCGGCCCTAGCTGTTGGTAAGTTAGCACTATGTAATTTTGCGCACAGGTGTGTGTCTGCGTGTGTGTGTGGGGGTGGGAATAGGCACTTAGTAGGCGGCGCTAGTTTTGTGCTGCTGAGGTTGTGCTGGGTGCGAGAACGTCCTGAGAGAAGATCCTACAGGAAATGAGTGGGACGGTGACGGTGAGCGTATTTTTTTTTGGCATTTAAGTGGTCGACAAAATTCAGCGGCATCCTTGGAAATGAAGAGTCGCAATGATTAGTCAGTGGTATGATGCTGTGCACATGGCTCATCAGAGCGCTGCGACAACATGAGGATCATAGCCTCATGTCTTATTTGCGGCAAGTACAGGATAGGTAAGAAATTCATTGCCATTTACGTAAGCTCGATGGGAATTGAAACAAAGCGCGCGCGGTCGCATCCATTTGATCACAGCAGGGTGGAATTGAGAATGAATATTGCCTTCAAATGCCAGCCCTTTTATTGTCAAATGTATACACTCAAAGGCTCATTTTTTTCAATCGCTTGCGCGTTCTGAGGCCACCTGCAAGAGCCAGATTTTGACAGCACAAGCTGTCAAAGACGACGTCGGAGATGTTGTGGCGACCCAAAAGGGAATCAATTTGTGGTCCAGGTGTTCGCTGTCAAATTCGGAAAGAGATGTTCACCGGGTTACCAAAAAACAAAAGACTACGTTAGATGTTCCAATCAGTCACGTGACAATAGAGGATGTCAAAGTCCCATGGATTTCACCACGTGACTGGTTGATCTGGATCATTAGAAAAGGATTGTGGCCCCGATTGGCAGGTGCCCCCCTCCACCAGCATGCAGTGGCTGGTGAAATTTGGTCCAACTTTTGGACTGAATACGAAAAAATTTGTCCAGACTTTGAGTTGTTCAGCCTGCCAGACATCGACCGTTCCAAGACCGCTGCATTTATGATCCATGGTGACGAAGGCAGGACACTGAAGCGCCACGGGCTCATGGTTACAAGCATACAGTCATGCTTGGGGCTTGGGTTTGATACCAAGCACCTTCGTCGACGGGATGATGGAAGGTGGCACATGAAAGTCAACTATAAGGGTCATTCCTTCACCCATCGCTTTGTGACTTCAACTATGCCAAAAACTGTGTATGAGAGCAACCCGGCTTTCTTCCACAAGATGATGGATAAGTTGGCATTGTCATTGAGAAGCCTTTTGTTGGAGGGTGTTGTGGATCCGTTGACTGGTGACACACTTAGGGTAGCAATCATAGCAGTGAAGGGCGATGCCCCATACTTGGCAAAAATGGGCAAGTTTTACCGCAGCTACAACACCACCGTGAAGAGAGGATCTGCGCAAAGTGTCCCTAAGGGGGTCTGCCACCGATGCTTAGCAGGAACACCAGGCTTCCCTGCAGAGGAGATTGCAACAAATCTACCAAAGTGGTTGCAGACTCAAGGGATCCGTGTGCCATGGTTGTCTACACCAAGTGTAATCCAACATCTGGTCCACAGCAGAGCTGACCCTTCTACGTTTTTTCAAACTGACATTTGGCATGTGGTTCATCTTGGGTTTGGTCGATCCTGGATAGCATCTGTGGTACACTTGCTGCTACATGTCATCAATCAACCCAATCTGGATGCAAAATGGTCTTTTTTGACAGAAGATTACCGAACTTGGTGCAGGAGAAACAAAAAGCAAATGCACATCAGTGCCATCACTCCATATCTCATGAGCTATGGAGACAAAACGGGAACCATGGGCCAATTTCACAAAGGCGCACTTACAACAAATTTGATGCTATGGCTTGCGGAAATCATTGGCAAATTGCCATGTGACACCAGAAGATTGTTGCCAGAATGCCAGGAGGCGACATGTTGCATGAACAATTTGTTTGAATGCTTGTTCAGAGCGGACGCTTTTTTGAGCAAAGAAGAGTGCATTTATGTATCTGCAAAAGGCCTTCGGTTTCTTCAAGTTTATTCAAAGATGGCGAGAGCACAATTCCAGGAAGGTTGTCCTTGGAATTTTCCTTTGTACCCTAAGCTTCATGCTTACCATGAGACAATCCTTCAGGTTCAACATGATGGACAACGTGTTGGTATGGCAATCAATCCTTTAATGTTCTCGTGCCAGGTCGACGAGGACACAGTGGGAAGAACTTCGCGCTTAAGTCGCCGCGTAAATATACGCTTGGTGATGACGAGAACGCTGCAACGGTACTTAATTTCAGCTCATAGTGCTTTTGTTCGTGCGGGCCTCTTGTTGTGATGGAAGCTGAAGGGCAATGCTGGGAAAAGAAAGGATTGTGTGACAGTGGGTGCATTGGGGTGATGTGTGCGAGAGATTATGTATGCAGCAATCCTGATTCATCAACTACCATGTGTATGGTCATGAATTCCAAGGCATCCAAAAACCTTCAAGTAAGGGGAAATATAGATTAATAACAAACCCTCTAAATTACAATATTCAAAAACCAGGTTTTTTAGAATAACCTGGTTTTTTCCTTACGACCAAAAAATTGAAGGTTTTTGTTGCCTTAGGTATATATACATATCTCTCTCTCTCCCTCGTCGGGCGTGCCTGTCCGCAGCCGTCCTACGAGGAGAAGCCATATGTATATATATATAATATGTGCGACAGTGTGATGCTCACTTTTCTATTTTTCATAGTTCATAACACTACTTTTCTGTATCTCTGTGATTCTGGGGGGGAAAAGGCTTCATCCTGGCAGATTTTGGTCAAACGCTGGATCCACCAAACTGATAAGATGAGCTCATCGGAAATCAACCCTCATCAAATAAGTAAACATCATCAAACATCACCAAATCTCATCGAACATATCAAAAAAAAACAAGTCCGTCAAACATATCATCATCAAACATCAAAACTCAACAAACCTCATCAACAGTACCATGAAACAAATCTGAACCTATCAAAAACATCTTCCCTCTCTCTCTCTCTCTTTCCTATATATGTATATATAATAACATCATCAAAGCATTAAGTTTTTTGGGGGGGCGCTAGGGCCAAACATCAAACACCAACAAAAACCACAAAAATCAACAAATCCAAGAATCGATACCTTCACGGATGAATACGTCTCCTCATTCTTTAGCACTTCACACATCTTTGTCCCTGGGACCGTTGCCTGGAATGAAAGGGGGCTGAAAGGGGGAGGTGTTGCAAGAATCAATGACCAAAAAAACACTCCATTGACCCAATAAGTTTGTTTTTCTCATTTCTTATTGGGTGCTTTGAGAGTCTTGGCATATTGTAAAGTCATAGAAAAGATCTTTCTCTCTGTACAGTATGTCTTTGAAGTGAGCAATTTCCGGGTGTGAATGATCATCAGGATGAGCCTCGACAAATCAAGAGTTTCTATCAATGCTTGAAGCATTTTGATGCTCTCTGTTCGCTGCGCATGTCCTTCCATATTGGAGATATGTGGTTCCTTGAGAAAGTAAGCCTCCGTAGGGCGTAATTATATGTAATTATGATGAATCATACCTGGTTGCATGGAGGCAAATATCATGTACAGTAAATCTTAGGGAACCCAAGCGCCCCAAAGCCCTCTCCAACAATAAAGTTTCAAACAGCCACATTCAGGGGGGTTGGCAGGTAAAAAGCCCCTGAAACAAAAGGCCTTATTGCTTTTTGGGGGTCCTTTTGAGCAAAGAACTACCAAAAACAAACTCCATCGCATTGCTGGGAAAGGAACAGTGGCATTGTTGCCTCTGAGAAGTAGGCCCTGCGCCACACGTATCTGCATGACGAGGGCGAGCATGGAATAGTAGAAAATGCTGCAGTACCTCAGTTGTGGCTTGGGCTGAGCGAATCCATGGCCGAGTTAGTTCGCTGATTTACCTATGACAAATCCCATCCATTCTGGTAAGATCTGGGAAGCGAAACTTGGCCAAGGTACATGATTCGATAGATAGGCAAGTCGGTTGAAGCGTGGTTTGGATAGTTCGTGAGTACACTGAGCCAAAAGGACGCGCGATTCCTCATCCATCTTATCCCATTGGGAGGGTTGTGACACTTGTGACCTCCTCTCCCAAGGTTTTGGATGGTTTTGGGTCATGAATACCCATGAATTGTCCCCCAAAGTCAAGCTGAGTCGGCATCCAGGCCAACCATGGCGCCCAATTGGACCCTGGCACTGACAGCACTCCGTCGATGCCTTGGTTTATGGTGAGATGAAATCTCCCTGATGGGACTGGAAAGAGGATTGGCCAGCTCTGGCCCCACAACTGGAGGTCAAAAGTGTTGGTCCCATAAACTTTTCAAAGTTGGATTTGTATGGATTTGTTGATTTAAAATCAATGACTACCCTTATGACCCCAGCAGCACACAGAATATAGGGTTTCAGAGCAAAACCCCCCCAAAAAAAACAGAAAACCAAATTCAAGGAAACAACAAGAAAAAAACAAAAGGACAACAACACGCGAACCAGAAAAACAAGAAACAAAAACAAGAACAAAAACTGAGGAAAATGCAGTTTTTATTATTATTATTTTTTGTTTGTTTGATTCTTGTTTTTTCTGGTGGCTCTTCCTGTCGAGTTGTTTTTTTGGTTTTTCTGTTTTTGATTGTTTTATTTTTTTGGGCTGAAATCAACTTTCTCTGTTCTACACGGGGTCATCAAACTACCCTCTGGTAATTTTACCGTTTCCTATGGAACATCACCATTCAAAGGGGTGGTTTTCCTTAATCATCTATCAAATTATCAATATCTAGATCTAGAAAATGAGACCATAGATATTCATAGATTGGCTATGGATTGATATCATATCCGCTCCGGTTATTTAACAGTTCGCCATGGAAAGATCCACCCATTTTTAAGAACGGTAAACCATCTATTTCTATGGGCCATCTATACCATGGCTATGTTAAATAACCAGAGGGTATATCTATCTGGGTCAATGATAATATTTCACTAAGCTGAATCTTAAGGCCATAAAAGGGGATGATTCCCCAGATAAAAACCATGATTCCCAGGGCTCGGTAGAACAGTGAGGTCGCTAGGCTCTCCGGGCCTCCGCCGGGCCTCCTCCAGGCCTCCGGGCTACGCGAGAAGGAGTTGAAGGCCCAGCTATGTTCGGCCCAGTGCTCCTCAATCGCCTCGTTTCACAACAAAAGATGGGGATTCGGTGAAAAGAATGTCACGGAATGTGGATCTTTCATAATGATATGTTTGGTCCCGGTGGTTGAGCCAAGCCAGGCTGAAGCTATGGCCTTTTTTAACTGACAAATGATGTATAAAAACTCGTTTTTAACGGTGATTTTACATAGGAAATCATAGGAACCTGTTGAATGACCAGAGGGTATGTCATTGCCAATCTTAGATACCCTGCAATTAAAAAACAAATGGATAGTACGTAGCATATCAACATGTATGGCAAAACATGGAAGTACTAAGCACCCCATCCAAGATTGAGCTAGATGAGGGGATAACGCAGCCAAACATGAACAGAACACAAGCAAATCAACATGTCGAGTAATTGTAGCAAAAATGGCACAAGATTGAGGAATGAATTCATTTTCAGCGAAGTTTTCCATGGCTTCTGTGATCAGGTCGCATCATTGGATGTCTCTGAAACTATCATGGATTTATGATGATTTATGGAAAAGCAAAGGCTTCTTACTTTCCAATGTGAATAACCCATTTTTTTTTAGTAGAAACTGATCTTCCAAGCCCAATCCGGCAGGGTCTACTCCTTCAAAAACTGGCTGGAACCGAGAAAAGGGGGTCCCCATGGTCGAGACAGGCGCAGAAACTGATACGAGGTGTTTCCTCTGAAACATGTTGAAACATGTATTTTTTATGCATTCCGTCAGAAAAGCATCTACAAATCATCAAGCCGAGGGTTTTCCAATGCCAAATGATGGGCACAAATAAGAAAAACATATCCGAAAAAAGAATTGGACCCAGGGGACCGCAAAGGTGAGGTTTCCAGTGGTATATCACCAGCCTGCGGTACCCAAAGCCCTCGGAAAATCAAGACCTTGGACTCTGAGGCTGCGTCCACATGGGTCTTTCTGGGCCAAGGGCCCTGCAGAAAAACAAAAAAGTGAGAAGGGGTCAAAATCACAGACAAAACTGACCAGTTGACAACTTGGAACCGAGCACAAACACACATGCATACATACATGTTATCATCATCACACACACACACATATATATATGCATATACAATTATATATATATATATCATTATATTTATGTATACCCATGTAAAGATATTGTTTCCAGAAAAATGAAAGGACATATCACCTCCACATCTGAGTTTTCCCAGGGCGTCCAACACCACCTTTGGGTGCAAGAGGCTCCAGACCTGGATCGTGCCGCGCAGGTTGCGTCATTTAATGAGGGTAAGCCACCATTTAGTCAACCAAGGGATACCAAGGGTTAGTGATCCAGGGTTGACATTATTCAAGACTTTGACTCTTGACTTTTGACGCTGGGTTGATGGATTCAAGGCCAGAAATGACAAGACTTTCGGATTTGAACAGCGAAAGGCAGGGATTCAAATTCAACGAGCACTAGATGAAAGGAATGGTTTTGACCCCAGCACAGGCAAACGCGAGAATTTCTCAAGAATTCTCAAGATTTCTCAAGAAACATCAGACAAATTGTGATGGAATCGAAAGATGGGATTTCACCAAAAGTGACGTGTGAGAAATGTGAGAAAGAAATGAGACCCAAGAAAAACGCAGACATTTCGTGTCCTTCACCGTCACCAACCAAAAAAAAACAACGAAGCAACGACTTTTCGCCGCCAACATCCTCCAACCCAGCTGGCCTGTGCCACAATAGCGCAGGGATGACAATGCCTCACCGTTTCGCACGTTTCGAGTTGCAACAATCCTCAGCTTAGGCCCATCTCCTGTCATATGTTGATGGATTTGGAGCTGTCAAGCTTCAGAAATTATCTGTTCAATCATGGTGTCATCATTTTCATCTGGGCTTTGCCTGAAAATATGGGGATACTCACAAATAGCCATTTCTAAATTAATACGGAAAACATGAGAAAAATATGATAAACCAGTGGATTTAGATGGATGTAGGGCTGGGAAACATGACACATGTCGAAATCGCCTGAAGGGCTCCCATCAAGGCATAGATCAACACCTGGCAGCTACGCTTGGAGTCACTAAGCTCTTCCATCCCAACTGTTCTCACATCACCAAGCTACCTATTGAGTCATCATATCATCACCGCGCAAGATCTGCTGCAACCCAAGTCGGCTAAGTGACTGACTGAGTATGGTCCTCAAGGACGTCGGAATGCATTCCCGGATGTTCCCGGTATCGCACAAGTGATACTTCACCAGGAATGTGGATAAGACATGATCAAACATGGATACCGTGACCCTACACCATGATAAAACTTGACAAACGTCGCTTAGTCTTTGGGGCCAAGAAATCCTTACCACACTTCCGGACCACGAAATCGCAGTCTTCGTCCATAAAAACCAGGTGACCTTCTGCAAGCCACTGAGCACCCGGCGACCATCATGGTCGAGCCTCCCACGGTGAAAGTTGATTGGAGGCGCCATCATCCCAGGCTATGAAGAACATGTAACCACAGGCTTGTGCTGTTCATGTCGAGTTGTTTGGCCAGTCGATCTGTCCATTTCTTTTTCTTGTCCATCTGCAAAGAAGCACGCTGCCGTCTGGGGCGCTGGCAATATCAATGCGTGATTGCAACTTGACATCAACAAGCATAATGTCAAGACTTCCCAAAGGATCAAAGGATTCCAGGTGGGTTCCAGTCCTTTTTTCCGTTCGCCGAACATGTTCTGCATGCTGAGGCCCCAGCTTTTCCCTTAGGCTTTTAGCCGTTGCCGGGGCATCATCGACCTTCGCCACCGCGCGCATTCGATGCCTAGGATGCAGCACAGTTTTTCACTCTTCAGTTGAAGAGAAGCCCATGGACGATTTATTTATATACATGTTACATGTCCATTTAATTCAAAAAATATGAAAAAACACACAATGTGACATGGAAATGGAAAGATTGAACATGAACTCAAGGAAAGATTGAACAGATATGAACGGATTTCGAACGATTTCTAAGTCGCCATGGCTTTTTCGCATGGCAAACAGCCTCCCGGCTCAACTACCAAGGTGCAGGACTTGGTACAAATGTGGGCAGTCGCTGCAGTAGAGTGCCAAAGGTAAACCTCTGGGGATCTGGGATGATCTGGGGTGGGGTTGATGTTATTTGTAGGATGACAATGGATGACAGATATGACAGTTGCAACATGTTGCAACATCTTTAAACTGGCGAAAAAAACGCATGTGATGGAATAATACACCGTAGAGAATTTCATGTTGTTTCGCATTGTATCAAGAATGGTTCAGTACCGTCTGGTAGTGAAACATGGCTGAAACAAACAACCATGGAGCTCACCGGTGGAAGGTGTGACTGGCACGAGAGTTTGCTGCTGTTTCAAAATATTGACAAAGGAATACATAAACAAAAAAACATACATGATGTTTTTTTGAAGTTTTGCTCCTCTCCTGCTAACGCAATAACTCAACATACATTACAGCAATATACTACTTAGCTATCTTTTCATGTATAATCCCCACTTCCAATCCAAATGAATCAAAACCAGGCCCTGCACCAACGAAGAGGAGATGCCTCCCATCACTGTACGCTGCGGCAAATGATATACCCCCCAGTAACTAATAGGATTCTAGTCATTCTAGTCCCAATGATTCCCAATGTATCCCAAACAATTCCTGGCTGCACCCCACTGTTGGCCCTTTTTGTTGGCCCATATGAATCCATAGCCATAGCCATAAAATCTGCCCCAACATTGCGGATTTATGGATGATATGGATGTTCAATGATCTTGATGGGAGGAACATCCCCCAAGGTCCCTGAAGGTCCAGCCCCCCATGCTGCAGCCTCTGTCCGTTGAATCCCCCCAGTGGTAGCGAAGTATTCGCCTTGGGTACCAGCAGCGCGCCAGTGGATGTGCTACAAGGACCTCCTGATCCCAAAAACGGAAGCCGCGTTCTTGTTGCCATGGCACGGGTATCTTTCCCGGAAAAGCAACCTGCGAGTTGCATTAAAATGCAGCTCATCACGGGCATGGGAGAAGAAATTCAGCCTGGGCCTAGGCCCAAACTCCAGTTCTGTTTGTAACCCAAGTTTTTTCACTAATCCAACTGATGATTGATTCTTGGCATGAAAGTATTGATGATATAGTAATTCTCGCGTTTGGGTTATCTTCGCTGTTGTTGTTTGTTGTTGCTGCTGCTGCTGTTGTTGGTGTTGTGGTAGTGGTAGTGGTACATAGTGGTACAATACATAGTGGTGGTGGTCGTCGTCGTCGCCGCGGCCGCGGCTGCTGCTGCTGGTGCTGTTGTTCTTGTCGTTGTTGCTGTTCTGTTGTCGTTGTTGCTATTGCTGTGGTGATACAGGTTGGAAAGTGCCACAATATCTTTCGTTGCAATAGTCAATATGCCCAGGTTGGTTGCTTCTCTCCAAAGAAACCCTTCCTAACAATAAACACTCCCCCCAGCAACCCTGGTTTACATCAATGGTGCCTCATCCACGGGCCCACCTGTCATTTACATTCATTTATAATGGACTTACGATGGGATTCTCATGGTTTCCTGGGTTTAATTTCACCAAAACCAATTTTTTGATCTATATATATATATTATATATATTATATATAATATATATATATTATATATTATATATATTATATATATTATATATATATTATATATATTATATATATAATATATATTATATATATATAATATATATATATATTATATATATATATTATATATTATATATATAATATATATTATATATATATATTATATATATTATATATATTATATATTATATATATATATTTCACACGGGGTTGGTCCCCAAAAAAGAGAAGAGTTGGCAATGCCACTGTTCCATACTATTCCCCAAACGGATGTTGCTTATCGAGCCGATGCCGCCGGGCCAGCCGGGCGCCTGCGCCTGCTGGGCTGCCCTCCAGCATTCCGGGCCAAAGCTCTTAGGGTTTAATGTCCAGTCCTTGGAGCGATCTGGACAAAAGGATTCCATCACTTCAGTAAGCAACGAATATTCAAAGAGGTATGAAATTAAGCCATATGTCATAATGTTGATGATATAAATGTACGTACAGCTTATATTATATTTGCGGTTTGGGAAACATGCACAGAGTACCACTGCACCCCCACTAAGGTCTTTTTAAAGTTTTCACAGTCGTTGAGACGTCCTCCGACTGTTGCAACTATGGCTCAAGCCATTCAATTGGCTCAAGGGCCAATCAACTGACTGGCTCAATTTACCGAGCCCAACTTGGAGTGAAAAGGTGCACTTGCATCTGCCTCTTGGTGGGGACCTCCGGGAAGGGTCTCGGTCATAGTCTGAAACCCGTGGGTTATGAGCCCAACCCCAACGCTGCCTTGAAGCAATGTCGAGCAGCGACTTCACTCAGCGTCGTCGACAAGAACGCCAAGTTCAAGCGGCTGCTCATGCTGAAGAAGTACAACATGGGACCCATGGACATGGAAAAGAAGAACGCGCGGAAACGGCAGACCAAATGCTGGACCGGCTTCTGGAGGAGATGGACGCACCTGGACAAGCACATGGGGAAAGAACAGGGACAAGATCATCAGACTCAACCCGAAGATCACTGATGGAAGGGGAAGTTGGAGAAAGTGTGATGGCACTGACCGGTGCTGGGGGAAGTGGAGCCCTAGTGCAGGTTGCGGCGGTCCGGGCTGGAGCGGGCGAACGAATCGCCCAGAATCCGGCTGTTGCGGAAGAAGTCGCAAGACCAGTGTCCTTACCACCTGAAGAACCTCCTGGACTTGAAGTGGTACGAGGAAATGGGAGTGGCGGTCTGTTGTCTGGTTTGACCCCAGGTGTGAATAGTCTAACTCTTTCGGGAGTGCCTATGACACAAACACCAGTAGTTGCCCGGATGTCTGAGGGATTTCGTGAACCACCTGTTGTGGGTAATCGAGAAGAAGGACAGGGTGGAAAACACCAAAGCTCAACTGAAGTGGGTGGAGGTGCGGCTGCTGTTGTGGAAACCGTTGCTCTTTTGGAGCGACCGGGACGTTCACCTGTTGAGTCTCCTGAAGATGCACGCGTTAAACAATCGGTGCCAGCGGCACCAACAGGCTCACCTATGATCTACCAGCCGGCGGGAGCACCTGTGGTGTATACTGCAACTGGTGGAACACAGGGTTCGCAAGTAGCTGGGATGTCCCAGCAATCCATGTGTGCTGGAGTGCCACCTACGGGAATGGTGCCTCAGTGGGGAACGGCGGTTGTGGATCCTGGGATTGTAACCGGGGTCATGGCTGCAGAGGAAACGAATCCATGGAGTGCTGCCAAGCGAGTGGAAGCTCTAATGAGCAGTCCACAAACTCCAGTGAAGGAGCTGACTTATCCCACAGTGTCGCAAGACCTGATTGATCGGGCGGACGCAAGGGAGAAAGATAAGTATGAAGAGTTGAAACAACGAGCGATGGAATTCATCCAGCGGGGCAAGACTGAGATCCAACAAGATCGAGAAAATTGGTTAGCCACGCGGGAAGAGAAACGTGCCCTGGAACGGGTCCAAGAAACAGGAGGAGGTCACAAGGGCTCTCAGTCGAGTGGGGGGTCTTATCAAACCGCCTCTCCGGAGCAGAACATCGGGCAGTGTTTTCCTGTAGGGCCACCTCAAGGTGTCCCACCCCAAGGACAACAGGTGCTAGATCAGGCAGTTCCGGGAGTTCAACATCATCATGATCAAGATCTTCAATTGAAGGCGGGAGGTCCGATGTGGCATGCGCCTCCTGCGCCCAGGGTCGAACAAGGTCTTCGGCCGATGGATGTGTATATGAATCAAGGGTGGATGAATGGAATGCCGCAGGAAGCGGCGCCGAGACCACCAATGGGAGCTCCCTGCATGGGAGCCATGGAAAACACAAGACCCTGTTTTATGGGTGAACAACCCAATCAATGGTATAATCCTCAAGCCCAAGTTGGAGGAGCACCTGCAGGACAAGATCATCGACTTCATGGAGGTTTTGCATTTCCGGGTGGAAACACCGGACCTATGGGTGGTTGTGGTTGGCCGGGGGGTCCACCGCCGGGGCAGTATGGAAATCCGGGACAAGCACCTGGTCCGCCAGGTGGTCATCAAGGAAATCCAGGACGAGCTGTACCGCCACAACAACAACAACAACAACAACAACAGCAAGTTGCAGTCCAAGCAGGACCTCAGGCAGGGGGAGAAATACCAGGCGAGACTTTAAGATCGGTCGAATTGCCGAAGCTGGACAGGAATGCAACATCTTTGGACTTTGGAGACTGGCTGACAGTTGCACAACAGATGATTGGGGATGTGAGCTACACCTCAGAGCAATGGTGAGAAGTAGTGATGACCGCTGTTGAACAAGCATACCACCACTGGTTGCAAGCGGATCCACTCGTGAGGCTCCGGATGGCGCCTGTGATACCTGACATGGCCCGTAGGTGGCCTCGCACAGAGAAACGGGTGGTGGGTATGCTGCTTCAAGCCGTCCCCAAGGACATCTACGAGGACCTTGTGGCGAACAGACACATGTCAGCGGGTCAAGTCATGTTCAAGCTGTACACCGTCTTCCAACCTGGGGGACAAGTGGAAAGAACTGCCCTGCTGCAAATGTTGGTGGACTGGAAATGTCCATCTAATAATGCTGTAGAGATGGTCAACTCCATCCGGAAGTGGAGAAGATGGGTGGTTCGTGCCGAAGAACTTCAATTGGTTTTGCCCGATCCTCTGGTTTTGGCCGGAGTGGTCGCAAAAATGAGTGATGCCTTGGCCAGGTTGGGGGGAGCTCAAGCTGCCTACCGGTTGTCTTCGGTGAGACAGCATTTGGGCATAGATCTCCGGCCGGGAATGCAAGAGATCCGAACGTTTTCGGAACTTCTTCAAGCGGAGGCTAGTGAAATGGCTCTCCGTCAACCGGGGAACACAACACAGGGTCCAACGACTAAGCCCAACAATGTAGTGGGGGTGAAGTCTATGAGTGGACCGGATTCATCTGGAAGTCCACCAAAGGGAGCTTCGAAGGGAAAACCAGAAGACGCAGCAGGTTCTTCCACCGGAAGGAGGGGGGAGAAGCCCGAGCTGCCGATTAACGCCGCTAATTTGGTCCATAAGGTGGCGTGCGTCAACTGGCTGACTGAGAAGGGATGCCAATATGCAGAACGATGCCGGTTTATGCACACCGTTTTGGACTCCAAAGATGGCCGATGTTTCAACTGTTCTGGAAAGGGACACTCCCGAAGTGATTGTCCGGCGGGAAAACGAAGTGAGTCACAAGGTCCACAAGGTGGATCTGAAGAACCAAAGGTGGCCAAAACCACTAGAATCCGCTCAAGATCTCAAGAGAGGAAAAATGGTTCTGGAAAAGAAGGAGGTGCTGCTCAAGAACGTCCTGAACCTGTCGTGAAGATCAACCCGAGGGATGAATCCACGGTCACTATTACCCCTGTACCAGAGAAGTCCGAAAAGGTTGTAGGAGAAGTCACCAGCCTTTTGAAGGGTCTCAATGGACCGGTCTTGAAATCGGTGGGGCATGGTGGGGATCATCTCGAAGTCGAGTTTGATAATGGAACGGGTTTATTGGATGGTGGGGCGACACACCCCTTGAGACAGGGATCAACCGAGGAGATCAAGAACGCGGTGCAGGTCACTGTGGAACTCGCACATGGAGCTGCTCAGCTCTATCAAAATCCTGTGAATGGAACCCTCTTGTCGGAGGGACCGGTGGAACCAATTGTACCTCTTCGAGGTTTGGTGGAATTGGGATACACCATCACTTGGTCCCGTGCAGGATGTGTTGTGAAGCATCCACGACTGGGAAACATAGAATGTTGGTTAAGGTCTGGGTGTCCAGTGGTTCGAAAGGACCACGCTCTGGCTCTGATCACTGAGATTGAGCACATGGAAATGGAAAAGAGGACCAACCATCGGCTCACCTTGGAAGAGCCCACGGAGAAGACCAAGAAGTGGTGGGGATCACGATTTCCGGAAACACCGGACAGAATTTGGAATTACATGCGGGGTCAAGATGAAGAAGATCCGCAAATGAACCATGATTTACCATGGAACCGGCACAAAAGAAGGAGGCTGCTCACCTCAAAAGGGGTTATAGTTCACCTTTTTGCTGGAGAAAGGGCGAAGGAATGGCGAAAGAATCCCATCAATGGGATTGAAGTCATCACTTTGGATATCAATGAAGGTCGAAATCAAGATCTACACTCTACACAATCCGGGAACATGGAGTTTCCTTTGGAAACTTGCAAGCCTGGGAAAACTTCTTGCTATCATCGGGGGACCTCCCTGTCGGACGGTCAGCCGATTGAGGCAGAAACAACCGGGACCAAGACCATTGCGTGGACGTTTCCATGACCGGTATGGTCTACCAGGATTGACAGACCGGGAGAAGAACTTGGCTGATTCAGATGCAGCACTGCTGCTGAAACAAATTGGCCTGTTCATAAGGTCTGAAGAATGCCGCGAGCGTCATCGGGTGAGAACCGCTTTCCTCTTGGAGAGCCCACAGGATCCGTTGACGTATGTTCCACAAGCTCGCGAAGAAGAAAGTCCAAGCTTTTGGGCATGGCCGGAGTTAATGCAGCTGCTCCGCTACCAAGGAATGGGTTTGGTATCCTTTGATCAAGGGTGCTTTGGGCACTCACGACGGAAACCGACCACGTGCCTCACAAACCTGGAGGACATGAGAGACTTGGAAGATCTTTGCAGCACCAAGCACTCCGAGGCCCTGCCAAAGGACATCAAAGACCGTTGCCATTTGTCGTCCACCTGTGCGGTATGGGCACCGGGATTAAGGGCTGCCATCCGAGAAGCGCTTCACCGACATCTCAAACGGGAAGGCGATGAAACTGCGGGTGAAGAGCCACACTTGGCCAAGATGACGTCAGAGGAAGCCTGGGAAGCCCATATTCGTCAAGGCCATCGACCATATAGAAGGGATTGTAGGACTTGTGTTTTGGAAATGGGTGCAAGGTCTCCACATCGGAGGAGACGCGATGCTACGACGTCGTCATGGGCGATGAGCGTGGACATCGTGGGACCCTTTCCAAAGGTCAGGGATTTATCCTCTGGGAAGGATGTGGTCCGGTGAAGTATGCAATGGTGGCCACCGCCTTGGTCCCGGATTACATCACCAAACCTGGAGGAGAAGATGAAGATCGATCGAAGGAACAACAAGATCAAGCTCCATCGAGGGACATCGTGATGCCATGTGAAGAATCCCCAGAAAAGGGGAAACCTAAAATTCTGGAACCCTCGTGGGGGGATGGTCTCGAAGAGGGAGATTGCCCGCTTGGTGGAGAAGATCATCAACTTCCAGAGTCGGGGGAGAAGGACAACAGTGGAAAGGAAGAAAAAGGAGATCCCGACCCGATGACGGAAGAAGTCAAAAGGTTGGTAGAAGAATCCAAGCAGCCGTTCAATGTACGGCACGTGACATTGGTGGAACTTCTGGGGTCAAGGCATGTGAGTGAAATCCTAGTCGCCCTGGGAAAATGCATCGCGAAGTTCAACACGATGGGCATCAAGATCAACCGTCTGCATAGTGATCGGGCTAAAGAGCTACTGTCAAAAAAGGTTGAAAAATGGTGCTCAGAGCGCCTTATAAGACAGAGCATGACGGAGGGAGACGACCCGGCCTCAAACGGCCATGTGGAATCAGAGGTCAATCAGCTTAAAAGGCGAACCCGTCTGTATCTCCGCGTGGCAGGAAGTGAGGTGACCGACTGGCCTCAAGCCATGAGGTATTGTGCTGAAGAACGAATGAGGCAACAGTTGGAGAAACTGGGGGTGCCCGTACTGTCAATGCTGCCCTTCAGGGCCAACGTCTTGGTTCGGTCAAAAAGATGGTTCAAAAAGGGGGCGATTCCGTCTCCATACACAGAAGGACGCCTACTGTGTCCGAGTCCAATGATGTTCTCGGGTTGGGTAGTCCAACAGAAAGATGGAAAGGTGGTTCATGCTCGAGAAGTGGTTGTTCCGAGTGAGGAAGGGGAGCGGGTCCGCATCAGGTTGGAGATAGAAGACAATCCTGAAAGGCCTCACAGACGGCTTTACTCCAAGACGCCGCCAGAAGGTGTCATGAGGTTGCCGCCAACCATTGGGGACGCTCCGCTACCACCTCCTGACGAATCACCACCTGAAGATTCAGAGCCATACGAACCGAGCGAAATGCTCGAAGCAGATGAAGGGCCTGATGAAATCGACTTGCTTTTTGAAGAACTCAACCGAGAAGATCCGGAAGCTCCTGTGGAAGAGATTGACAGCCTTGGGCCGGAAATCTCAAAAATGAAAGTAGAGCCTGCTGAAGTGTCAGCAGGGGGGGAGCCCGGTAACCTTTTCAAAAGTGAAAAAATCAAAGTTTCAAGGGTTTCTGCACAAGATGGTCCAGACTCGGGGGAGAAGCACATCGAAAGAAGTCCAACCTCGGGGGAGTTCATCGTCAGAAACGTTAGCTTGACACACCTGTTGAAGGTCAAAGAAGATCAACACCTTGGAGTTGTGGAAGCCATTAGGGAAGAACTGTTGAATGTTCCAGTGGATCCCACAAACGGTTTCATACAGGGACAAGTTCTACGACTTCTACAAGAACATCGTGAAGATTTGGAAGAAGAACTGGAAGCTGTAACAACTGCAAGGATGGAAGAGGAAAGGCGAGTGTGCCAACTAAGGGTCTGTTCAGCACAAGCTGATGGTAGCGGTGGAGAAGAACAACTTCAAACTGTTACAGTCCCTCTCCACAAGGTGAGAATGGAAAAGGATAAATGGTACGACTCGATGCTCGCCGAGTACAAATCCTTGACTGCAGAAACAAAAGCTATCCGACCAGTCAAAAGGTCCGAGATTGACCCTGAAGCCGAATTGGTGCCGGGGAAATTGGTCTGTGTGATCAAGGCTGGAGGGAGATACAAATGTCGCGCTGTGATCTGCGGCAACTTGGCATCACCGGAAGCGGATCCCATGCCTTCCTCTCTGCTGTATGCCAGTGGAGCGGACGGGGTTCTGATAAGGTGTGCATTGCGAAAGGCAGCTCATCACCAATGGGATGTAGCCACGACGGACATCAAGACCGCTTTTCTACTGGCTCCTCGGCCGGTGGAACAAGGTGCCAAAACCGTGGCGGTGGTGCCGCCCAGGATCATGACTGATTTTGGGATTACCCAACCGGATGAGGTCTGGCTTGTCGACAAGGCCCTGTATGGGTTTCAATCCAGTCCTGCCCATTGGGCAGTGTACCGCGACCAAACAATGCGGCGGTTCACATGGCAGGGAGATGCAAGCCCGGGGGAGATGCAGAAGGAGTACAAGCTGGAACAAACGCCGGAAGGAAATTTGTGGAGAATCCTGTGTAAAGGTGGTGACGCTCCGGGAGAAGAAGTACGTCCTGATGGATATCGGCAAGTGGGTTTGGTGGTCGTCTATGTGGACGATCTTATGGTTCTTGCGGAACCTCACGCCAAACACAGCTTCTTGAAGAGGCTGAAGGAAGAATGGACTTGCTCCACTCCTGAAGAAGTTGATCACAAAGGCTGGGTTCGATTTTGTGGGTTCGAGCTCCAATGGAGCGGTCAAGGGGATCACAAGAAGTTGAAGGTGGGACAGCAGTCCTACACTCGGGATCTGTTGAATCGACATCAAGTAGAACACCCAAGACCGGTTCCGATGACGAAAGCGGATGCCGAACTTCCGGAAGAAGAACAACCAGCACTTGAAAACATCCGACAAGCTCAAACGGTGGTGGGCGAGTTGTTGTGGTTGTCCATAAGGACAAGGCCGGATATCAGTTTCGCCGTCAGCCAATTGGGAAGGCAGGTGAACAAACGGCCCAAATGGGTGGTGAAAACCGCACAGCAGGTGTTTGGTTACCTGAAGGGAACCGAAACTCAACATCTCAGCTATGGGGTTTGCACAAGTTATGATCGTGGTCCCGAAGATGATCTGCCATTTCACCGGGAGATGCAGCAAGTCGAAATGTTCTCGGACATTTCATTTGCCCCTGCGGGCGAAAGATCACTGCAGGGTATCCTAGGTTTTTATGGTGGAGGGTTGGTTCAATGGGAAGCCAGCCGTCAAGCTTTTGTGGTGTTGAGCACCGCCGAAGGGGAACTGATGTCCTACTTGGAATCCATGGTCATGGGAGACTCTCTGGCGTCTCTCATAGAGGTCGTGGAAGGACGGAAAATCGGGCAGAAGATCATCTACGGAGACAACACGGCTGCAATAGCCATCTTGGAAAATCCTGACGGTCCGTGGAGGACTCGACACTTGCGGTTGCGAGCAACAGCCCTAAGGGAGCGGTTAAAGGATGGTAGTTGGATCATCCGTCACCTTCCAGGGGTAAAACTTGTGGCCGATTTCCTGACGAAGATCATCGCTGTGAAGCCCAGTTGGGAAAGGTTCTGGAGGTTCGTCAATCACCAAGGTTCCGGGGTTCCAAATGAGGAACCATCAATGGGGTCCAACCATCGTGAAGAACAACCTCTGGGAGAAGAACAACGTCCAGAAGAACCAGACCAGGAGACTTCCTCCTGGGACAACTACCGAGACATCGCTGGTCGGTGCGTGTCAGTGGTGAAAAAGGTGGTTGGTCTGGCCGAGGAATATCCAGAACTAGCCGAATTCCGGCATGAAGCCTTGAGCACTGCCATTGGAAGGCTGGTGCAAGTACTGGCTGATGCGTATCGCGTCACTGAATCAGTGGTCAAGGACCGGTTCCAGTTGGAGTCGGTCTTACCGTTTTTGGAGAAGAAGAACATTCCTGGACAAGTTGAACACCCTGTAGAAGAAGAACCTAGGGGTATTCTAAAACGGGGTAATAGGTCCAAAAGGGGTAGCCCAAAACCTAAACGGGTTTATTTTTGGGATGAAGATCCACCAGTTTTGAAAGTTTTGCGGGTACAAGATCACCACGGTCCTGTTGCCCAAGTGCACAGCTCGGGAAAAGAAGAACCCATCCCCAAGACCATCCTGGGTGATGAACAAGAGAAACGTTGGGACTTGGATTGGGCCAGGTCCAATCGAAAAGAACATCGAGCTGCAGAAGAGGCTTCAAGGTCGGGTCCCACAGAGTTGAGGGATCATGTGGCAGCTCAAGGGATGGAAGTTTTGGGGAGTGTGGTTAAGATGGGTGAAATACAACTTCATGGCAAACCCTCAAAAGGGATAGCTCCGCAACCAATGGGAACTCAAGGCGATCAGAAGGAAAAAGAAGCCCGGATCCTATTGCAAGTGGGAACCGAAAAAGAGAGAGAAAAAGAAGAACCAAAAAGGAATAGATCGCAGGGAAAAGTACATCGGTGGCTGAGGAAAAAGATCATCAAGACCCAGGGAAAAGATCATTAGCTGCCGGTGGAAAAGATCAATACAGGGAAAAGCTCATCAGCTGCTGGACCCAAAGAACACCGTTGGGCGCTCTTCGAGGGCAGCGCTGGTGAGAGAAGGAATTCAAAAAACCTACGAAGTTAGGGCTGTAGTTTTTCAATTTTTGGAGTCAACCCGAAGTGGAACTCCACGCGACCCTTGGATGAAGGGGGAACCAACACCAGCCTGGGACTATGGCACACGAGGGTCTTCGCCCTTCTGGCTGGGGGAAGGGCGAGTTCCCAGAGGAAACGTGGCCACCCCTGAAGCTTTTGTTTTTGGTGTTGGGGAACCTGTATTCCTGCAAGCAGGAAGGGGGAGTGCGGTTTGGGAAACATGCACAGAGTACCACTGCACCCCCACTAAGGTCTTTTTAAAGTTTTCACAGTCGTTGAGACGTCCTCCGACTGTTGCAACTATGGCTCAAGCCATTCAATTGGCTCAAGGGCCAATCAACTGACTGGCTCAATTTACCGAGCCCAACTTGGAGTGAAAAGGTGCACTTGCATCTGCCTCTTGGTGGGGACCTCCGGGAAGGGTCTCGGTCATAGTCTGAAACCCGTGATATTGAATTAAATTATATTATATCATATTATATTAATTTATATCTTATTATATTATAATATACCATATTAAATTGTATTATGTTACTTATTATATTATACTAAAAATATATTACATTATATCATATTAAAATGTATTATATTATTTGTTATATTAAATTATATTAAACTATATATGATATTATATTCAATTGTATTATATCATATTATATTAAATTATACCTTATTATGTTTATTATAATATAATATACCATATTAAATTAAATTAAATTATATTATATATAGGAGTTTAATTATGAAGCCATGAATCATAATGAAAATAATATATTATATGAATCAGACATGGACTTTGATTATGATCCCACAAGTCATCATGATACTACGAGAAAAGGATCAATATATTTGGAGTATGATAATGCACACATAATATGGATGAAACATTGATTAACGCGCATTAAAACAAATGATAAGGGAGAATTGTGGGGAATCCTTCAATCCAATCTGCCAATAATACATACTGGCGATGATGTGGATGAACCAGCAACACAACAGGATTCACCAGCAACTTATATAATGACAGTCAATAAGACCCAAAAAAATGGGATCTTTTTGGGAAGTAAATCGGCAATGACTTGGGCTATAATCTACTCGATATTCATTCCAAACAGTGCAGCCCGCCTATTCCCCCAATATATATATATATAAATTACCACATATGGATATATATATATATGTATATAATTATATATATAATTATATATATATATATATAATGAACCTTGGTTTCTGGCAGGGCATTTCACATTCTCTCACGTGATGGGATTAGTAAAGATATTGAACCACTTGCTCGATATTTTCGGTTAATGCATGCTAATGCATGGAATGTGATCAGAATATGTTCGCAGTAGATCCCCAATTACACTTTACCATACTTTACCATCATTATAAAACAAAACTGGTCTCCAATTCTTGGACAGTTTAATGTTAACTGATTAATAGCCATACAAAACCAAGTAGTTTTAGACATGGGGGGTGCCCAAACAAAGCCATACAATAAATCGAACGGTATCGTATCAAATGGTCTGCATACAAATCGTCTTCCCCTCATGTTATCGCACAAATGAAGCATATTCACACACCACTCTTCGACCACATGGCTCCTGAGCGCTCGTTTTCCGCGGTCTTTCCGCGCAACGCACGACATAAAGAGGTCTCTTCAGCGGCGATGGCTAAATACGGTTCAATCAACCTCAATATCTTCGGAAGCTCCAGGTACCTTCTGAGTTGCTACCCTTCTATTCTTCATATTTAGTGGTAGTTAGACTGTTAGACTTAGCCTATGGTATTCTACCTGATCCATCATGGTTTCTAGCTAGCCCTTTTGCATGGGCAAAGGCTTCATAGGCTCCAACTGGAGAAGGTGAATACCATACCGCCATGTCGACCAAAGTCTTGTATGGATATTGCGTCAGTTAGGAACATGTTAGCCAATTGCTCTTGGTGGCAATAATCAACCGTTCCTACCCACATGTTTCATAAGACCTTGATCATCACCCTGAAAAAATGGAAATTCAACCAATTCTGAATATACCAAACAGGTCGCGCATGGGGTACTACAGAACTGGAAGCATTTGAACGTCTTGACTGGGGCCCTCTGTTCAAAACAATTACACTAATGTGGTAAGCCCAATAATAAACCTACCATTTGGGGATGGTTTTTACCACCCATTTATAGCCTATTTATGGGGATGGAAATATGATTGGCTTTACCACATATCCACACTATACACTAATTAATAGACTGTAGTTCAGACACCGTTGACCTCAGGTGCACTCGCCGCGGGAGTTTGTTTCGTCGACAGGCACCCCCCGATATTGGCCGAATTATAGCTGGCTGGTGGGAAGTTTCCCGCACTTTTTTAGACATACAACAGACAGCTCTCAAGATTGTGGTGCAAAGCGTCCCACAAAGGGATCTTGTTTTCAGTGCCGAGGCATCCAATTTGAATGGCGCATTACATTCTCTGCGTTTCCTTCCATGCATCTGTCAAGCACTGGGCAAACCAGCCAACCAACCAGTTCAATAACATGCGGTATTTGGTATTTGTGTTGCATAGCTCAGGTTGGGCGGATATGCCGGCCTCACCATGGACGGGAAGAATATCCCACGTGCATTCAGTCATTTTTGGCTGGTGCGTTGGTGCAGGGGCATATCAACATCTAAAACTTATAACGAAAAGTCATGTTGCGCCTGGTGGTTTCGAATGAACAAAAAAAGGAGGACTCATCATGATAATCAAATATCATCACCTTCGCCATCACCATTCTGCCCAGCAACGGAGGATGGAGGCAAGCTGAATGGTTTTGCTTCCAGTATTCCTTGGTGCAATGAGCCAAGAACCATCAAAGACAGTCCAGGGAGGAACTCGAGAAAACGTGCCCCCAACGTCTCCCCAAGAACAAACAACACACCTATCAAGAAAGTCAAAAGTTCCAAAAGGCAAAACACATTAGAAGACATGTTCCAGCCTGCTATGCAACATAACCAGCTGCGACGCCGGGGGGCTTGAAATGGCATGCTTCCATAGGTGGCAGCTGGTGCCATGAATGATGGGCCTCAACGGAGCAGGTCATGGCACACCAAAGGAGGATCAACATGTAGCTTGCATGTTTACATACATAAATAATCATAAATACATACAAACGAATGTGAATACAGTGAATACATGCCATGTTCAAGTATTCAATAAGAAGATTCTAGCACCATCTAATATATCAAAACGCAAAATGAGAGTTTACCGCTTGTGTGCAACCTTTACCGTACTGAATTTGTCTTTAATGACCTTCGTCGAGAGCCTTCTTTGCTATCCTCCCTCTGCCGCAGAATGCCGTTCTGGAGGTGTCACACCCACGTAGCACCAAAGTTGGCCAACACAAGCACATCAGAAGAGATCAGTGCATCACTCAGCTTGGTTCATTTTTGTCAATCAAGAACGGTGTCCATGTGCGATGTTCCGATGTTCTTTTTTAAACTGCAGTATAGCCATCTTGGCCAACCAACATAAACAATCAAAAAAACTGGCTTTGCCTGCCTCCAACACATGGACACAAATCGAAGGTTTACCCATCGGCAATCAAGCATGGCAGTGGAAAGCCCACAATTCATAGATTATTTTCCCATTACAACATCTATTTGTAGAGACATTTCAAGCCACTGCAGGTAGGATTACCAAAGGATATGCACATCATATAATAATATATATATATATAAATCCCAACAAATGCCATTAAATCCCACTAAATCACCATAAAGACCGCACCTCAAAAGAATTGACTCGCAGGGTACCCCAGCCCTAGCTGCCCAGATACTTGATGTCCAAGGTTGGCTCGCGTAGTGCTGTGGATACATGGTCCATTGGTTCCTTGGCCATGGATTTCCCAGGGATATCCCCTGGCATTTTTTATAGTCCCTGAATAGTTGGGGGGTGAGATGATCGCCCCTAAACAAGTGATCACTTGGCCAATCCTGAAAAATCATGACGATGAGCAATTTGAAAAATCTACTGTAGGTGTTGGATTGCAATATCGCATTCCAACTCTTCTCAGCAGAGAAGTATGCGAAAAAATATTGGGGTACCGGTGGGCCAGCACAAGGCTTGTCATCTCTAGTTGCAGGCAATCCATTTTGCGGGGTTGATCATTTCTGGCTGGTGGTATACCTACCCCTCTGAAAAATATGCGAAAGTCAGTTGGGAGTATTATTTCATATTATTCCCAATATGTGAAAAATCATCCAAATGTTCCAAACCACCAACCAGATTTTGACCCAGATTGGACAATATTCCCATCTTCCCCATGCCAAGTGTGCCAAGTGGCTGGTATGGTCCATCATAATCCTCCGCATGCACCTACCAGTTGGCGAACTCATAGGCTCCACTTGCAGGAGCCAGTCCCAGTTATCAAGTGCTGAGGTGAACCCATGTAGTTGTAACTGCTTTATATTCAATGGTCATTTCAGGATCCTTACATAGGCCAAAAATATCTGGTAGGTGCCTCCAATCAATCGGTTCCTGAAAATGCCATTGAATGCCATTGATATATCCCGCATACTGGATGATACTTTATAGCTTTATAGTATGGCTATTAGCCACTTAGATCCACTTCGCAACTGCGATCCACTGCGATCCACATCCAAGCAGGGTGCTGATGGCAAGCCAGTTGCTACACCAAGGGCTTGTCAAAGTGATTTTCGGCTTCCCAGGAATTGCTTTGCGGCTCTATGATCCGACTGCCCCAACAATTTGATGGTTGACTATCATGTTCTCATTTATATAAGTGGCTATTGAATATACCCACATTTTGGACAAACCATGACAAACCATGACAAACCCACACTCACATACATACATATATACACTTTGATTCGAAATTCGAATATAAAACAAGAAAGGGTTCCACAGGCATTAGTACTTTTGTTGGAAAACCCTCAGGCTGAGAGACAAATTTGGGATACACCGGATACACCCGTTGCCATTCTTTGACATTCATTTGCCAACTGCAGGATTCATGTCAGACTTGGTCTGGTGGTTTCGGCCTCCCCAAAACAATCATCAAAGTCAGATGCCCTTCTTGGAGAAAACGCTAGATGATTTTCCCAGCTACAAGCATTCATGGCTATGTTACTGTGTTCGGGGGATTTTCCATCTTCTGACACCGGATGGTCGATGGTGGCTTTTCCGCAATTTTCCATCTCTATGCCACTAGGCTATACTGCTGACTGCATCCAGGCCCCTTTTCCGGCCTCAATGCGCTTCACCCACGGAGCTTGCTGTGCAATGACCTTGGCACCGCGTCGGGTCGGGTCATGTCGGGTCCCAGGGGAACCGGAGATGGAGCCATGAGCCATGGAGATGCGTCGTCTTGGAGCTCGACGAGATAATGAAAAGGCTGCCTGTCCCTGCAGTTTGAAGTCCTTGGTCTGCGGATGGTTGCGGACTCGAACTCCGGACTCGCTGTTTGGATGTGGCTAAAATGCAATGGGAAATTGAACAGCCAACAATGAGATTGTAGTTGTCATGTTGGTGAATAATACATTTAACTATAATTATTCACGTCATTGTGGTCATTGTGGTCAATTTTAATGAGCCAGGACATGTTGATTTACCAACATTGCAACTACAGGAGATATATATATATATAGAGATATAAATATTTCATACATATCGGATCAAATGGAACAGCAATGGCATTATGGCAAAGCTGTGATGGGCAATTAGGTAAGCCCAATAATGAACCATCCCCGGGTTTTTTTCACTGAATACGTATACCCCTTGTAATATGGGATGTTTACAATGACCCCTTTTGTATGGTTGGTTTCTGGGATGTTTCATTACTATTACAAGCCGGTAATTATCCCAAAGATCATCCGATAATTATGTATAATTATCCTCTCATGTCACATTTCAAAATGGGTTTACCACATGATATGCTCCGAAAAAGAGCTGCGGCCCAAGCATCAGCGGTGCTGTCACCGTTTGACCATAGTAGGGTCGATTCTTTAGGGCAGGCGACACCACCATGCCTGTCACCATGACTTCACACAGGCATAATTTGCACCATGGCAATCTGGGGTCAATATGGGTAAATTGGGTATGGTTTATATATGTTTATATTGTGGAATGGTGAAAAACCACATGAACCGTATTGGTATGTATTGGTTCTTTCCAATTCTTTCGCAGTTTTGGATCTTCTTGGAACCTACACGTCACCAATACGAGGCCTTTGAAGTTAATGTTGATTCACTGCCGAGCCTCGGGGTGAGTGACAACATTATCCCAGCAAATTAGTTAATTAATTACAGCAAGTCCCAAATCAGCAAGAAGCCACTGTTGCTTTTCTCTCCCACATCATGCATAAACTCAATAAACCATTCTTTGTGGCGAGATCGGCCAGTGAAGTTGCCAGAATCGGCGAACCGCATATATTTGGACATCATTTTCATGGCTTTTACGGCGTGTTTTGGATCATTTTAAATGATTTTTGATGCTAAACTCGTTGTGATCCCCTGATTCACCACCTGAAAACCAGGGTGCATTCACCATCCCAGCCACCAGGCCCACCAGACCCACCAGACCCACCAGGCCCTCGGGGCCTTGATGGCGTGCCACACTTTGCACCTCGATGGACTCTTCCAGCCACAGATTGGCAAAAATCGCCACAGGCGCACCTCAGCCGAGCACCAAAAAACGGATGGCTCCACCAAAAAAGATCCGAACAAAAACGGCCAGCGGCGAGCCACCATGTCGGAGCATCTATCAATATCTATCAATCTAGTTTTTGGAAGGATGTATGAATGATTGTGAATGTCTGCCGTTTTTGTTCATATGGGCTTCATGGGGAGGCAGCAACTCAAGTGCCGTACTTGTGCGATCTGAAAATATAGATCCATGGCCTATCATTGCAACCAGCTGCTACCTGGTACGGCTGGCGTCCTTCACGGTGAAGCGAGATATGAGTGGAGAAAGCCTGCTCCCAAAATCGACACTCTCGAAATAATAGTGTTCAAATATGTAATATATATATAATATGTATAAATATAATATGCATGTATATATATATATATATTGGTGGTTAGATACTTACTGATAAACCTTGTTTAAACATATTACATACTAAACCAATATGGTTATACTAAACCTTATTAATATAAATAGTAAACATATAAACCTTGTAATGTGGTTAGATACGACCTGGTCTTCGGGGGCTGATATAAAAGGATAGAATTTGCGACTGCCGGACTGTCGGCACATCACACGAAGCCCAAACCGCACTGTAGCTTTCCCTTTAACAGAATGTGTGTATTGTAAAATATATATACATATGGCGTGCACACACACATATATATATAATAATGATAATAATATAATCATAATAACAATAATAATAATCATCATCTTAAAAATAATATACATATTATAGTACATCAATAATTAGTACACTATTGTTACAGAGTGTTTTCTTTGCTGGTCTGCTGCTCCATGTCCGACTGATCCAATCTGGTTGCCGATCCAATCGCCCAGGCGCTCGTGAGGGCCGTGCGTAGGATCTCTTGCCACATGTAGTAGTACGCCTGCGATCTGCGACGGCCGAGACTCGTGCGGCTTACGCTGAAAAAGGCTGGCGGGGGACAAAAGTTGATATACTGTAAATATATTTATAATATATAACACACAAAGAGACGTAAATCAGCATGTAAAACAAGAAAGTAATTAGTTTGCAAATTAGACAGTATTTTTATGTATTTGTTGTCCTTTCCGGGACCCTTCAGAGGGAGAACAAAAAAATGACAACATATGACAACATCAGGCGATGAAACTATCAAGATCCATCATTCGTATTGCGCTTTACTTCGAGGGTCCCGGTCAGTGGCGGTCCGCTGGCCATCAGCGCAACCAGCCCACGGCGCCTGGTAGTAGCCCCAGAAGCTGGTGAGAAATGAGGAACTGCAATCAGGATGCATCCCCTGAGAGCTGCTGGAGAGGAAACCAACTCTTGGAGAATCTTGGCAGGTAAAAAGCGAACACATGTGCATTTTCTGTCAACGTGTTACATGAGTCTACATGAGGGCATGAGCATCAAAATTATATATATATGTGTTATATATATATATGTATAGAATATGTATAATACATGTATATATATTATATATTATATTATATATTATATATACATACTTACCAGTATATACATGCATAGTAAGTATGCATGAGCATGTGCCATGTGTCACACGTGTCTTCCGAAAGTATTCTCATCCTCACTTTGTTTGGGAGGCGCTCCGGCAGCCCAACATGACGTGGAGTGGAGCATCCATGAACATCCCTCATTTGCAAATGATGTACCCTCTGGTAATTTAACATAGCTATTGAAAATGACCATTTATAGTGGATTTTCCCATTAAACATGGTGATTTTCCATAGTTATGTTAGTTTATCAGAGGGTAACTTCTGAACAAAGGGATTTTTTTTACAACTTTTCCTGCCAAGGACTGCCATTCCATCAGGATGACCCCCCTTTCAGCTGGGTTATCCCCCGGCCATCACCACATCTGCAGCTGGCAGCGGGACACGCCCATCTTGAACCTGTACCGCCAGCATGGGCTGTGAGAAGCCAACTTGACATTTACCCGGCCTGGTAAACATACAAAAAGCTATGGAAAATGGCAATTTATAGTGAGTTTTCCCATGAAAAATTGTGATTTTCCATAGTTATGCTAGTTTACCAGAGGGTATTTGCTCAGTGTCAATGGATGAGGGGAAAATTCACAGGAACCCCTACATGTCGTAGGAAAAAACCATGGTTTCCTGTCGATGCCCCCTTAAACCAATCCAATGACAGTGATAGTCCTTCTTTTCACTGCTTACATTGCCAACCACTGTGGTGCTTCATATAGCTTCAGCCACAGGTGACCCAAGTATACCCAAATAATCCCAAATATAGAAGTATAACAATTTTACAAGGCTACATTGCCAAACATATATGAATTTCACAAAAAAAACATCTATTCACCACATATGATTATAAATAACCAACCTAAAGTAAGTTATCATTCTATCCAAATATATCCAAATCACTTATGATTTCCCACGTGCATCACAAAGCTCCCCACCGCGAAGTGAAGGAAAATCTGCGGGTCGCTGGAGGTCTCGTTGCTGCCTGGGTCCCAGGAGATATCATCTGGAATGTTTTGATGGAACATGGCATATTATCGAATATATATATATAAATACAGTATATAACTATATATATGGAATATATATAATATATATAATACATATAAATATAATATAAGTATGTATATATATATAGAATGTGTACATATTATATATATAATATTGGCCAATACTATGGCTTGCTGAAACTCCCGGAATTAGTTCGATGATTTTCCCAGTTTGCCATTTAGATCGGGATTTCCCATTGGTGAAGCCAATGGTCGGCTCATTTCCCCAAACTTGTGGGGTATGGGGTAGATATACTCCAGACAAATCTCAATATTGGTAGATAGAAAAGAGATTATGAATTAATATGTTATAGTATAATCTAGAAGAAACATATCAGTTATAATATGAATAATTATAACAGTTATACTCTAGAAGAATCATGATAAACAACGTTCAATGGGCCACTTCAGCCAAGGTGCCATAAAAATCATTCACATCTGTGACCTGATACGGACGGTCATGGCTGACTGGCGCCACCATTGATCATCTTTTTGGTTCCAACAAATCCCTAAGCCTAAGTAATCCATAGATGTGGTACTACGCATTTCATGTTTTCTTTCGGTACCTTTAATTTTGATCCAAATAGTAGCGCTGTGTTGTTTCTCAACAACGGGACAAACATGGCTCTTCCTCTGTGAATGGCTCTCATTGGCTTGATTGACCACGTCTGAGGATGGGTTAAAATCCGAAAATCATGGCAGCACTTGATGACACATAAACTATATATATATACATACATTAAATTATATACCACATACATCACCTGAAAAGTTCGGCCACACGTCTTCGGTCTGCCGAAACATCATCCCAAATATCCCATTAAAACCGCGGCGCGAGGTGCGTTGCGTTCAACGCCGAGGTGCAAAGATGTGGATCTCATGGATGTCGGATCGCTTTTCCAAGACCTTTTTTCTTTGGAGAACGCAGATTATAAACAAAAAAAGATGCTCCATGTATGGAATATTTACATTTGGACTATTTTTGGTGTAAATGTAGGTAAATATTCCATACATGGAGCATCTGGGACATATTGGTCCCATGGGTAGCTTTCGAAGAACTGTTTCTTGCCAAAATCCATCAAAATCCTAGTGCACCTGAAATGAAACACTGAAATGAACCCCAAGGCACTGATACATGGCATATATTGACACATGACCAAAACTGGCTGGTGGTATACCTACCCCACTGAAAAATATTAGTCAGTTGGGATGACTATTCCCAATATATGGAAAAATAAAAAATGTTCCAAACCACCAACCAGAAAACAAACATTGCTGCCTGCAACAATCCCACCGTGACAAACTCTCGGGCATCTGCTGGCAAACAGGCGGGTATGTACCAGCGGCCATGTGTGATTACCGAAGGGTCATCAGTTTTCCCATCCTTTCCCACTTAGTACCCCCAGGTAATTTAACATCGCTTTTGAACATGGCCATAGAAATAGTTTTGCTTTCCCCAGCTAGAAAATTGTGATGTTCCGTAGTTTTTTGATGTTTTTTGTATGTTTACCAGAGGGTCACCGGTGTTTTTTCGTCCCCAGCGGATTTCGGATTTTGGCCACCGTGGCACCTCCTTGCGCAAGAAGCGCATGAGCTGCGCTCGCTCTGCAAACTTCCCAGCGAAGGGCACGTTGATGCGCCTTATGGGGCCATGGTGACATGGTGGAAGTTGGGGTCCTGCAGGTCTGAGAATCCCATCATCAATGGATTGGTTTAAGGGAAAATTTACAGGAAAACCCCATATTTAATGGGAAAATCTATGGTTTCCTGTAGATTTTCCCTTAAACCAATCCATTGACATCATGGATGAAACAACACACCTTTCTATGGTCCTGGACATGTGGTTTCATCCCTTAAACCTCCTGAAACTCGGGGGTTTCTCAGATTTGACATTGGGGGAACGGGATTAGTTAGTTTTATAGGGCCCCGAACAGATATCACATAGAGTTTCTCCAAAATGGATCTAACATGGTGTATGGATGAGATTTACAGTCCTCCGTAAGTGCCATGTTTCCAGCTTTTGTTTTTTTTTCTTTTGCGAGTTGTCGGGTTGCTACAAACATCTACAAACCATCCATGTCCAGTTTGAATTTGTGTATATGTTGTATACTCCGTTTACAAATGCTACTGCTCGATACTGCTCGTTAAACATCCCATATCGGACATCAAGTGAGATGAGATTGCGAGGCTCCGGAGGATATCGTTTGTACATTGGTTGAAGAAGTGAAACTTCCTGATGCCATCTGTCTCAAACAAGCATGTTATACTCCATTAAAAGTTCGATGGAAAATAAACATTGGCTTGGCTTAAGAAACCTACGAGTGCTAGTGTTTGACATCATTTGACACATGATTTGAGCATGTCGTTCTCCAACAATGATCCAGGGATGTTGTGGCAATACCGCATTTGGTCTGATGCGGCTTAGTGGGCATGAACTGATACCCACATGGCACCTCCGGAATGCGGCTATTGCGACCCCCTTATACTACAGGATGGTGCCCCCCATTAAAAGTTGGTTTATGAACCCCATGAACTATAGTTATATCAACCATAAACCATAGTTAGTTAAGCCATTTATATCTCAACTTAGCTATCTTGGGGGCCCCATCCTGTATGTAAATACTTGTCTGTGCGTTTCAACACTTCGACAAACCTGTACATTCTTCCACCAACAAGGGTTGTGACTTTCAAGCCAGCAAATCCAACAAGGGCCAAAGCCAGTGACTCATCTTTTTCGGGGCTCATTCTTGCCAACTTAACTCAATGGAATTCTATTTTATTGGTATTAACTTCTACTGGTTGGTGGTTTCAACCTTTCCGAAAAAATATGAAACTCAGTTGGGATGATTATGCCCAATATATATGGAAAAAAATCCAAATGTTCCAAACCACCAACCACATATGATGTTATTCCAATTATTAACCATTATTAACCATAGATTAACCATTATTAACCATAGATTAACCATAGATTAACCATAGATTAACCATAGATTAAACATAGATTAACCACATCTTCCACTCCTTCCAGGGACCAAGAAACAAATGCCCATTGTCACACCGGATCTGGGAGAAAGTCCCCTGCGCCGCCAGGCATGTGATTTTTAGCAAGGCCGATTTAAAACATATCACATACATATATGCATATATACATGCGTGTATATATATTGTGAAACATCCTCAGTTTATCCATCTCCTGTCAGGTGCCGGTAGGACATGCCCAGGACCCATTTCATATCATGCTGCTGCATGTCCATCAAGGGGTGGGCAGTGGCGTGGACTTGTGAGCCATAGTGGTGTGAAAGCAGAGGTGCTGCTTGGGGCTGCGGTTGGGCGAGTCAGCCAATTCAAATTGGCAGCGGAGTTGCCTGGTTGGTGGAAAAAGGTCGAGGCGACCAAAGACGACGGGATCTAGGTTGAAGGTGTCTATTACCTGGTGAGGACGCTGGGTAGGGTGCTAGGAAGCACTCGAGATGTCTGAGGGCATAGCCCAAGCCTCAGGCGATGAGAAGGGGACAAACTTGTGGAGCCTCCTTCCGTCGTTTGATCCGAGCTTGGACAACGCCAAGGAGTATGCGGACAAGGTGCGGTTCCTATGGGGAATCTGTCCGACAAAGGACAAAGGGATGCTGGCGCCTCGCCCTGCGCTTTTGTGCAAAGGCACGGCCTGGAGCCAAGTCAAAGGCCTGGCATCAGAGAAGCTGACAGACCCTGACAATGGGTATAAGGTGCTACTCAAGGCACTGGAAACCTGGGAAGAGTCAGCTGAGTTGCAGACCTATGAGGCCTTTG
Source organism: Cladocopium goreaui (assembly GCA_947184155.2). Lineage (NCBI taxonomy): Eukaryota > Dinophyceae > Suessiales > Symbiodiniaceae > Cladocopium > Cladocopium goreaui. The sequence goes on from CAMXCT020005846.1 coordinate 208,421, forward strand.
AAAAGGCGTTCTACAAGACCGTCCAGAAGCCTGACGAGACGGCAGTTTCCTATGTGAATAGGATCAATGTGGCCTTCCAGGAGGTTGGTCCTGAGACTACGGTGCAGACAGTGAAAGCATTCGTCATTCTCAGGCAAAGTGGGATCAATGCAGAGGACAAGAAGCGCATCATCTCGATGGCAGGTAGCTACGAACCGTCCAAGATCGAGGCGGCGATGCGAGCCCTGTCAACAAAGGTTCTTGGTCAAAGTGATGGTGCCAGGAAAAAGATCTACCCGGTCAACTACATGGAGGATGATGCGGATGAAATCAACTATGCAGGTGAAGAAGAGATGGACGAGGACTCTCTATGCTGATGGCACTCCTTGAAGAGGGCGATGAAAGCGCTCTTGTCATCCAGGAGTTTGAGGACAGCATAGTTCAGGTGTGCCAGGACTCGCCTGAGCTGTCAATGGCCTTCTCAGCTTACCAAGAAGCCAGGGCCAAAATCCGAGACAAAGTCCGTGGACGTGGATTCTGGCCCATTCGAAGCTTTCCCAAAGGCAAAGGGAAAACGAAGAAGGGCAAAAGCTTCCTCAAGAAGCGACAGAGCCTCTCCGAGAGGATTGCTTCCTCCAACTGCAGGATCTGCGGAGTTCGAGGTCATTGGAAAGAAGAATGTCCTCAAAAAGATCGACAAGGTGGTGCGGAAGCCAACATGCTTACGACGGTGGAGGAGCAGCTGATTGGTGAGATCTTAGAGGACCTCCCGCTGGACAACATGACCACTTGGGAGGCACGGCAACAGGGACATTCCCACATCCACCCAGGGGTACCACCTGTGTATTCCAATGTTAATGATGAATTCGTTTGTATGGTTGTCCCAGGAACTTCCAAAGTTTTGCATGTGAACAATATTTCAAATGAGAAATTTCAAATTCGAAGTGCTTTGAAACGGGCTTTAGAAACTAGCTTTGGTGTCGTCAGGTCACGGAAAAATGAAACTGAGAGTAGTGCAGATCTAGGGCCTTCAGGAACTGGAATCATCGACACAGGAGCTAGCAAGTCCGTCATTGGTGAAAAGCGTGTTAGCGATCTCCTTGCCACCCTCAAACATGAACATCGGAGCTTAGTGAGATGGCAGAAGTCGGAAACGGTGTTTCGGTTTGGTAACAATGGTACCTTGAAAAGTTTGGGGGCTCTTTACATTCCATTTGGGTCCAAATGGCTCCGAATTGAAGTAGTGCAAGGATGGACTCCGTTCCTCATTTCAAATGCCTTTTTGAGTGCAGTAGGTGCAGATTTGCTGATCAGTCATTCAGTTTTGCGTGTGTCCGCATGGGACAAAGATGTCAGCTTGTGTAGGAACTCAAAGGGTCTTTTCACGATCAAACTGACTGAGTTGATTGAGGCAGCATGCAAATTCGATCAAAGGCCTAAAACTGAGGAAGTGATCACCATGGCAAGTAGTTCAAATAACATACCTAATCGAAGTAAGGGGGTTTATTGCACACAGCAGCAGCAGCAGCAGCCGTGGTCAAATGAGATGGATGATGTCTACGGCATGCCAGCAGCTAAAGTGGCTCAACCTCAACTCAACAGTGACAAAGTGATCTCGTCGGACGCCCCTCACGGTGACGTTCCTGTGAATCATGGCGTTCATGCCGGAGAAGAGCAGCAGCAACAATGTCGAGTCCCAGGTGATGGCGGGCTATGCCAACAATCTGGACGTGAATCTGGATGTACCATTGACGGGACCAGTCGATCCAGGTTTGAACTTCAGCCAGCCGCCGATCATCAGGAGCTCCCGTCCAGAAGGGATCTCAACACTTCGGGAGTGGGGCGACATGAAGTTTCCGGAGGGCAAGTGGAAGAATGCCACCTTTGCCGACGTCTTTCGCCAGGACCAGAAGTACGTGCACTTCATGGCCAACCACACCAAGCTGGTGTCCCCATGGGCACTGAGCTTCAAGAGCTATGTCAGTGCCAGGCTGAAAGCTCAGATCGAGCACGAAGAGCTGAAAAAGAAGATGGTGGTGGAGATGGAGAAGAAGGTGCGCGAGGTGCTGATGACCGGCTCGTGGGGAACGTCCCTTCCAAGCAATGTGGACTGGGAGGTGATCTCACAGACGGTGCAGTCTGGTGGAGCCAGTCCACCGATCCAGCGAACCAAAAGGTCCATGGAGGACGAGATCGATGGCAACCAGATGAAGCCAGAATATGCCCCGGAGAACAAGATCGACAAGATCACCCGAATGGCTCTTCTTCAGCGAGAACTGGATCGTCTGAGGGAGGAAGTAGATCAGTAGAGAAATCCAAGATGTCGGAGATCAAGGCAGTGAAGCTTGAAGCAGCCAGCGTTGATTCCATTTGTCAACAATTGGAATATGCACAAGTGTCAATTGAAAAGGATCTGGCCAAGCTTCAAGCAACATGGACAAGACCTTCACCAAGCAAGGTTGAGAAACCATCCTGGGGTCTGGATCTCTTGGAAATCTACTGTGAACCAGATTCACAGTTGACCGAACAAGCTCGAAGACTTGGTTTAAGAGCCGAGAGATTCACAATCCACGATGGTGATCTATCAACAACTGCGGGTCGGGAAGCTTTGTGGAAGAAGATCATGGAGAAGTGTCCCCGTGAAATTTGGATGGCACCAGAATGCAAGTACTGGGGCAATTTCAGCAGGAGAAATATGGGTCGCAGCATCAGCACAGCAGCCAAAATACAAGCAGGTAGGGATAGTCAAAGGGTTCATCTCAAATTGTGCAATGAGGTTTATTGGCATCAAATGGGTGTAGGCGGTCAATTTCATCTTGAGCAACCCCAGGGATCTGAAGCAATTGAACAACCAGAGTTACGAGATGTCAAAGAGGGAACCCTTTGTACTACCTTCGACATGTGTGAAGTAGGTAAACTACTTGCCCCTAGGATCCAAAGGAAGATGAGTGGAAATAATTTTATGAGAAAAAGAACCACTGTCTTCACTTCCTCCAAAGTCTTCCACAAAGCCTTTGACCATCGCTTGTGTGTTGGAAACCACGAGCACGTTCCGATTGAAGGCAAAGTCCTCCATCTAGGAAGATGGATATCTCTATCGGAGTATGCCGCTCGCTACTCTTCCGGTTTTGGTAGGAATGTGGCTCGATATTTGGCATGTCAATGTTGGAATCCACCACTTCTATGGGAGGAGTTGAGTGTGGGTCATGAAGATGTGGAATTTGTAGCAGCGGTCATCAACCGAAAAAGAGAACATATAAGCATGGATGCCCCGGCTGGGCCTGAATCAGATGCCAAGCGGCTGCGCTACAATGGCAAGTGTCCCCCTCGTGGAAGCCATGGATGTGCTGGTGGAGAATTCTGGGATAATGTTTTTAGACGTGTTGAGTCGCAAGTTCCAAGGGTTGGAAAAAGGGTGTTTGTTGATGGTGATGATTTTGATGAAATCCAAAGGGGTGTTTTTGGTTTTAAGGTTCGTCGGGTTGAAGCTTGTAGGGGAACAGAACGTTTGAGAATCCCAGCCAATGACATCAGCCAGGCTTCCATACCGCTCAGACTTACGGTTATCAAAGACCGTACTTCCGGCAAGGCAGAAGTGTTAGGACCAGCTGAGCGATGGGTGAATCTACCCAAAAACAAGCAAATCCGGAGGGGAAGACCAGCCAAGATGAGCCTAACCATTTTTGGGGAAGAGTCACCAAAGAATGAGATGGTACGTCATGGGGATGAAGATAATCATGAACTATCCGATATTGACCGGGAAATGTTTGGTGACCCTCCAAATGGTCCTCCTAAGAATCCTGGGGTAGGAAATGGGGACAATAACCCTGAAGGAGATGTTGGGGGAGATGTGGTTAGTGATTTAGTTGGTGAAGGGGTTCCCAAAAGTATCGCACGACATGGCCCTGGGTTTTTGAACTTAACTGGGGAGGAAAAGGCTCAAATTCGACGTCTGCACCATAATTTGGGACATCCCACAGCAGAGCGACTGGCCAAGTTCATGAAAGAACGACATGCGGAGCATCGCATAATTCAAGGCGTCCTGGATTTCCAGTGTGATAGCTGCTCTGAAGGAAAGAAGGGATTTGACTCTGCACGACCGGCTGCCATACATGATGATCTAGGTTTCAATCAAGTTGTTGGCATGGACTCAGCTGTTTGGACAAATCATAGGGGTCGTCAGTTCACTTTTTCTCATGTGATTGATGAGGGGACTCTGTTTCATTTGGGGGCACCGGTAGAAAGTGTGGATGTAGAATCTCAACTCAGAGTATTTCAACAAGTTTGGATGCTATGGGCCGGACCACCACAAACTGTGTATGTCGATCCTGCGAGCGAATACCGTGCTGAGAAGTGGCAAGACAGCATGCAAGCGCTGGATGTACATATAAAAATGACAGTTGGTGATGCCCACTGGCAACTCGGACGGGTTGAGATCCATGGAGCCATAATCAAAAAGATGCTGGATCGCATGGATTTGGAACAGCCAATTAACACAGCAGCAGAGTTTGCGGCTGCCCTAACCCAATCTTTCAATGCCAAAAATGCCCTTTCCAGGGTAAAGGGTTATTCTCCAGAACAAGCTGTCCTTGGGATTGCCAGAAAACTTCCTGGATCATTAACCTCCAATTCGGATGCTGGAAGCCTCTCCTTAGCCGAAGGCCAGGGAGTGGCATCTGATGTCTTTAGAGCTGGACTTGAACTTCGAGCATCAGCCCGTCGGGCATTCATTGATGCAGACAATTCTTCAAGTCTGCGCAGAGCGCTGTTGCGTCGGAGCCGTCCACTGAGGGGTCCATTTGAAATTGGGGATCTTGTTTTGTATTGGAGGAGAAAGGGTCCGAACATGAGAAGGGAGAGGGGTCGTTGGTTTGGTCCTGCTAGTGTGGTAGCTGTTGAGGGTTCCAGAAATGTTTGGCTCAACCACAGTGGACGTCTGGTTCGTGCCTGTCCAGAGCAGATCCGTCCTGCCAGCTTCCGTGAATGGAGGACTCTCCAAACGCAGAGATCGGTGGCCATGGAAGAGAACTCTCCAGGTCGGTTCTCCCAGAACTTAAGGGGTGGGGTATTTATTGATTTGAGTAATGATGGGATCCCCGAAAATGAGGATGATGGTGAGTATAGTCCCTCTGAACTTGAACCTGAAGTAGAGACATCCATCAAATCCCCTGAAGAGACCGAACCAGGAGAAATTGATTTAGAGAAACCATGTGAGCCACATGAAGTTCCAGTTCCTGACACGCCTTTTGAATCTGAAGGGGAAATGTCAAGCAGTGAAGTACCCGAGAATGTAGCTAGGGAAGGGGAGCCAATTTTGTTTGGGGATGATGTAGAGTTTGGGAAGCCTCCCCCACAAAGTTTTGATGTTTGGGAAATGTCAATTCCTCTTGAACAAAAACAGGAAGTCAGGATGTTTTGTTCAAACTCTGCGGATGAGAGCGTGCTGTTAGTTTCCGACTCCAAGAAAAGAAAGGTAGAAGTCAAACTGAGCAATCTGAAAAGTGAGGATCAGTTTAGGATGGCTGTTGCCAAGCACAAAGAAATTGGGGCTTGGCTGAAACACTCCACAGCGCGCAAAGTCTCGAAAGGGAAAATCCCTGAATCAGCAATCATGCGATGCCGATGGATTTTGTCCTGGAAACCAGCAGGTCCGTCCGACAATCCAGCTGATGTCAGCAATGGCCAAAAAGGAAAAGCCAGGCTGGTTGTTGTTGGGTTTGAGGATCCTGGAGTTGGAGTCATTAAAAATGACTCACCGACCCTAAGCAAGGATGCCAGACAAACCATCGTACAGCAGGTAAGCAGCTACAAGTGGGATCTTGTGTCCTTTGACATATCGACGGCATTCTTGCATGGGGAAGGGGATGGTAGATTGTTGGGCATTTACCCTCCACCAGAACTTCAAGAGTCACTTGGCATGCAAGAGACCGATCAATGTGAACTAGTTGGGGGAGCATATGGCCGAGTAGATGCACCCTATCTTTGGTTTTGCAAGTTTAGGGACACCCTAATCAGTGAGGGATATCGACAGTGCCCCCTTGATCCTTGCTGTTTTACCCTGGCATCAAAGAATGAGAAAGGTCACTTGCAGATCCATGGAACACTGGGTATCCACGTTGATGATGGGATTGGTGGAGGTGACAAAGTCTTCCTCGAATCCTTGGAGAGAATCCGACAAAAATTCAACTTTGGCAGTTTCGAAAAGGGGTGCTTTACCTTTACGGGGATTAGGTACAAACAATGGGATGATAAGAGCATTGAGTATGATCAGATTGACTACATCGAGAAGATAGCCCCCATTGAGATTCCCAAGGGTAGAAGGAACCAGCCTCTAAGTAGACTTACTGAACATGAGACAACCCAGTTAAGAAGTCTGGTAGGCGCCCTTCAATATGCTGCTGTACATACAAGACCGGATTTATGTGCAAAAGTTGGAGAGATCCAGTCATGTGTTCCTCGAGCCACTGTGGGTGACATGGTCAGTGCAAACAAAGTTTTGTATGAAGCCAAGAACAACAAAGTCTCGTTGATGACCGTTCCAATTGCACCGGACCAGCTCACATACTGTGCCTTTTCAGATGCCTCGTTTCTTTCAGGAAAGGAAAAGTTTGCCCACCAGGGAGGCCTGATTTTTGCAACGACTCCGGAGCTTTTGGAAAATAAGAAATCTGTGATGGCCCCGGTGGCGTGGATTAGCAAAAAGATCCATCGGGTCACTCGGAGCACCCTTGGTGCAGAAGCAATTGCACTTAGTGGTACAGTAGATAGGCTACTATGGGTCCGATTAATGTGGGAATGGGTAAATAATCCAACTATTGAATGGGGTAACCCCGAAGCTGTGTTGGAGAATGCTAGGAGGGCTGCATTGGTCACGGATTGCAAGAGCGCATACGACCTCCTTACCCGTACAGCCATTCCCCAATGCGAAGAACATCGAACCACCATAGAATGCCTCTTAATTCGAGAACGGCTTAAAGCCAACTGTGCCATTCGATGGGTGACGTCCCATGCTCAATTGGCCGATTGCTTGACCAAAAGTATGGACTCATCAGTGTTGCGGGAATGCCTCAAGAGTGGTAGATATTCGTTGTTTGATGAGAACAGGGTTCTTCAGGAGCGTTCAGACAAAAAGCAAAGAGCCAAGTGGGCTAAAGAGGCCACCTCAGACTCCGGACCCAGTGTAGCAAATCATACGTCAGTTTTGGAAGATTCCTGGGAATTAAACAAACATGGCCAGGTTGTCCGAACTCACCATGTTCCTCGTTGGAAACGTTTTTCTCCTATAGGGGTTCCTGGATGCCCAGTTGACATCCGCAATCTTGGGGTGGAGAGGACCACTTTTGCCAGATTTGAATCTGGAGAAACATGGAATGAGAAGGACTTTTGGCCTGGTACGCGGGGTCATGCTTCACTACCAGCACTTTGGACAGGAAAAACAATATTTGAAGTACGGGGTGTGTGAAACATCCTCAGTTTATCCATCTCCTGTCAGGTGCCGGTAGGACATGCCCAGGACCCATTTCATATCATGCTGCTGCATGTCCATCAAGGGGTGGGCAGTGGCGTGGACTTGTGAGCCATAGTGGTGTGAAAGCAGAGGTGCTGCTTGGGGCTGCGGTTGGGCGAGTCAGCCAATTCAATATATATATATATGTATATACATAATCATGCATATATGTATGTATATACATATACATATATGTATACACAATTTTACTTTTCAAACATATATAGCTATTATATGCTATTATGTGATATTATACGTAATGACATGTAACTTCTATGTACAGTATAACATATTCCCCATTTATGGCCCAAAAAATTAGAGCACCCAACTACCATTCGCCAAACTCAACCTTCAGCCGACTGGGCCGCCTCCTCTTTGAGCCTTGAGAGCATTGCCTCATACCTCAGTTTAGAAGGGACAACTTGGAGAAAAATGGGAAGATCCCAAAAAAATGGTCGTTTTCGGGCGGACCATTGCCCTAACCAAAGCAGCCATGGCACGCCATGTTTTGTTGCTCTTCGCTGCAGAAACCAAAGTCCTGAAACCACATGGCTGGGGATCCTGAGGTATCCTGAGATATCCTGAGGTATCCTGATCCTGGGCAACCTTTAAAGACATTTAAAGACCACCTCAGATGCAGTTACTATCCATTTCCATGACTTCTTTGTTGCTGGGCTGACCCATCCAGATCATCCAGTGGGACGAAAAAACCCCTGTCGAAGCCTCTGTTTGTCACTAGAAATTGACAGTGGCTTAACATATGTAGTAAATTAATGTAAATTACATCATGAAAATTATGTAAATTACAGTATTATTATTATCAATGATTATAAATGAATGTAAATGACTTACATGTGGCGGGCCAGTTCGCGGCGAACTTCAGCGGAACTAAGCCAGGTGTCGAAGCAGCTTCCCTTCTGCTCATTGTGCCTGCGAAATTTGAAGCGGTCGAGAGGTTTCAAACAGGGCCCTGGGGTATGGCCAGAGTTGGGGGGCCTTAATTATGAAAAATTGCACTTCTGTTGGATTCGAGGTTCCAATTTTGAATCATACCCCGATCACCCCGTATCACGATCCACGTTTGCTTGACTCCAGTGGGTACAGGTTGCGCCGCCGAAAAAATCGAGATAGGACAGCTCCAAAGTGTTGATCAAACTATATATTTCTACCATTGCCAATCTGAGGGATGAGGTTGCATAGTGCAAATCTAAGGCTGCGGCGAAGCATAATTACTGTACTGGTGTCCTTAGAAGGCAACTGCTCCACGATTTGGCAAACCGACGACTTTCCAATTCAGTGCTACCAGTCCGACATTGAGACAGTCCTAGTATCTATTATTAGTATCCAATGTTTGTGCATCTTTGATACCTACCTGCCTATGACCGGTTTCCTGCCACGACACCATACGACAACGGATAGAGTCGGGAATAGAAATCCTATAGATATCCTAAAATCCCAATTGACTCCCAGTTTCCCTCACTTCCGGCCGCAGTTTCGGCCCGTACCCGTTACCGGGCCCCCTTTTTAAGTGTCGAGGCTCCTTGCCACGTTGGAATGGCATACCTAGGTGAGGCTCACCATTTGGGGATCCATCCCCCCCATAGCTGGATCTTTTATTTCTTGGGAAATCCTATCTACAAACGGTTTATTTGGGGGTACCCCTATTTAAGGAAACCTCCATATGAAGAACTCAGAAATTCATCAAGGTCACAATGATATACTGGTTGGTGGTATACCTACCCCTCTGAAAAAGATTAGTCAGTTGAGATGATTAGTCCATATTATTCCCAATATATGGGAAAATAACACGTGTTCCAAACCACCAACCAGTATACAATGATTCAAAAATGGGAGACAAGCGTTGAAGTTTGGCTCCAAAATTATTCATGCGTGATGCCATTTGAATTTAAATAATCTTCTCTTCAGTAAACCAAGACATGGAAAGATGACATGTTTCAAGACTACCCTCTGGTAAACTAACATAACTATGGAACATCACCATTTTCAATGGGAAAATCCACTATAACTGGTCATTTTCAATAGCTATGTTAGTTTACCAGAGGGTAAGTAAGAATCCTCCACATGCGGGGTCTCTTCCATTGCCATGCTTGACCATCTTGACCCTGTTGGGCCAGTTGGGGATAGTTACTCTCACAGTTCTCATCGTTAATGGCTTAGAGAAACCCACCAAGGTGCAACTGAACCACCCTAACCCCAAAGCAGTAGAGAAGTTCTGTGCCCGGAACCCCAACCACTGAACAAGGTGCCCGTTGTCACTAGCCGGCCAGTGTGGCCAGTGAGCATGGGGCGAGTGCGCCTGAAGGAACAATAAGCAGCATCTTCAAATCGCTGTTGTTCTGGAAGTGCCAATCAGATCGGTTTTGAACTTGGGTGTAGCACACCCCAAAATGGATTGAGAATGATTAACACGTCAAAAACTGACCGCCATGTCTTGCATACTACGTATCTGCGGCTCATACCATGAGCTCTTGGGATTTGAATTGCGGCAGTAGCCTCGCTCTTGGCAAAGCTTTCGGATACCTCTATTCCACCTACTTCGGTTCCTGTTCTCGAAATGAGTGGCAACAAGCAAAACCCCGTGCTTGCAGGCATGCCCCCCAGCAACAATCCCAAAGCACCGCCTGGTGCGCAGCATAGCCAGGGTAGCCAGGGTAGCCAGGGTAGCCACCATAGTGTGGCAACATGGCCACGGAGATTTGTTGGGAAAAGGTGCAAAAATCTTCTGGGTATCGGATTCTGTGGCATCATATGGCGTTCGGGACCTGGAAACTGTCCCTTCTGTGAAGACGTGCTGTCGAGGCCAATGAGGACTGCTAGCTTTGACCCAACCGGACTTGAATCACTTGAACTTGCCTCCCGTTTATTCACGTATCGGGCTACATAAGATTGAACTGGCAACTCCCAAACTGAAACAAACTGAAACAACAGCAGCCCTCAGTGGCACAATCAGGTTTGAGCCACAGGTTACCCAGCATCGAACAGAACTCATCAGGAAAATCAACAGATTGGACCGACAATTCCTCATGAGCTGCCAGCGCATACATAGATTATATACATGAGAACATGCAAAAGCTCGGGTACCATGCGCCAAGTCACTAGATGTAGTTTTGCGTGTTGGGGGGCATGTGTCTATTTCGTTTTCGAGATCATCTTCGCCATGGAGGAATCAAACAATGTAAACACATTAGTCACACATATGGAAACATCTCTGCATGTTAAACAAATTAAATAGGAACATTCAAAATCATTGAAGTAATTCCTACATGTGATAAGAAATGATTTATGGCACACGATTTATAGAGAGAGAGAGAAAGGGACAGTCTGAGAGAGTTCTCTATAAATCCTGAAAATTCTAAATATTATCCCATATATTTGTATATACCATCCAATAAAAACATATATCATATATCATCTCTCTATAAACAAATAGATTACATTACTGTAGATTACATAGATTTGTTTATTTTTATTTGGGTTTCCCTTTATAGATCTTATATGATCTTATGCTGTATTCATTTTGGGGGAGTCAGCTTGGGTTTTCCCCATGGGCAACCCGACCCATTGCTGCTGCAAGGTGTTGGTCTCGCTGTTCACGAAGCCCTGGAGCAGTTTGCTATGTAAAATGATGATGATTAACCATGTATGATGTATATGCCAGCAGGGGGAAGACCGCGCCAGTAGTCGTGCACGTTTTTTGAAAGCATGCATATGTTACTGGGTCGGGGGAGGTGGGGTGTGTTAACGTTCATGTTAACTTACGTCACATGCACATGCACGTCTTGGGTTGGGGGGTGGGGGGTGTTAACGTTCATGTTAACTTGCGTCCAGAGTCAACAGCCATGTGAACCCAAAACTGATGCGAAACATCAGGGTGTGGCAATGGCGTTGGATGAACTTTTGGAGGTCACTGGTCTCTCTTTGAAGAAGCGCATGGCGATGTGAGAGTGAGGAAAACATTGCGCGCGTTTTCAAGAGCAAATTCCCATAAATTCCCTTTAAGTGCACTTCAAATTCCTGGGGAATTTTAAGCCTATTTTGTGGAATGAATCAATAGTTTCGCTATGGCGAAAACAACATTTTTTTCGAAACGCTCACAACCGCTGGCGCGGTTTTCCCCCCGACGGGATGTATATATGATCCATGATGATTTATGATGACTTGTGAGTATTTTTTACCTATCAACAAAATAGTGATTTTCCATACAATACCTATTCCTAATTGACCGGTTTGATGAATCAATCAACTGGATATTTGAACCGTAGATCAACGGGCTTAATGGGCCTCCGGTGAAGCGTTCCAGGGGATTGATCTCATCCAGCTGCCCCAGCTGCCTCCAATCGTTGCAGAAGCTTCGTCAAATGTTCCACCTCCTCACGACCGCAGGGCGGCCAGTGATGACTGAAATGAGATCTGAAATGAGATCTTCTACGTTCAAAGCAATCAAAGCATGGTGCTTTTTTAAAAAGATGGCTTACTTGAAACTTATTGAAAAAACTCAGCATCAAAATATCCAATTCTTTGGGGTTCATTGGTAGGCTACCTTTGAAGGACTTGGGTGCCATACGTGCCATGCTTCGTTCGTTTGCAGTGGTCATCTGACTCCACTCACTCTCGCCTAAATCAAGCTGAATAGGGCTGTAGGTGCCTTATTCACAGCTATTTGCTTACAATCTATTTAGGGAAGCAGCATGAAGCACCCACCTTGATGGGAAGACCTGGTTTGGGCCTCAGGATTTAGGCTAACCTGGTTTTGATGGATATGACACAATGAGGCTTCAGAAAGGATGGCAGTTTCAACCAAATATCAGGACTTGACAGGGCTCAGCAGGATTTCAGTTTCAAGTTCTAAAGGTCAAACATCATCCGATATCATAAGTATCCATTGGTGGCTTGACCGGTGACAAGACTCACCGACTCACACAAAATGCAACTCCAAGCGTCTGCAAAGCATCCTGCTACTGAGTGGTTTCAGCTGCTGGGATTCTGATTGTGGTTTGGAACATTATTATGGGATTTCATACGATATATATATATATATGATATGATATGATATGATATGATATGATTTGGTATGATATGATATGATATGGTATGGTATGATATGATATGATATGTATACATACATTTATTAAGATGATAAGCTTAAAGAGAGAGCTGATGTGCACTCAACCGGGCAACCTACAAAGAGCCCCTAAGAAACATCCTAAGTTCGCCATGGCCCAGTGGTGCAGCACAAAGGCGCCAAAGCGTGCCAGCTTTTGGAAGTGACAATCGGAGTGCACAATTTCAATTTTGCAAACTATTAACACAACAAATCGTGCATGTAAATTATATATATATATATACACATATAATCACATAAAAAATATAGTTAATATATGTGGTGATAATTTGCAGCTTAAATCTTTGAAATCAACGATGATTTGACATCTCAACTCCAGCTTCCACCAGGCGAGTCTTTGAAAAGGGCCTGCGTGTCGTAGAGCAGCGCAGCGGCAAAATGGTCGAAGGTTAAGGAGTCGCCACCAGTGAAGGGTTTCTGGTGGAGCAGGGATCGGTGATTCCCCGAACGTTGATTGGTGATGATGGGATATGATGCGCCATGGGTATTGAAGTTGGTATATCCTTTTTATATATGTTTATATATGTTTATATATGTTTACATATGTTTATATATTTTATTATATTTTAATATAATATATTTATATAAATGGCATTCAGCATGGATCTCACTGTCTCACTGAGAGAAATGCTGCACTGGCCCAAAATATGGGAACCCCCTTACAAAGGGACCTGTACATGGGTATAAATGGGATTGATTGATGAATTGCGCATTGAACAGTAAAAACATCATCGACGCCTTCGAACATCTTCGAACGATTTTTGTGACTCAGGACCAGCCTCAGACTTGCAGTGACTTACAAGGATTGGCACTTTGCACCAACGCGGAAGAGTGCCAATATCCCCTGCATCTGTCAGGTATAGTTTTTTTTGGGGATCTGGTGGGACATCCTTCAAACCCAAATTAGGAACCTTTGCCATGTGCAAGGTAAGAGAGAGAGACGGCAAGCAGAGCGCTATTTACAAGCTACAAACACAGCCAGACTGCAGCTGAGCGATTAGTCTCTATCCGGAAAGCAAGAACATGCAAGAACTATGTCAGGGAGAAGCTGATCTGAGTGGAATTTGAAAAGATGATAGCCACCTGCAATCGACATTGAAAGCAGTTGACGGTTTGCTGTTGCGCTGCTGTGGTCAGACTTTGGCTCGCTGCGATTTTTAGTCTCACATGGGCTGTTCATATCACAGCTACAATGTTTTTTTTTTGGTGTTGGGCTTCTTTTGCCCTCTGGTAAACTAACATAACTATGGAAATTCACCATTTCAAATGGGTAAATCCACTATAAATGGCCATTTTCAATAGCTTTTTGTATGTTTACCAGAGGGTAGTCTGCTTCACCCATCGACATCAGTGTGGATGTCTGATCTTGGCTTCAGCTCCACCTGCAGAACCCAACTGGTTGGTGGTTTTTCGCCTACCCCTTTGAAAAATGATGGAGTGAAAGTCACTTGGGGTTATGAAATTCCCAATATTTCTGGAAAATAATCCAAATGTTCCAAACCACCAACCAGAACATCTCAACAGCAAATGACAAAAAAATACAACACGTTCCATCCCCTGCGTGTGTCCGGCGTGTCCTGACCCTTGGGCGGGTCCGACATGAGATTCCACAAGGCCTAGCGGCGTAGCGGCGCAGTTTTTTGTGATCCCCTAAGGCGCAGGTTTTTTCGGCTTCCGAAAAAAGGCCTCCATAAACTCCTTGCCGCCGACGAAGCTGTTCCGCATGCGGCCCAGCATGTCAACGAAAGCCTGCTTCCAGGCTGACAGTCTGACACAGCTGCTGGGGGCCTTAGTGGTTTCATACCATTCATTGGATGCGTATTGCAGATTCACAAAACAGTGATTCCACACATCCTAAGAATCACGTACAGTATATATAAATCAGATATAATCAGATTAAATCACACTTTAATTCTCACAATTAGGCAATTTTTTTACCATTCTGAATGGTGTTAAAATGTGTTAAATCACCATGAATCGCCTCCGAGGTGATCCACCAGCGTCGCCGCAAACGGACGCTCAAGGGGATGCCTCAGCGGATGCAGAAGGATATCTCTTGGAATCTGTTGAACTCCTTTCCTTCTTTTTTGCCAGGGCTTTAAAAAAATTGGGGAATGTGCAAAGATCTCACTGAACTCAAAATCAGCGTCAAACATCTTCGAAAATGATGCTGTTATATATTATATATATATTATATGTTTTTTGGCTGAAATGACCACTGGTGAACTTTGGAACGGTTGCCGACTCTTACACCTCAGGTGATTCTTGTATCCTTTTTAAGAGAGAAGGGCATGCATCACAGTCACAAATCCAGCACTCCAATCTTGAAAACGACGACATATCATATCTACCGTGGTTTTTGTCAATCATAAACCATCCACCAGTCATCACCATTTTTATGGGTTTTATAGACCATCCCGAAATGGTAAGACTATGATTCATAGATTCATAATGACATAAATTACCACATTCTATGAACTAAATGAAGATATCAATGATATCAATAACTTCCCAGCCACCCACAGTCACCTGAACCTCAGATTTGACATCCCACGGGACCCCATCTGAGGTCCCGGGGCCGGGCGCTTTCACAGGCTTCTCATTGCCGAATTCGAAAGTCCTCCTGGTAACGATGCTACATAGCAATGTCACACGGGCATAGAACAAACCAAAACCAACCATGAACAGTGCAGGTGAATGATTGTGATAGTTCAGAATCCTTCTAAAACCAGCTTATTCTGTCAAAATCTTTAAGGCCATTTTGGGGATTATTTGCCTTACTACAGCACCCATCATTGATTTTCAGCCAATGGACTCGCTGCAAAAATTCCCCGTTGTTTTCAAGTGATCTTCTCAACCCGCCTGCCCGCACCTTTCGTCTCGCGCTTGGACACCTGAGCCATGTACAAGATCTTCACCCCCAAAGGAGGAGGCCCGGTTTGGAATACTATGTGCCATCATGTGCCATCGTTGTTCTTCAGGGATTTGCCCCAAATCGAACACACTGGACAATTTGGATGTCTATGAAGGGTGGCTATATCCAACTGTGGGACATGACCCCAAAACCGCAAATTTTCTTGTGGAAGATCGCGGGATACCATTTCTACCAATCCCCAACAAGATAGAAACGGGTTTCCAGGATGGTATAAGTCATATTTGCCACATATTTTCATATATTTTCCAGGTTCCCAACTTTTCCAATCTTTTTTGGGTTTTCTTTCAGCAAAAAAAAACTGCTATGTTTGGACAAAACCATGACACTTCAGCAATCGCTGCCTTGGAGCCATTGACTTTGGGCTCCTGAGGCTCCTGACCGCTTCAGCGACCGCTTGGAGCTGGATCTTTCTGGATTTTTGAAGCGAACAAAATTCTGGCTGACCCTTGACCCTTGTGCGGAAAAAGTGGTTGGGTAAAAATCACACTCATTTATAGAATATTATATAATTACATATAATTACCCAACATTTTATGTTATTTTGGGATATTTTGGGATAGTTACTCCTACTAAGCATCATTCCAGGTCGCAGTGAGCTTGTTGTTACACAGAAAACACCATGATTTGGCCAAGGACCAGCTACTATCAGCTACTGGCCGATGGGTTCAAAATAATACTAGCATATAATGGTCACTTACAATCGTTCTCCCAAATAGCTTTGAACATTTTGAACATGGTCATTTTTTCAAGCATCTTACTATATTATGAAACATATCTGTGAAACCACTGCCAAACTACTAACCATTGCAATGTGGCCGAAATCTCATAGACAAATCGCTCCGTCGCCACCCAAGGTGGTTCTGCTGTTGAAGGCCCGAGCGTCCCCTAGCGCTGTGGACAACATCCTCCCAGGCTCCCAGGTAATAGGACCGAAGGAAAACAACATGCTTAAAACATGAAGGTATTCTGAAAACAGCTATCACAGTGGATGTTGATGTTTGTAGATGCCTCTGACTTGACTTATGGGAACTCCGAATCGGAGTAACGGTGGTAACTAATGACAATTGGATATCAAAATGTTTGAGGTTCAATGTGACAGATCACACACACATAAACAAGTAGGCCGGCAGGAAGAAAAACAAATCAAAACCAACCAAAACAAACCACGCGCACACATGAATGAGGCACACAAACACACAATCATAAATATCAACAAATAAAACCAGCAACACAAACTAAACAAAGTGTCACACAAAATAATACACTACCTGCGTCGAAACAACAACAACAACAACAACACCAACACCAACACCAACACCAACAACAACAACAACAACAACCACAACCACAACCACAACCACAACCACAACCACAACCACAACAACCACCACAACATCCACAACAACCACAACAACAGCCACAGCCACAGCCACAGCCACGGCAACTACTACTCCAACTCTCTCCCCCTAATTTTGAACGAAGCCTCAACTCTGAGTCTAAGACGACTCAAACACAATCAGGTCTCTCCATTTCATGGCCATCATGTTCGGCAGTTTTGATTGCAAATTGAGGGCCTAACCTCCCTTTTGGATAAACCCTCAAGTTGCTAGTGATAGTATTTCCCTTTATATATCTTTATATCATGTTAAACCCCAACTACGATTTAATTTCCTCATGATTTTCCACTTAATTTCTTTCCCAAGCTCGCTGGCCGGTGGGTTTGAATAAATGTCTACCGGGATGGAAAGCTTTTTGTAGGTGGCTAGCATCTCAAGTCCTTCCCAACTCTGACCCTCTAGTAGTTTAACATAGCGATGGAAAATCACAATTGTTAGTAGGGGAATCATGTATATATACATGGGCCATTTTCGATAGCAAACTGTTAGATTACCAGAGGGTACTTACCCTCCAAGTGTCCTAGTTCAGTATTGGATCCATACAGCTTCCCAAATTGGAATGTATTCAAGTACGGTACTGGTTATATACTCCAGTAAAAAACTGGTTGATGGTATACCTACCCCTCTGAAAAATGATGGAGTTCGTCAGTTGGGATGATGAAATTCCCAACATATGGAAAAATAAAAAATGTTCCACACCACCAACCAGAAAATCAATATATACTGAAGGGGATATGGGATCAATTTCTCAGATGCCTTCCTTGGACTTGCTGAGGCTTTCGACAAACATGATGCCATAGATTTTCCCCTGGTGGATGTCCGATTCGGAAAACTACAGATCACCTTCAGAAATGCTGGTGATTTCACCAATGTTTGATAGATACAATCCTTCAATCGCAGCCAAAACTCCCAGTTCTTCCCAGCTTTTAATGATGAAACCATACTAAATCCATCTAAATCCCAGTTTTTCATGGTTTCTTCCCTTGTGAAAGCCACATTTTCCATGGTTTCCCATGGCTTTTTGTGTCATCACCGAATCATCTCCGCGCCGCGCCTCGGCGCCCTCGGCCTCCTGGCTTGTGGGATTTCAATGGGATGATGTAATAATGAACTCATGGGATTTACCATGGATGAGCATGGCCCAATTTAATCCAATTTACCCATGGCTATGTTAAATTACCAAACGGTAAAACTTCAGCTTTCGCATGATGATGATGATGATGGTGATGATGAAAATGAACATGAAACTGGATGTGTTTTTTTTGTAGGGGGGGAAGGGCATACCCAATTTTTAGACAAATTGGCAAATGATTTTATTTCGGTTACTTAACATACAATTTGGAGAAAATTGTTCAAAGTCATTGTCTCCTTAGTAGGGCCAAGTAAACCATCCACTTCGATCCAGTTTCGGTGGATTGTCGCAGCGTTTAGAGCCACTACCAAGCCATGGCGGATGTCTTATTTCGTTGGCAAAGTCCAATCAACAAATCACTCATTGCCATAACAAGATGCCCCTCAAACAACATGTTGGGTTGACGGGGGGGTTAGCCCCGCTTCCTATTGTTTTGGTTCGTCTGTCTGTCAAAGGCAAAGTGCATATCATCAAAAATTAGTGTTTCGCTGTGGCGAAATGGCAGTTTTCAAACATGCTTATGATGTGTCATTGACTTGAGTTCTGCTTAGCAGTGTCAACATAACTTTCATTTTTTCAAAAAAATGGATGTTGGGAGAAACCCTTACAGGGGTTTGTTGCCGCGATACATTTGCATTTTGAGCTCTTTTTTTCATTGATGTGTCAAAGGCAAAGTCACATGATCAAAAAGGAGTGTTTCGCCGTGGCGAAATGACAATTTTCAAACATGGTTATGTTGTGTCATTGACTTTTACAGGGGTTTGTTGCGGCGACACATTTGCATGTTGAGCCCTTTTTTTCACTTGTCTTCCATCCACGAGACATCTTCAAAACATTTCACATGACTGACTTTGTCAGTCATGTGGGCAATGAATTGAGCGAACGTCATCATAGTCGCTTCCAGGCCTAAGTTCTTGTGAATGTAAAGTGCTGACAAACCATCCACGTGTGCAGTTTTCAATGAGAGGCCTCCAAGCTTATTGTTTCGTCTCAGCTGCTGTTTCAGCAGAGCTGTGTGAGATTCTGCGACCTGGTCTCCTCCGACCATGGTTACTTTATGCCGGCCAGTTTGAGCTGCTTTGCAGCCAATGGCTTTCAAGGCTGTTGTGGAAACCTTTCTCTTTTTGAGGGACTGTACAGGTGTGTATTCTGACAAGCTATGTCTAGCAGTGACTGCTTCCAAGTTCAATTTTTTTCTAGCTCCCTTCAATCCTTTGGAGGCATCGGAGCCCAGGATGTGTTTGCTGGGGTTCACTTTGTGTTGCAAGAGCGGCACAACTTCGTCTAAAGTCTCTGGCGGGCCAGGAGCAGATGTAGCCGTGAAGCGGTCAGGCAAAGGATAGAAAGCGCTTTGTTTGTTTTTTCTGCTGACAGCCACTAGAAACCGACCACCATGCACTGCCACTTTGGAAGTTGGTTTCTTGGCAACCGTGTTCCCGGCTGGCTTCTTTGTCATTTTTCGTTTCTTTGACCCCACCTTGTTTTTTCTGGTTGCCGTACGACACGAATCTACCTCCAGGATTCCGGCGTCAAAGGTCATGGATTTGTTTTTCTGAAACTCAGCCCAACCTGTCACCATGCGAGCTTGCTTGTAAATGGAATCGACATAGTCATGGGATCGCCCAACAATGTGCGCAGCTGCATCTTGAGGAATCTTAGCACTGACACAATAAACCGTACGTACGAAGCCTTGCATGTCTGGTTCATGTCCACCTCTCAGTCGGTTGATGAAGGGTGTGTAGCCAAATTTCCAATTGATACCTACAGGCAAGAACGGCCACAACTGAAAAACGCACAAGTCGAAGACTAGGTGAACATGCGTATATCATTTGCGATGGATCCAAAAAAATGAAACCATACCAAGATGCGAGGTCGCAGTGCTGGACAAGAACGGTTCGAACAACGCAGTAAGGCAGGATCTTGTTGAAGCTGGTTCAAGGATGCTTGACATCTCCAGCACTGACGTCCCCACTGCACCCCGAAGAAACCTTTGGCTTCCAGGTATTTTTTGCACCGCATTTCAGACCACAAGGCTAAGGATGCAAAGTCAATCTGCTTGAGACCTCGCAAAGCACGGTACTTTTTGAATTTCCCACGGATTCCGGGAGAATAGCTGAGACCCTTCTTGTGAAATTCTCTGTTGACACCAGAACTCGTAGCGATGGTGCGACTCGGAGGTCGTTTGCGCCCAGAGGGATATCTATCATGTCCGAGGGATTTTTTCATTGGACGTTCCCTGTGTGAAACTCGGACCTAAAAAGGCTTTGCAAAAAAGACGTGACATGAGTGGAAAATGGCCACTGGCTTGCTCAAAAAAACCTCACACCTAGTGAAACACATGGCACCCACAACTTCACCAACCAAATTCTGGCGACTGGGAGAAACGTGCAAGGTGTGTCTGCAGTCAAGGTATCAGAGTCATGGCCAAGTGGTTTGAATTGATTCCCATGATATTCGCGATTGACAGGCCATTTCATTCTGCGGAAACTTCATGCTTCATTCTTCATCAGGTGCAAAGATCTCTCAGCAAACAAACCGCAGCAGCAGCTCTTTTTCCGATTGGCACAAAGTTCTTCACACATCGCGCTCAGTGTTTCGGCGCAAACTGGCAGGGAGTTCTGCATACTTGTTTCTCATGAACTTGGGCAGCTCCGACCATTTGTCTTTCGGAACAGGAGCGGAAAAAAAACACATTCTTTTACCATCTTGCACTTTCTTGAACCTATTGCAAAGCAAGCGAATCTGTCCTGCAAATTGACCAGAAGCATAAAGGTGCGGCGACAAAGCATATCCACAGTCTGCCCGCATGCATCTACCCCATTTTGTGTCAGGCAGGGAGGTCGCTCCATCTTCATCTGCGACCGGTTTGACACGGTCCTCAAAGAGCGCAGCCCGCTGCAGCATCGACATAGGGCCGCCAGACGAAGACGCAGCCGAAGATGAGTGAGTGAGCTCGGCAGCAGAAGCTGAGGGCAACCTGAGATTCATCATTCTCAAATGCAAATGAATGCATCAGGGAAAGAATTGACAGTACAAATCCTTGGAAAACAATTCGAAAAACAAACCAAGAAGCGGGGCATTCACAGAGTGCTTCAAAAGATAATCGAGTTTTTGTCGCAAAGCTATAGGACTATCGATAATCTTTCCACCTTGGAAGCGCGGTGGCGACAAACTTTCCGATTTAGCTGACGATGCATCTCCTTCAGCATCTTGACTTTCGGATTCCGATTCCAAAGTCAACGTAGGAGCCAACATTCTTCGAATCTCCGGGCTCTCACAGACCTAGGATACAACAGTTTGAACGTCACGAACATGACAGTACAAAGTCTATTTCGTCTATTTCGGCATCCGACAAGAAATGATAACGAGGTCATCTAAGGAAGAAAAGTAAGATGTCAAGAAAAAAACTAAAACCGAACTCAGAAACAGGAATCACGGAGGGTGGATGTTCAAGAGTTCTGCGTCCTGCAGTCGAAAGCGGCTCAATGGGCTGCCCAGATTCCAGCAAATTTTGCAACATCATTTCACATTGAAAGTCCCAAGGTTCAGCCAACTCTGAGTCAGGAAAGCTCTGCGGCATTGTTCCACGTAGCCGCTTCTGCAACCATTCACCTTGTTGAAGAACTTTCACTGGCAGAGGCCTATGTTCTTTCACATAACGAAACCAAATTTCCTTGAGAACCGACAAACCCTGGCGAAGGCTCGTCCAATGATACACTCGTTCCACTGCAGCAAAGGTGGTCTCAGCTCCAGCATCCCCATGCCATTTCAACGCTAAGATGTAGTGAACATCCCACAGTTCTTCCGTGCTCAAAAAGGACCAAAGAACACAGACAGGTGGAAACTTTTCATGAGCTGCGCGGAGGAGAATTAACAATGTAACACCATACAGAAGCGGATCCATGGAAACAGAGCCCAGCAGCGAGCTACACAAGCAAAGCTGTGCTAGACAAGCATGACATTCCCATGATATTCGCGTTAAACCCTTTCTTGCGTTTGAACCATGTAACTACGAACTACTTTTGGAAACTTATATGTCTAAGCAAACTTGACGAACTCTCACGCAACCAAGAACTCCAACCAGCCCTGACACACCAATGCAGCCCAGCCCCAACATCTGAGATGCGTACCTGCAGCGCAGGTAGCAGGCAGACATGACCGGTGAAATTTACATAAACAAATCATCCTGACAAGTATATATTATTCAGTAAATATATAATTATATAATACAGTAAATATATCATACAGTTAACACAGACCCAACCCCCCCAACCCCAAATACGTTCTTCGCGTACCATCAACATCGAAAGCAAGTGCACACACACTGCCCCCAAGACCTTCTGAGCGTAGCAACCCCCCCCAACCCCAGATGATCAGCGTAACATCATCAGCGTAACATGAACGTTAACATCCCACCCCACCCCTCCCCAACCCCAGATGATCAGCGTAACATCATCAGCGTAACATGAACGTTAACATCCCACCCCACCCCTCCCCAACCCCAGATGATCAGCGTAACATCATCAGCGTAACATGAACGTTAACATCCCACCCCACCCCACCCCAACCCCAGATGATCAGCGTAACATCATCAGCGTAACATGAACGTTAACATCCCACCCCACCCCTCCCCAACCCCAGATGATCAGCGTAACATCATCAGCGTAACATGAACGTTAACATCCCACCCCACCCCACCCCAACCCCAGATGATCAGCGTAACATCATCAGCGTAACATGAACGTTAACATCCCACCCCACCCCACCCCAACCCCAGATGATCAGCGTAACATCATCAGCGTAACATGAACGTTGACATCCCACCCCACCCCCCCCAACCCCAAAAGCAACCCAGTAAAAACGGGGCTAACCCCCCCCGTCCAGCCAACATGTTGTTCGCCAATTCGTATTCATAAGCATCCGTATTTGCAATTATTTACAACCAACGTTAAAAGAGACAAACAAGTAGTCAAGTATTTAAAGTTGACCCAGTTTCACACAACCTACCATCTATGAAAACAGACATGGTCCATGTTTTCTCCGGAGGGTTTTCCTATATTTTCCCTATGTTCATCCAATTTCATCCCCAAAGAAGATGGGGAAAACCCGGAAAAACCGACCATCTCCCCAGCTACTGGCGGGCCTTACGTTCAAGGTCATCGAAATCCATGCATTGCGTCTCGGTAAAGCCCGGCGCATAGCCGGCCTTTGAACACGCTATTGGATTGGTCGGGAATTTCAGGATTCTAAAATGGAGGTACGTTAGCACCATATAAGGCCATATTCTGTGGGGATATTCCCGGAAATCTAGGCCTGAAAAATAGGGCTTATATATGGTAGGTACCTCCAATCGATCGGTTCCTGAAATAGCCATTGACCCAAGGGATGGACTGGCACAACTCACAGATCTGGCTCTGAGGTCACTGCCGGAAACCCGGACATGGCTCCACCGGCATCATGGTGCAGATGAACGGTGAACGGAGAACGTAAGAAAAAAACCCTACATCAAATAGCTCTATATTATTATATAATATATATATAACACACACAGATATATATATGTATATATATATATTATAGATGGTGTAAATTTCAGGAATTTCTCCCTTAAGATCCCTTAAGCCAATCCAGTGAAGTTTCTTTTTAAAGCTCCTTGGCTAAACTTTGGCCGTTGATTCTCAACTGCGAAAAAAACTCCGCCGTTGGCTGAATTGCAGCTATCGCCTTTTCGTGCTCTGTTATCTTTGGATGTTGACCCATCCATCCCCGGATATCTCTGCCGCCTTGTTTCAACCCTTCCCCTATGAATATATACTTCGTGGGATACCCTCTGGTAATTTAACGTAGCTATTGAAAATGGCCATTTATAGTGAGTTTTCCCATTAAAAATTGTGATTTTCAATAGCTACGTTAAATTACCAGAGGGTAATCATCCCATTTCAGATCGAAAACAGTTATGATACAAATGAAACCGACCTTAATTGGATCATTTGGGTCAGTTCATTACACTTTTCAAACATCTGCAGCTTTCATCCATCATCCCCGTGCACCCGTCCCATCCCAGGATCGTCGCCTTTTTAAGGCTCACGTGTTCCCGGAGTTGCTCCGTCATGTCGATGCATCATGGGATCATGTCAAGCCCGGATTCATGGTGACCAAGTCCGCTCCATACTGCTTTACAGTAGTCTTCGGCTCATTTAGTCGGTTGCTCAATTATGGGGCTACCCTCCAAAAAGTGACAATATTATATACACACATATACATATACATATACATATACATATACATATACATATACATACATATATATATATATGACACTTAGTTGGTACCCCCCAATTCAATCCAATTCAAGAGTCCAGGGGCTTCCCTTCCCATGATGGCAGCCGTGGCCATGATATCTCGAGAGATAGGTCAGCAAGCAGCATTGGCAGCCTCAGGGGTCCATTTTTTGGGCCCATCAGGCCATCCACAAAGTCGATAGTTTTGGGGCTTTCCTGACTTATCCGAAATGATCATTCTCTGGTTGGTGGTCTTAAGATGTTTTAACCATCTTGAAAAATGATGGAGTTCGTCAATGGGAAGGATGACATCCCATATATGAAATGGAAAATACAAAATGTTTGAAACCAACAACCAGAAAATGATCATTCTAGTATTAATTAAACATAGTTAAACCATATTACAGTAAACCCATGGTTTGACTTGGGGATTTCCCATTCTATGGATTCTATGAAACCCCTAGTGGAGAATATGAGTTCATCATCAGTTTGTCCAATGGCTAGTTACTAGTTGGATCCTCACACTGTCCCGGCAGTCCAGGGGATCGCGCCTGTTGAAGATGGGCCTTTCCCACTGCTCAAAGACACAAATGGCACACAGTGGCACCCCCCCAGGTGGAAGGTGGTTTATAATCCCCATGTACCTATAGATATAACTTATAACCAGCATAAACCCTAATCATTGTACTATTATTCAATGGATTGGTGTAAGGGAACATCTACAGGAAACCCGTTTTTTTTTTTTTTTGGGGTTTTTACCAGCACATATAGTGGTTTCCTGCAGGTTTTCCCTTAAACGAACACTGGGAGGATATTGGAGTTATAAACTACCTTCTTGGTAAACTAACATAGCTACAGCTATTGAACATGGCCCATAGAAATAGCTGATTTACCCATTCAAAATGGTGATTTTCAATAGCTATGTTGAATTACCAGAGGGTAACTTAGCCAAGTCTGGGGCATCACCCTGTATGTCCCTCAGCTGAGTGGCCGCCAATAACAGAGAGCTACGAATGTCGCGCGCCTCGAGCCAAGAACAAAGGGGAAAAGCATGGATAATAAATGGGGACAACTTGTGTAATGGCATTGGAATAAACAACAGTCAGAATATCATCGATAATAATAACATCATAGATAATACTAGTAATGATAATATATAATCATAACTACAATGCCATACCATAGATCATTAATAATAACTTGGGATAAACGGTGTAGTTTCTTTGTAGAAATTTCATCGGGATCAATGATACAATGTGGATGAGCACAGGATACACCGTCTGATGGCAATCCGGGATGTGTCTCTCTGCCAGTTTCGTGGGTTCTTGTGGTTTTACGTGGTTTTACTTGTCCTTCAATTCAGGAAAAAAAACACGTGAAACATCATTTTTTTCCAACTTTTTGTTCCTCTTTTTTCCGGTGATTTTTTTTGAAGAGAAAACATCAGAAAAACCCTCGGATCTCGCTGATGCCTGGTCTGGGTGAGCCGATCTTTCAAGGAAACCAGTCACTTGGATCGAAGTCCTGCCACAAGCCCCGTTTCCGAAACAGATCAAAAAAAATGGTCACGGTCCTACCAAAAAGGTAGGAGTATCTAACCATCTAATTAATCCAAGATATCCTAAGATATCCTAAGTAATCCATTCTAATCCCACCTGTTCGTATCTCATCCTATTCCTATCTACCTACCTGTCTATTTAGTTCTCACAGCTACAGTAATCTATCTATCCATCTACCTGTGATATAAACATTCCGTGGTTGTAATGATCATATAATAATATATGTGTATAGATATTGAATGATATTGACATGTCCTGCGGCTATCGCTAAACCATACCTAGGACCTTTTCTTGCGCCATCCTCTGCCATTCAGAAACCTGAAAACTCCGCGTCACCCAGTCCTGTCTTGAGAGACCTTGGTGACCCGGACTGAGATCGAACGTAATGTCTAGGGGGGTGCTCCTCCAATAGTCATAATATGATACTTAAATGGTACCCTCCCAATTAAACAATCTAGAGGTTTATTAATCCAGGGTTGACATTAATGGCTTCACAAATCTTCACAAGCACATCAGGTTCCTCAATACTCAGGAAACCTTACTTCGCTCATGCAGATTTAGATAAATCTTGATCATACCTGCCAGGTTTCAAACATGTTTTTCTTCTAGGTATCGATCATATATTGATCATACCTGGCAGGTTTCAATCATGCTTTTCTCCTAGGTATCATTACATTTGCATACATTTGCAGGGTTTAACGACCCACCAAGCTGATGTTTGAAACAAAACCAACTTATAGGAAAAGAAACTGAGGACAGCTGAAAACCCTATCCTCTGTGTGTGTGAGTGTTCATAGTTGTGTATGCCGGTGCAAACATATGGGGTGATGGTGATGGTGACAACACCTACACATGTACCTTGTCAAATACCGTGGTTCGTGTATTTACTGACATTAGCAACACTGAAATCAATCTCTTGAGCCACTTGCTGCATACACCAGGATTCCTACCTCTAAACAATTGGTATGGATTCCACCCTCAAATATTTGGTCCATGGGTGCCCCCCTTGAAGATGTTGACATTTCTTGTGGACTATTTTATTGCTTCCTTCATGGCTGTTACATGCTATTACCACTTATCAGTGCTACTACTGTAGATAACCTTTTAAAGTTGCATGTAATTCTTCGTTTGATGCTAATTCTCTCATCCAACCATTCATAGCTCCGTGCTTGGGTGTGCAGTTCCACTTGCAAATGAATATATGACCATAGTTACAAGGATTATATCCCAACCTATGCAACTTATGGAGTTTAGCATAGAAATAACCCCAACTGCACACCCAAGTATCATCAATGCAACCAAAGAACGCGCACCTGCGGCTGCAGAGGCATTCGTTGGAGGAGCCCCGCCTGCTGCTTCAAGGAGAAACCTGGGTTTTCCGCATTTCCGACGGATGAGTTGGGCATGACCATGGTAATAACCCCAGGATATAAACCTGGAAAGGCCCTATGATTATGGCCCACACCAAGTCGACCTACGCTCCAAATCCAATCAAACTCCGGCTGTTGAAAGTCATCCCATCTAGGATTGGGAACCAGCCTCTGATGTTGGAGGCTTTGCATTCACATAATGCAAGTATACTATATAATACTATATATATACTGTTTGACCATGGCCACATGTATACCTGCTACAAACCTGCTTCAGAAATCCATCAGACTTTAAAATACCAACAACCTAAATCGAATCATGCTTCAAACGGGTCCCCTTTTTTCACGTACCAGCGGTCCCCTGTAGGTTTTTGACCTTTGAAGGTGTCTGTGATGGTGAATTCTCCTCAACAAAGCATCATTTAATAAACATTCCGTGGGAGATGTGCAAAATTTGCTGCAAAATGTTGAAAAAAATGATCTGTTTCGCTTAACAGACTGGTTTTCCTTACGATATTCAGAGTTGATTCCTAAATAGTGGATTCACCAACGGGAAATGCACATGTTTTCCTGGCTGCAACCACAATTCAACTTGTTAAAGAAACAGGTTCTTGAGAGGTTTGGGCATGGTTAGCTAGTTCTAGAAGCTACCTCTCATCCTACAAACACCAGAAAAACTCATTTTTTGGGCAATTGAAACAAAATGAATGCACGAATTTTGAGGCGGACAGAACACTCTCTTCCCCAATACATTATGACCCGTCTCATGGGGATACCTTCTGAATCAACCGCTAGATTTTCGCATGGGACAGGGGTCCCAAGCCGGGGGTTTTATTAATGGCTCAATGTATTTCACACACAAGTATACACTACACACATACAAACAAACGTACCTACATACAGACAGAAATACCTACATAGAGACAAACAAACAAACATACATCTATATCTATATATCTATATATCTATATAATCTATATAATCTATATAATCTATATCTATCTGTATGTATAGATATATATATATATATGTGCATACATGAAGTGTTACCTTAACCAACATCGGGTAATGAACCCACCCTTGTCAAGAGTCAGTGTCACCCATTCAAAGTCTCGAGAGACGCACTGATCCTTCGATCTCGTCAGCCGTTCCTGGGTCAAGTGGCATCGCGCCGTTGATCTCAAGTGGCCGGTCCTTTTACATCTTTTACCCTCTGGTAAAGATACAAAAAGCATCAAAAAGCTATGGCAGCTATCACCGGCTATCACCATGTTTAATGGGAAAATCAACTATTTCTATGGGCCATGTTCAATAGCGACTTTAGTCGTTGCCGGAGGGAGATGATCCGAAAGGGAACACCTAAAGGACTCGCGAACGTGAACGTGCACATCACAGGTGTATGATCCAATGAATTATCTATTATATTTGTTTACTATCTATTTAAAGGTTTCGGCCCAGGGGTGGTAGTTGTGTGACTGTCACTACCCCCTTAGTCTTTAACCATAGGGCTTTCGCTCATCGCATGTTTGGGCGACTGCTCGCAGCGTGGCTTTGGTGTGACTTCATTGCCCATTTGAGCATTCAGACTGGCGAAGCAGGTGGAACCAAATTGGCATCGGGGCCTTCGACGGAAAAGGCAACGAGCGAGATCCTGCCTTTTCAAGGTTCGCATCGGCTTCTGGGGGAGAAAGACAAGAAGGAAAGTGAGACAGGCTTGGAGTTCGTTGTACGAGCACCACTCTTACAATCCATTCGAGTTCCCTTCCCTAGTCCAAAGTCTGGGTGTCATGACGTGGCATTGTCATACATGCAAAGTCAACAACACGCCAAAGATGACTTATTGTCGGGCTTGCCATGCTCATTGGAGTGCGGTATGGACAGCACCGCGACGCTCCAGATCCAAGAGCATCAAGAAGCAGAAGAAGGAGGCTTCAGAATACAAGGTGACAGAGCAAGCCAGTCAAGAGACGAACGCATGGGCAGTTTTCCCAGAAAAATTGCCATGGATTTCCACAACGCCGGCAAGCAGAGCCCAGCGCAAGGTGGAACCAGGAATTGCTATGGACAAGCCTCTTGGGATGCCTCCGCAGCCAATTCTTCCACCAGCACCATCTGCCGAAGTACCGATGACGCTGACAGCGGAGGAGGAAAAGATGTTGCAGCATCTCAGAGGTTTGCAGGCCATGGACATGGACCTTACGGAGTCAATGACACGAAGATTGGAGGAGCTTTCCATGAGGGAAGCGAAGGCTCAATCCAGTCGAACATTGACCCATGGACAGTTGAACAAGCTCAACAAGCTCAAAGTGCAGGTGGCCACAGCTGCACAGAAGATCAAGGACCTGGACCAGGAGTGGACATCCTTTGTCAGCACTACGGTAGCCAAGGTCCGGCAGCATGGAGAAATGTTCCAAACATGCAGAGCAGATCTCATGGAACATTACAATGCCAAGATTCAAGAACTGGCCAATGTGAAGCGAGAGATGACTTTGGCATCCCAATCTTTGTTGGGACCTCAATGGACAGAGCCAGTCATCCCAGAGATGCCAGACCTAGAAGTGCAATTCGAAGATTTGCAGACCACCATGGAGATGGAGGGGCATGCAGGCCCCATAGATCTAACGGAAGCCATGGAGGAGGAAGAGGAACTTGTGGAGCCAGAGGACATGCTGCAGGGAGCATCATGCAAAGCACCACCACGAGCCCTTCGTCCCTTTCGTGGGTCAGGTTCGCCGAGCAAAGTGGCCAACCATCATCTCAAGGTGAAGGTGCAAGATTCGAAAGACAGCAAGGATGCCAAATTCAAGGACAAGGAGAAAGAGGACAAGTGATTGATCCGGTGGCAGTGAAAGGCCATGGTCCAGGTGGAAGGCTTGGATCGGCGAGCACTTCCTGTCCTAAACTGACATCCTTTCGCAAGCAAATCAGGGAGTTTTGGCAGTCCCATTTTGGTCAACTATTTTCCTGGAACAGTGACATGAGTGCAAGGAATGACATCATGGCTCCGTCCACGGAAGATCACAGTGAGGTTTGTTCTCCAAAGTTTTCACTGGTGGAGAGGCAGGGCAATTATGAGTGTGAGAGCTTGGCGGCTGCTCATCACAACAGTTTAATTCACCCTTCAATCCAGCATCATTGCAATGAAAAGGTTGAGGCAAAGTTGGAACCCCTATGTTATAGCGATGGATCCTTTGACTCCCTGGAGAACATGATGCGAAAGACCATTGAATTTGGCTGTGATCAGGCTAACTTGGATCTGATCAGGCCAGCGCAACCCCTTTATGTTGACAAGGCCATTTTGCGGGATGGCATGGAGGGTAACATGGATCTCCTTGCATCCCAGGTCTTGAATGATGATGTTGACATGCATTTTATGGACAAAGCTCATCGCCATCCCTTTTCAGATCCGTCATGGTGCAGACGTAGAACGGAAGTACAAGGGGATGCGAGTGATGCGTGTCAGAAAAGATACAACCACAAGAGGGTGACCTTTTCTCCCATTGTTGAACTGCATCTGGAATACCAAGAACAGTTATGTACAGCTGTCATGTGCGAAACAGATGCATGTCGAACGTGGAGGCATTTATGGCACCTTCATGGGCAGATTGCAGCATGGCCTGTTTTTCAAGCCGTTTTTGCAAAAATGGCCGCTTGGAACATGACCTATGCATGGAGTGGGATACCGGCTGTGTCCAATGACGAGGAAGTTCACGTGGTGCAGCAAGAATCCAATGAGCCAGCGGGTTTATCTGAGAGTTGGTGGACAGCCATTACACAAACATGTTCTCAGAATGATCCGAGGCCAGAATTTATTGCAACGTGGTTCCTGTCACCTGGGCGTTTTCACCTGTGCATGCGCCCCAGGAGAGTTGTCTTTCATGGACACATGGTTTTCTCGGAGTTTGAACATGCGTGTCGAGAGACGTGGAAGGAGTTGATGGATGGTTCGCACCTGCGATGGTATGTGGTCCATGGGCAGCCAGAAGGCCTGCCTAGCACCAAGGCACATGTTATCATTGTTCAGGGTGATGATTCTCCGTGGTCAGT
The DNA here is from genome assembly GCA_947184155.2 of Cladocopium goreaui. Lineage (NCBI taxonomy): Eukaryota > Dinophyceae > Suessiales > Symbiodiniaceae > Cladocopium > Cladocopium goreaui. Next base: position 239,771 of record CAMXCT020005846.1, read on the forward strand.
GCTCCTGATGAAAGGAGTTGGTTTGCCACCCCTCATGTCCACTCGAGCGGTTCTTTATGCAAACGAGTGCGCTGTACGGGCAGTCTTCCGAGCAGCACAATATTCAGAGGCATGTGCCATGCAAATTTTTTTGTGTTGCATCCAGTATGAGCAGTTGGGAGAAGCACAGCAAATTGCTGATGATGAGGTGTGCAGAGTGCCACAAGCGCAGTATGTGGTCGGTAATCTGTGTCCTCTGGGTCTTTCCGATGAGGAGGACAGCGGTGACGCCTCATCTGCATCAACAGATATCCCTTCAGATGAAGATGATGATGATGCGGTCTCCTGGTTGTCGTCATCAGTGACTGAAACACGGACAGCTTGGACATGGGAGTTACATCAATTTTCCCAACACATCAGCAGCATTGATGAGCTTCCTGACCGACCACATGCAGAGGCACATGAAAAGAAGGAAACCAAAGTCGACACCCTTTGGTCTTGGCAAGCGCAAGTTTTCAGGACATCTCAGCAGGAGGACAAAGGCGGGGGTGAGGGTAACGTGGATCTCGCCTGGCCTACAGATGTTGAATCTTCGTCCTTTGCTGAAACTGACGAAGTTGGATGGATGTCCAACAGACCAATTGCCTTACAATTTGAGCGTCCAGATCCATATCCTTGGGATGCCATTGAAGATGCTGACATTGAGCAGGAAGATGAAGAGTCTGATGATGATGTCTCATTTGCTCATGGCCATCAGGACCAGACGCAAGCTTTCCTCGATCAAGCCTTGGAAGGTCTTGAGGAAAGTGAAAGGCGTTGGGTTGTTGTGACTTTTGGGCTTGGTCTTGTCGACTTAGGTAGAAGAGACACAGACTTCAACCCATGGAGGCTTCATGAATTGGAAGGCAAGATTCGCACGCTGTGGGAGGACCATCTGCGATATGGCAGCCTTACAATTTATCATGTCACGCCACAGCCATGTGAAGTGGCTGGACCCAATACGCTTGTGGTTTTGGTTGTCATTGAGAGTCCGGAGGATATGAATGAGGACGTGAGAAATGTTCTCGTCATTCAGCGGGGACCTCGTCATTTGCCTCTCAGACCAGCGCCTTATGGGGCCAAGATTTTTACTGACATTTCCATTCGGGACGCTCTTGTTCAACTTGACATGCACAAGCATTGCAAACCATTCAAGATGAGGGATTGCATGATCCGCTTGGGCTACAATGTCATGGAAATGGATCAGCGATATGATGTCAGAGATGGGATGCTTTGTACGGTGCGGGTGGAAGACACACCAGAGTTGGTGACACAAGCTGGAAACAGCGTGGATCGAGTTGAAGATTTCTACCTGCAAGTGGAAGAGTTGCAGCACATGGAGGGTGACATCCATCAGGTTATCTGCCATGTCCATGGCATTTCACCAGCAAACCGTCCTTTAGGTTGGCGGCAGCTAATCCTGGAAGGTGATGATTTGCTACACTTGGATTGGATTTCGCAAATGCAGCAGCTCTGGCCCTTTGCTCCTGATAACGCCAGGGCTGTCTTTTGCACCATGGCTACTGACGATTTGCGAGATGCTGAACACATTCGGTTTCATTTTATTGTTGACTATGGTGGCAGGGAAGGTTTTCCCATCCTGGTGCAACAACAAATCGTCTCAGCACAGTCTATGCCATATCGTTCTGAAGGAGCCAATGAATATTGGGCTATCTCTGTGCTTGAAGGCCCTGTGTCGTTGGATATTGTGACAGCTTTAGCTATCCATCCCTTCTGGTTCGATTATGCCGTGTTGCAAGGAGTTCGTCCTCATGTTCTTGTCAATGGACGCAGAATCAGTGGATTGCAAACTATGTGGCAAGCAGGGGACTTTGTGCATGTGCGTCTTCAGGTCTGGCAGAATCACCATATGCTTTCCATCCTTTTGCATGAGGGAGTGGAAGCTCCACCTGAGCCTGAGCTGGAGCACACTTCCTTTGTGCAGATTCGCAGCAGCAAGAGTAGGTCGAAAATGATTGCTCTTGAACCCATTGGAGAGATCTGTGAGACTCTGCAGGTGGCAAACTGGCATCTATTGGAAGAGACGAGCAGAGAACCTTTGATGGAAGGACATCTCAGCAGTGATGTAGATGGCAGCAATGATGGGGGGGGTCCCCAAGACCACCCTGAAATGGACAGTATCAGTGAAATTCAGCAACATTTGCGCTTTGTGATGAGTCGTGGGTTTGATGGGATCAACCATGACTTCATGCTGATTCCTGATCTCCACCCCTTTGCAAGGGAGGCATGCAGGATTACTGACGATTGTCCAGGGAAGCAACCAGTGTTCCACATCTACACTGATGGTTCCAGCAAGAATGATGTGGCCACATGGGCAATCACAATCCTGCAGCAATCACAATTTGAAGGGCGGAACCAATTTCATCGTGTAGGTTTTGCAGCAGGTTTTGTGCAGGATGATCTTGGCCCGTGCAACTCATCAGCAATGGATGCGGAGGCCACGGCGATCATCGCAATGGCAGAGGTTGCTTTGGGACTGTGCAAGCAGGAAGCGTGTTTTATTCACTGCCACTTTGATGCTTTGGCTGTAGGCTTTGGTGCAATTGGGATTTCCAACATCCCCACGCAAAAGGATGGCACATCGCAACGCCAAGTTCATGCTAGAATCATGATGACGATTCTTGAGAAAAGGACCCAGCAATACGGAGGCACCATTCAAGGGCTTCATGTGCGTGCACATCAGGGCCAGCCTTGGAACGAGATGTCAGACAGTATTGCAAAAGCGGTTTGGCGAGGATGGATACCTCCCTTGGCATTTGAGTTTCGCTCAAGGGCCTTATTGCAACATAAGCTGGCTGCTTGGGCCTGGCTGGAGATCTCCCCCAGCGTGGAACTCCCTGATTTACGCACGATCTTGCAAAATCCCAAGCCGGATGCTGATCAGGGATGTATTGACTCCACTCTACGGCCTCCTAGGGGAGATGGTAGTTCAAGCCAACAGTCGGCGAAGGTCATTTTCGCCACAGTGAATGTAAGGACCCTGGAATATGGTAGTGGAGATGGCAGCAGCGTCAGTTGGAAAGTCAATGAACTTTTGCACCAATTTGCGAACAGTGGCATCCACATCATAGGAGTTCAGGAATCAAGGGCACGTGTGTCTTCCTGCGTGAACATGGGGCCATTCACCCGACTGATCTCTGCTGGCGTGCAGGGACAAGCAGGAGTGGAGCTTTGGCTCAATTGTGAAGAGCTAGGCCGCATGTTTGGTGGGAATGTCGTTGTTGACAAGGATCTATGCACCTGGCACTCCGACACTCGAATTTTGGCAGTGCGGTGCAGTTTTGGTGCAGTGGTCTTTGATGTGATGGTGCTTTATGCCCCACAGCAGGGACGAGGAATTGATGAGGTGTCGAAATGGTGGAATGATTTGAATGATGTCATGATGCGACGTGACAGTAATGTGCCGGTTTTCTGCTTAGGTGATTTCAATGCCAGATTGGGAAGCATCACCAGTGCAGGATGCGATGACCATGCCTGGGATATTGAGGATGAAGCTGGCAGCAGATTGCGGCAATTTGTTGACCGTTGGGACCTCATGATTCCATCCACCTATGCACAATTCCATGAAGGTCCCTCTGCCACCTTTATGTCCCCCTTGGGATACAGCAGCCGAATTGATTTCATCTTGATCTCCAAAGATTCACAAGCTGGCATCTTACGCTCCTATGTTGACAAAGAGATTGATGTCCTCAATGGGAGTGGTGACCACAGACCTTTGGTGTTAGAGGTGGGAATGCAATGGTCACCTACAAGAGATGGCAGATTTCTTCGTAGCAACTTTTATGACCGGGATGCTGCAAGAGACTGGTGCAAGTCAGGAGGCGTCCAGTTGATGAACATGCTGCCGGAGCAGTCATGGTCGCATGATGTCAACGCTCATTGGGCGAACATCAGTCAACACCTGCAGGAAGGAGCTGCAAAGTTCTTCCCCAAAAAGAAGAGGAAGCCGAGGCAGTTGTACTTCAGTGACAACACATGGAATCTTTTGTGTGATCGCAAAGATCTACGCCAGCAGCATCGAACGATCCAGAGAGAGATCAACGTGCATGTGCTGAAGCGATATTTTGGTGCATGGAGAGGCAAACATGACCATGTGGAGCAAAACAAATTGGTTGATTGGGATCTTGCGTTGTTGCGACAGCAGGAAGCAGTGACGTTGGAAGCAAGGATCAACATTGATGCCCGTTTCAGATCATGCAAAAAGTCTGATTGGAAGAGATGGATCAAAGAGCAATTGGACAAAAAAATTCAGCAAACAAACCATGCAAGCAATGGAGATTTGTTTAGCATCTTGCAGCCGAAGAAGTTGATAGCAAAGCATGCTGGGAAGCTTACCAAGCCTCTTCCGGGCTATCGCAGTTTGGATGGTCAATGGAAGTTTTCCAGGGACGACATTGCAGAAGCGTGGCAACAGCAGTTTGCTGACATCGAAAACGCTGAGACTGTGGCATTTGATGATCTCTTGACCAAATCCAAGCCCAATTGTGAAGCTCGGACTGCTGAGCAGCTCTTGGAAATGCCAACATTGATGGATGTGGAAAAGGCTCTGAGACAGTTGAACTTGGCAAAAGCGGCAGGTCTAGATGGACTGGGAGCTGAGCTCTTCAAGGGTGATTGTGCTACAGCAGGAAAGAGGATCTACCCGTTAGTCTTGAAAATGGGTCTGAGATGCCAAGGTGTACCGGAGCTCACAGGCGGATGGCTCTTGCCTTTGTTTAAAGGTAAGGGCAGTGCTCATGACATGAAAGGCTACAGGGCGATTTTGCTCGAACCTGTGGTAGCCAGAGTCATATCAAAGGCGTGGAGGCACATCATGGTGCAGGGCCTGACACGGGTTGCACGCCCAATGCAGTGGGGAGGGCGCTCTGGGTTGTCCATAGAGAGTTTGCACCTTCAAGTCCAAATGTGGCAAGCGCAAGCTCGCCGGCAGAAAGAATCTCATGCACTTCTTTTCATTGACATTCGCTCTGCCTTTTACTCTGTGGTCAAAGAGATGTTGACTGGGTGCGGAAATGACGTGCAAATCAGGCATGTTTTCGATCGCATGGGTGTACCCCTCTCTGCATGGGACCAGTTCCAAGCCAATGTCAAACATGAGAACATTCTTGGACAAGCGACCCAGTCAAATCTGACGGCAGACAACACGGGGGCTCTTCTCCAACATACATGGTTCACTATCCCGGACGGCAGGAGCATCCAGGCTCCTGCCACGGGCTCCCGCCCGGGAGACCCCGGAGCAGATGTGCTCTTCAGCCTTGTGATGTCTCGTATTTTGGGGCAAATCCATGAAAGAGCTTGTCGAGCAGGCATGCCACTTCACTATCAAGACGACATGTCAGGCATCTGGGTCACACGATGTGTGACGTGGGTTGATGATTTGGCCGTGTCAGTGTGTGCTGCTGCAGACCAAGTGGTGGACAAAGCGGCGCACATGATGTCCATTATCCAGGACACGATGCTTGAGCATGGAATGGTTTTGACTTGCGGAGCTGGAAAGACAGCTGCAATTTTTGCTTTTCATGGTGAAGGAGCCACAAAAGCGAGACAGGTTTTCGAGCGCACAAGCAGTGAAGGTTTGTGCATTATGTCCGAACACACAGGATGTCTCAAGATCCCAATTGTTGCGCATTACAAACATCTTGGTGGACACATCACAAGAACGGGAAGTTGTTTGCAAGAGATCAAGGTGCGGACTGCCAGCACCATGGCCAAGTTGCATCCCTTGAACAAGTTGTTGAAAAACCCCAGCTTGGAGGTGGAGAAGAAGCGTCTTTTGATCAAGAGTATTGGCATCCCAGTGCTCACCTTGCATGCTGGAACCTGGACGGATCTCACGCAGGGAGAATACGATGCATGGCAGGCTGGTGTTTTCCGTACATATCAGCAGATCCATTCCAGAGACCACCAAGGGCAAGTGAAGCATCTCCAGATCCATGAGTTGGCAAGAGATATGGATTCACCATTGCCTATGGAATTGATGTATGTCCAACGCTTGAGATTGCTCTTCCACATCATGCATGTTGCGGATGAGTACATGATAGGCGCTGTTCTCCACAACCATCAGATCATGCAGGGTCAATCGTGGTTGCACGGTGCTGTGAAAGCAGTCAATTGGATGAGGAGGCAGATCGGCAATATGTTGGTGCCAGAAGAGCTGAGTCACCTTGAGGATGTGGCTACGTGGAAAGATTTTCAGCCATTTGCAGTCACCTTGAAGCGTGGCCTGCGGAAGGCACAGAAGTCTCATTTGCTCAAGATTAAGGCTTTTCTGACTGTGAAAACGCACGCGGAGGAACAAGATCAGATGTTGCGTGAGATAGGTTGGAAGGGAGCAGATGATGAGGAGGTGGCCCAGAGAGACAGTGAGGTCTGTGTGTGTGAGGTGTGCCATGTCACTTTTGTTTCCCAAGCAGCTTTGGCAGTGCATCAGCAGCGCAAGCATGGCTACAGGATGGCTATGAGGCGTTTTGCCACGGATGCTTGTTGCCGCATTTGCAAGCGGTTTTTCCACACAAGGCCAAGACTTTTGCGTCACCTTCACATGGGAACCACTGATTGCTGGATTGGACAGTGCAGGAGGTTTTATCCTATGGAAGTAGCAGAGGCCAATCGTCTGGATGAACTGGACAGAAAACAGGGACTTGCAATGCACCAGACGGGGCTTTTGGATGCAAAAGTTGATTCCTTGTGGAGGCCGTGTGATGAGCATGAAATGGTCTCGACTTTACAGAATCGAGATGTTGATGCATGTGAGACTGGCAAGCCATCAAGAGAAGAATTGAGGCAGTGGTCAGCTTTTGGCATGCTCCCACCCGGGCAAGGGGGTCGGAACAAGACATCTCGTAAAGTTGGAGACATGAATGTTTGCAGCATCAATAAGGCGGCAGCAACTTTGGAAGCAGATTTGCTAGGCAAGCTGAAGCATTGGCAACCAGCATTTGATTGGATTCCACGGCCGATGTCGACAGGCCAGAAATATGTGTTGATCCTATTTTCTGGTCATCGCCGACATTCGGACATTGCTAGCTGGATGGAGTGGCAAGGCAATATCCAACCGATCAGTGTGGATCTTGCCATCGATCAAAAATTTGGCAATATCCTTGATGATGTTTTGTGGCGCCGCCTCATCATGGCGCGCAAAGTCACGGGGGTGCATGCTGCACCCCCGTGTGAGACTTACACACTGGCACGATGGATTGAGGTGAATGATGGCCCAGCACCGAGACCATTACGTGACATGCAGTCTCCTTGGGGCAAGGATGACCTCACCATACAAGAAGTTACCCAGTGCTTTGTAGGAACTTTGCTCATGATGAAAGCGTTGTCCCTGATGGTTTTGGCATACTGCTATGGTGCTTCCTTTTCTTTGGAGCACCCCAAAGGAGTGGAGGGTCGTGAAGGACGCTGGACGATTTGGGATTCAGCAATGATCCAACAACTTTTGTTGGCAGCAGATGTCAAAAGAATTGATTTCATTCAAGGTCCGTTAGGACAGCCTTTCACAAAGCCCACATCATTGCTCACTGGAAGGCTTGAGAATTTTGCCATGGAACTTTTCAAGCACTACCAACCGGGTTGGAAGCCAACGGAATGGTTGGGTGGACGGGAGAGCAACAAAAGAGGGTGGCGCACGGCCAAAGCGAAAGCCTACCCCCCTTTGATGTGCAAAGTGATCGCTGAAGCTCATTTACGTTATGCCCAGGGTTTGACTGAAGAGGGATATGAAAAAGATCCAGAACTCTTACAGCAAGCATTGGAGGCTCTGGCCGCTGGATTTGATCCGTACATGGTAGGAGCAAAGGGCACAGAAATGACGAGCGACTACTGGAAGAACATGGGCGACATTTAGGTTTTGTATTTTATTTTTGGTCCATAGGCTAGTAGCCATGTCAACAGACATGAAGTGAAGACCTTTGGACGCGCATGTCTCGCTACAGCAGCTTTTGAGACGTGCCTGCAAGCAGGCGTCCAAGACAGGACTCGAGCAGAGTGGAATAAAACTATCTATTTAACCATGGAATGTATGATCCAGAAATTCTCATTAGAATGGTGTATATTGACTAATGGGAAAGTTCAAGAAAACTCATGGGATAATATTATTATATCATGGGGGCACCACGGTTTACACCCTTTCAACTGATACGATATCTGGTAAATCAAGATGCAAGTAAACCCATCCACCTAATATTCGAAATGCCCATTCTATGGTCCCAAGTAGGTCTTTGTATCCCCTCCACCGTGGTTCCGGGGTGGTATTTAACAATGAATGGGGAGAAGGGATTAACATAGCGCCGGGAGTCCAGTTTACGAGATGTGGGGAGCCCAATAATAGACCTACCATCCCAAATGCGATCCAATTTATGGTGCTTTGGGGGGTGGTTTATTCTTGGGTTTACCACACTAATCACTATAAGTACATGTAAACTAAATACTAAATAACTAGTTAACAACAAGTATCAAATTTAATAATATGATGAACAAATATATAGTAAATACTGCAAGCATTAGTATTAAATAAACAAATAAGTACCAAACATACTGTTACTAATATTGACTAACTACAGCAAACCCAGCTATCTTCCTCAGGTTTTGACTGTCGCCAAGTGTCCAGACTCCACTGGAATGTGGATACGCACTGGGCGGAGCTCCGATCGACACGCTCCCTTCAACTCGGCGGCTGGCACCGCAATGGCTTCATCGGATTCAAAGGGCTGCAGCACCGCACGGTGCCCTTCGAAGTTCAGGAGCCTCGCTGGGACCAGGTCCCCTGCGGCCGCCCGCCGCACCCAGTAGCTGCCTTTTCGGCTTGAAAGGCGGCCAAGCCAATCTTGGGCCAAGAAAAAGGGCCTCAAACTGAAGGGTTGCACCTGGGACCTGAGGACCTGGCGTATCTGGATGACCTGGCTATAAGTGGGAGGGATTTGGAGGGGCTTTATGGATCATTTCCAATGAAACTTGGAAATTGCCATTATTTTCTGAGGATGGGTGGACAATGGCAAGATTCGGAGGATTGGGCCGCATTCGGGGATGCACACCACCTTTACGACAATGAAAAGCATGAAATGGAGGAACAAACAATCAATCTCCAAAATGTTTTCTGGTAGCAAACCCCATTTTGGACTAAAAACCTTTTATAGAACACATATATCAATTACAATCAAAGCCTACAACACCAATGAATGCTTTACTGTTTCTCTCCAAAAACCCACTAATTCTATGGATATTGATGGTTCATATCCCCCTCATCCCAGTTGCATCGCCAGCATCCCCACCGCCACTGCGGTGGCGATGCTGGTGCCGTTGGCCCCGGAGAGGCCGGGCCCTGGCGAGGCCGTGGCCAGCAGAACGCAGCGCGTCAAGGTGCCACTGCAGCAGCCGAGGACCGTTGCTTTGAGGAAAGCCAGGCAGAGGCCCAGAAGGGACCCGGGAGAACCTGGCGCCCCCGGATGTTGGGTTTATACAGCCATGATAACTATGGCAACTATGGTTACATCCCCCTAGCCAAGTTGGGCAAATTAGAAGTTAACTTAAGCATCTAGGAGGACTCGCCTTGTAAGTTTACTTTTCCCATCCAGCTGGGTTATATGGCAATGAACATGGCCACTATATGGAGGAAACGTGAACTTTCTAGTTGGGAAAGGACCTCGAAAATTCATCATGTTGGCTTAACCCGTTCAAAATTCATCCTGAAGTGGGGAAAACATGGGGGAGGGACTTACTAAGGTTTGCGGAAGGCTATTGTATAAGCACTTGGGGGTGCATCACCCAATTCGTAGGCGGAGCCAACACACAGATTAATAAGTGGGATATATATCACTTTTTTTTTTCGCTTGTATTGCTGGCACCATTTTGGGAGTATTAATTTATTTTTCGGCATCTTTATTATCTTCAGTAAGAAGTAATGCCATGGCAGGCTGAGCAATCAGCAGTTTCTCCACAGTAGTACGCAGTGTATAAGCATGGCGAGTTTCCCAATGTAAATCAGTGTAATAGAACCTGGGAAAAAGCCGTTTTTAAGGCCCAGGATTCCCAGGATGTTCAACGACAAGATAGAATTGGTGGGCTGTGCAAAGGGAAATGAAGTAGAAAAATGACTCTCGGACTCTCTGAATTTGAAGCTGCAGGACTCCAGCGATCTTCATGCTTGGGGGTGCATCTCATTTAGTAAGTATTGTAAACATTTTATATATATATATAATATATATATGTATAACTGGGTGGTATAACATGGTTCTTAAATGTTGTGAGTTATGAATCATTTCCTAACTGGGATGCACATCCAAGTAGCGAATCAGAATCACCAATCACCTTTTGCCATGGTTTCCAGCGGTCATTGCTGCGTTGGGTAAGCCATCAAAGCAACTGAAACAATGATGGAAGTGGACGATACTGTGGCAATATCCTAATTTTGTCAATTCAAATAATAGGATCGGGAAAAGATCTTGAAATTCATGGAAAATCATCTCCAGATATCTCCACACTGTAGGTCGAAATCTCAAGCAGGGCAAGGCTGACGAAATGAGAGCCATCGAATCAGAGCTTTGGCGGTCTGAACGCTCAAAACACATCCTGAACGCCAACGAGTGTTGCAGGCTGGAAATCTCGAGGTGGGTTAGGGGGCCATCAAATGGGGCCCATCAATCAATTTGGTCATTTGAATTTTGAATTCATTTGAAGCATTATATAATCCAACCATGGAAAATTGACATACCATCTGGTTATGACTAACATAGCCATGGAAAATCACCATTTTTAAGAACGGTAAACCCATCTATAAATGGGCCATCTATACCATGGCTATATTAAATAACCAGAGGGTATTTTGAGCATTTTTTGACATCCATCATCCATCAATGGGAGATCTTCAGGATCCAACAGATTGGAGGTACGTAAACGTACCATATTTTTGGGCATATTTTCTAGGGATATTCCCTGAAATCTACCCTCTGGTAATTTAACATAGCTATGGAAAACCACCATGTTTAATGGGAAAATCCACTATTAATGGTCATTTTCAATAGCTACGTTAAATTACCAGAGGGTAGGCCTTATATAGGCCTTATATAGGCCTTATATATGATAGGTACCTCCCAGTCATCGGTTCCAGATCCCAGCGGCCCAGATAAGCTGTGGAGATCTGGAAGACCCAGGCATCCATCCATTCCACCTGTGGCAGCGACGCAGAAAATGACTCCTCCTTAAAAATGGTGACTTAACTATGGAAAATGACCATTTTTAATGGGAAAATCCACTATTTCTATGGCCATTTTCAATAGCTATGTTATTTTACCAGAGGGTATCTGGTTATGACTAACAGTTCGCCATGGAAAATTTTAACCATAAATGGAGGTTTCTAGCTGGGAAGATCATCTATTTCTATGGGCCATCTATACCATGGCTATGTTAAATAACCAGAGGTTAAATGGCACAAAGAAATAAGTGATTTCCCTATCAAAAATGGTGATGTTCCATACTATGTCAGTTTACAAAAGGGGGTATCCAGATTGAAGACAGAAACTGTGCACTTTTCATGGCACTCCAGCATGACAATCATGGCACTCATGCAGCACCTGGTGAACCAGCTGCAAGTGATACGCGATCTTTTGCCTTCGTGGAATCTGGGTGATTTTCTCACCGGAGGACGGTAGCCCATGGTTATCCATCCAAAAGCCAAACAAGAAACACAAAGCCGATCATATCATCCTTTAGATCTCATGAAATCCCAATGATATCACCACCTTTGATGGTCAACTCCATCTTTCATGCTTAACCTACCATTTCTGGGTAACTTATCATATTTCACGAACCTGAATAGGTCGGCCATTTGGGGAGGATTTCCCTATTGTTTCCCGTACGAACCACAGCCACCATTGCCCAGCTGCAGCAGTCCCACGCGCGGCAGCAGAAAGGCAGTCAGCGCCGCTGCTGCAGCCGTGCGGGAATTCACGGCCAGGAACCAATGTACCTGGAACGGTGGTGATGAAGGTGATCAACCTACCATTGGTTGGTAATATACCTGGTTAATAATGGTGAATATTACTGGTTATGATGATGGTTAATAAGTTAATGATGGTTAATAACTTTTCTGGTTGGTGGTTTTGAGCCAACCACCCCTCTGAAAAATGATGGAGTTCGTCAGTTGGGATGATGATTATTCTCAATATATGGAAAAATAAAAAATGTTCCAAAGCACCAACCAGTTTTTTTAAATAATATCATAGTTTCCATCTGCATCCGGGCTGGGATGATGATGGATGATGGTTTGTAGTTTTTTTTTTTTTGCTATACAGTACTTCACTTCACTAGGTGGGTTTATAATTATAGACCAACAAACAGAACTATGGGGTACCACCCTGTGTGGAAATTTTGAGCAGCAAAATCTGAGTACAAAATGGGGAGGTCGCTGAAATTACCATGAACAATTGGAATATTCAACAGGAATCAGAATTTTACCAGCCAAAATGTGATCAAAGTAAAACCATAATGGGAATAAAACATGACAATAATGCTAGTGCTTGTTACATCATGGGATACAAACAAATGTACCATCATAGCATCTAAGATCTCATGAAAAGATGTGTCGCTTTCAACGCATACCCACATCCCAGACTTGGTTTCTTCATTCGCAACATCTGTCGAAGAGGCCATTCCAGTTCTGGCGGTCAGTAAAAACCCCAGCTTTGCTGGCACAATTCGTCACCCTAAAAAAAAAAAAACCATCGGGCTAGCCTCGACCAATGAATCCAAAACGATGGTTTCTTGCAACCCAAAGGATTTCGAACAGTTCCAGCACCCAAAAAATCCGTTTTTTTATCCCACTACTTGGGCCATGGCTGAAAAAAACCAGAAAGCCTTTCGTAATTCAACATAGCTATTGAACATTGTCCATGGAGTTTGTTGATTGACCTATTCAAAAAAAGGGATCCAGTTCGCAAAGTCTTAGTTTACCAGAGGGTAATGATTTCATACAATCACAGCTAATAGACTATAGATATCCCAACTTATGGAGCTTTATAGTTACTGTATAGCCATGGTTACAAATGGTCCCAAAGAAGTGTAAATCCACCATGGTCTTTTACCCGGGTTTTTCGGCACCGTCTTGCCAGGACCGGCACTCAGTGCGCCCAGTGGAGATGGCAGCGCCTTAATTCACGTCAACGTCGTGGATTTGGTGAGGGAAAAGGGAGTCATTTCAAGCAACAAACCTGAATTGCTTCATGAATTGATGGAAGGTTCCCATACTTATTCCCATACTTATTGGGAGTAAGAAGCGTGTTTGATCCTGTTATCGCTCAACATTTCAGGTTCAAGGAATGAAAACCGAGGGGGTCCATAGGGTCCACAGTGTGCAACTGGCTTGGTGGGTTTTGATTCTTCTATCTTTTTTTGGGTTTCTATAGCCTACGATAACTATAACCCTCTCTCTCTGTCGGGCGTGACATGTAATTAAATAGAATTAACATTCTAGCAACACTCTAGTTTGAACATATGCACGCATGTCGCGTTTGCGAACTTCATGTCCCTAGAGGCCAAGAAACAAATCGTGCTGCTTGAGGAATGACCGCATACTGCAGCAGCCGCAGGGATAAGCCTAGAATACTCCGGATGGCCAGCTTTCAGTTTTCCATGGATAAGCCTAGAACTCCCCTTGTCTTTAACTGGAAAACACACAGATCATCAGCTTCAGGGCTCCACCAAAACCAAGTCGCCAGAGCAAAGGCCGAAGATGAGCAAACCTTGGAGACTGGAACTGTGTTCCTCCATGAGCTCCTCATCTCCATCCCAATGCATATAGTCCATGCATTTCTGACCTGTTTTTGGAACCATGACATACATATACATATATAATTATATAATATCATATAACTAATATATATATATATATGTATATCTCTCTCTCTCTCGCTCTAAGTTTTTTTTTATCGATACACATTGTATCTTCAAACATATGTGCCCATATAATCCTATATCTACAATATATATATATATTATATATATATCTAATTTATCTACCTCCCTGTCTTTCTCGTTCTCCGCCTGGCTTTCTATTCATCCCTGGAGTTTTAGTTGTTTTGCTTAGAGAACTGGAGATCTTCAGAGGTCAAGACAGTTTGGTAACTTTTTTGGGGGGGATCATTGGTGATACAAGAACAACATATTATGAGTGTTTTAGGTAAACGAATGAATCATCTGGTACCAAAATTGTTCATCAAGAAAAACCAACATTGGCAATTTTAAACAGGTCGGTCGCCCAGTGGCGTGCCCCGACTTTGCTGACGGCATCTTCCACTGAGAAAACAAAGGGTCGCCACCTTAGCTGCTGAAACTGGGGGTGGTCGCCATCCTACGTGAATGATCTTGAATAAGTTGTCCATATATATGTTTGCCAGTAGACTTAGCGACTTAAGGGTTGATTCACACGCCTATTTGGATCCATGGGACGCTGCGTCCCATGGATAGCCAGGAATTCTCCGAGTGGCATCACTACCCCACACAGGAGCACCAAAGAAACGAAGCCTCAGCTGCAATTGTTCCAAACCAAAACGTGAAGAAACCTGCTGCAGCGGCTTTCTTTTTGTGAATCACCCCGACATCATGCACGACACACAAGAGATAAAGGACGAAGGATGGCAATAGTCAATGTTACTGATGTTAAACCAACATGTTTGATGCTGAAATGCTAAGACATTTATTTTGATGTTGATGATGCTTTCGATCTTGAGACGGTGGGGTAAAGAGTTTAGAAGTTTGGGGCGCTCCACCGTCGACCAAGCTGCTAAAAATCATGCCTCTGATCCGCATCTTCTTGTGATGTTTCTTTAGGCTGTCTTTGGCCTGGTGGTCTGCCATGTTCTGCCATAGGGGGAGCAACAAACAACTCATCTGACTTCCTGACACTTCTCAAGAGCGAAATTGTAAGTTGAAAGCAGGATGTTTTTTTTTGCTTTTAATATACTGGCAGTGGGAAAGCTGACAGAAATCCTTTTTCAAATCGCTGAGTACAGTCCAGTACTTCAATGCGCATCGTCCCATAGCGATGTCGAGCCTTGTCATCAGCAGCTGCTTCTTTGATTTTTGCGCCAACCTGTGTGGCTTTGAACTTTTTTGAAAAAGTGAACTCTAGAGGTGGCACTACCAAACATAGAAAACTATATTAACAGAGACATGAATCGTCCTGCATGTTCTCAAGTTCACATTCTATTTGTTTCGCTAGGCGTTCTTTTGAGCAGAGTGGAATCTGACGCACAACCATCCAAGCCATGGCTGAAAAGGTCATGGCTTGAACGGCCTGGAAGTGGCAATACCAGTGCCAACGTGTACGTACGCATGTATCTATGATTATCTATGCATATACCCAGTACGTGAATAATAATGCGCACACACATATACATATACAATCATATATACATTATATGTAATTATATATATATTATAATGTGAAATCCAGTATCTATTTATAATTCTTCTATATGTTTGTATGTTTATGTGGTGATGAGTTCCTTGCGCTTCACATTCCTCTCCATGTTCGATAAGTTTTCGCCTCCTCTGCGGTCGAGGCATTGCCCCTCCAAACGATCGTAGCTTTGTCCTCCGCAGGGCTGGTATTTGACCAGCTTCTTGTGGCAGTTTTTGATGGGAAATCATGAGATAATGATGATTCTCCGGAGAATAAGGACTTGAGTGCTTTTCTTTTCATTGTTTTTGGCTAAATCATCAGGCACACCCAAATTGACATGGAATACTATGAAATCCAGTAGCATTACGGGTCTGGAACCTAACAGCAAGCATGATGGATTGTCTGAAAGCCTTTCCATTTGGGGATTTTGCCCTTACACCCTCACCCTGTATATAATTACTGTATCCAGCTACTGGCCAAACCCAGTAGCAAAAGTGAGGTTCCATATTTGATTCCATCTTCAATTCTGGGAGTGTATGCTGTATGCCTTGGCTTCTCAACAAAAAAATACGAACAAGCAAATGGACCGACAGAGGTGGTCATTTTTAGTGCTAGACTATCCAAGTTTGGGGGCATTGGTTGTTCAACCATACCCGAATGCATCATCAAAAATACATGAAAATGAGGATTGCCGGATGGCAAGCTCTCGCTGGATTTTCGAGGGATTTGGTTGCAGGGTTCCACAAATCCGCCATCATTTTTTTTCCACACAAAATGGATTGCTAGACCTCCAAAGCCACCAAACATCATGATTTTACAGTAATATCAAAGACTATCTGTCTAAATAAACCGCTAAAAGGCAATTACTGGATATAGTATGACAAAATTGGCAAATGGTGCCTTTATGACCATGTTTTTCCATGTTTTTCCGGACTGGCCATAGCACCGCAAGCACCCAGCAACTTGAGGACGTCCTGTGCCACGTCCAAGCTGGCACAGGCCACCTGTGCTCCTCTGAGCGGCTTCTGCAGAAGCTGTTTGAGGCAACCTAGGGGCAAAATCACTGGGACGCCAGGATGGCTATGCGTCAAAACCCATGGACCTCCCTGTGGCGCACAGCAAAAATCATCCTAACTAGCTTGGCTACATATTATATCATATTATATATCTGTGTAAATGATATTTTTTTTATAAATCTCATGTTCATTCCCCCAAAAGAATAGACAAGAAGAATGGTACAATATATCACCACTATCTGACCTGGGTGCTTCGGCGCATCCGTAGCTGGTTAACTGGAACCCCTCCATTGCTATGGAGAGGGTGGCCCTTAAAACAGAGGTCAGAATCAGCAAGAGAGGGAAAATTGCAAGCTTGGATGGGCAAAGGGCACATTGCATCATATACATGTATCTACATAATATAAACATATCCTATCACACTGTCACATATAGGTATAATATGGTATAATTAGGTATATTAGCGCGCATGTAGGCATAACATATATTATACGTATATTTATGCAATTATACACACACATGGATATGAATACTGACATGCCGCTACAGTGGACAATGCCCAAACAATTGCCCTGTTGCCCAATCCTGACATGGGCGGCAAGGCGCTTGCAGCCAGACCCAGCGCCATGCCAAGAGAACTCGCAGAGCCAATGGGGCCATCGAAACTGAAAATGATCTCAGTGTTCCATGAGGGTTTGACTGAAAATCTAGAGTGGCCAGCTGTTATGTTAATTGTCGCATACTTCAATTTCCCATTGAAATGGTGATTTGGGGGTATCCCGTGTCCATCATTTTCATAATCACAAGGCTGGAAAGGGCCGGCAAGCTTCCCAAGGGCCAAGGAATCGAGGAAACACGGAAAATATAAAACTAAAGAAATGTGGGATGTCACTACTGAAACAAACAAGTCTTTCAGCTGATCACATCTTTGGAAAGCTTCAAACACCAACGGTCCAGCCCGGAAAAACATTGGAAAAACCTCACGGATGAAGAAAAGCACCAACACTGCCATCATCATCGCCATCCTCATCCCAGTCATCCTCCTCATCATCAACACCGTCATCATCACCAGCACCCCGTGCCAAGTTGGTGTTCTTAAAGCCGGTACTTTTAGGGAACTTTCTCCAAAATGGACACCACACAAATCACACGGGTTTGGCAAAATCCAGGCAGCCAATGGCAGAACCACCAGCAAAGGAGGCGGCAACACATAGGCAGAGAGGTACCTGAGCACCACAGCCGGACCACTCAACTCCTCAGCACTACAAAAATTGACTGTCCATGCATAAATGGAATGGCCAACCTTTCATCCTGGCACAGGCACTACCCGTATATTATGTTTCTCAACCATCTTTGCCAGTGTAATGTCAGTTTATCATGTTGTGAGGAAGAACCATGCCATCAAAGGGTCCAGCTATGTCCAGCTATGTCCAGTCACTTGGACTGGAGCCCCCTCCCACTTGCCCCACCGAAGCACGAGGACACCGCGAAGGCATACAGGAAACGTCCGAAGACATGATATTTAATGGCCAGCGTGATGAGAATCGCGGCCACTGGGAGGGCCATGAGTTTCTTCAGCTTCGCCTTTTTGGACACGGGATTCAAGGCTTTCCTAAGCCGCAGATGCTCGGAGTCCAGACATAGAGCTCTGAACTATGGCCCACTCGTCATATTCATTGGGACCCGGATGAAGCACGAGGGTCGAAAGACTGGACATGTCAGGAATTTTCAATGGTCACACCAGGTCACAGCCTGAATTTCCTAAGTTGTTCACATAATGTCCATGACAACATTTCGTGGCTTTGTCAAGAATAAGGATACCTCTAGAGATAAAATTCGATGCAACTGATCATCACATATCATCACTTGTTCCCCATGACAAATGCGTAATCTGAAGATATCTTAAGGATCCATTTTGGGATCTCATGATATCTCATGGCTATCGCCCATGGTTGGACTTCAAGCGTCTTTGCAACCTCCATCCCAGCCATCACCGCCGCCACTGGCACTTCTGCCTGACACTCCGGTGCCCCCACGGCCGATGCGCGCGCCAGTTTCAGGGCCACGGCCGCCGGTATGCGCAACTCGCCAGAGCTGGTGGAAATCTGAGCTTCAAGGCCATCGAAACTGGAAAACTGGCCATTGACCATGCATCCACCGACCTCGGAGCGACGCGAAAATGATGGAAAAACGGCCGCCAGAATATGATGAGTTCTGATGGTCCTAAATTATCCTAAATTGTTGAGTCATACCCTATTTTCGGATTGACTCCGTCTTCTTGATGAACGTGTTTGAACTATGTCCAAAGTTGAGAATCAACAAAAAACGGTGTACGGTGTATGTGCTTGATCCCACTGAGGTCCAAAAACCGCCATCGAAAACTATGAAAAGCTGCTGTTATCGTCACCCGGAGCGAGTGACAAATCCCTTGAGAGCCTTGGAGTCGAGCTTTAATCGATGCACGCGAATCACCGCACGCGCCAAAAAGTCGTGAAGGACCTGTGAACTGATAGCAGTAGTTAGACAAAGGATGGAGAGCCACCTAGCAGCGCTCAAGGATCGTCCTTCAGCGGCTGCTGGGACCACCGTGGAGAAACGGACCATGAAATAGACATGAAATGGAGGCATCGGCCATGACCATGAGGGGGGTATCTTCGACTCATCTTCCGGTTTTTTCAACGGGACACCATTGGATCCATCGATTTTCCCCCCATTTTTTCCACCGGTTTCATCACCTGTCCTCCGAGGCTCAGGGCTCCCCAGAGGCCCAGGAACAAACAGCTGCTGGACAGCGAGCTGCGCAAGATCTCCCTGAGACGAGTGCCTACCGTCCTCCGTTGCGGACTCCGTTGCGGTTGGGGCTGGGGGCCCGGTGCGAGAGGGGCCCCCGGAAAAAAACGAAGAGTTTGTGACCTGGAAAGATCCACCATGTTTTTTAGAGCTAAATCAAGAAATGGATCATTTTCCATAGCTATGTTTGTTTTTTTCTGGAGGGTATAGAGCCACTAAAAAAACATGACGAACCATCATCTGCATCAGGTTTCACCACCTTGTGGTGACATTTTGGGATAATCGACCAATGAATCCGCTGACGGGTGGTTTATAGCCCAACAAAGGTGACCGCCCATGGGGGGTAACCTTTATAGGGGGCTAGCGGGAAATTCTTCAAACTCATGGGCTATCATCCCAGTTCATCCAATTCTTCCAATTCTTGAAAAAACTCTAAAACTCTTTGGAACCAACATCCTGAACCATCATTTACTATATATTATATATATAATATCTATCTCTCTCTCTCTCTCTGCCACATCAACCCAACTTCACCCTGGTTTCCTGAGCCAACGACAACGGTGCCGACCTGCCTGGGCCGTTCTCGTCTTGGCGCTGGCTCCAAGGCCCGAAAGCAGAAGCGGCTGGCAGGGGCTGCGGCCAGGACCAACAGCAGCTCCCAGGCGTGGTGGCGGATCAAAATGCCCACGAGCTCCGTCATCCTCCAGCAGATGGAGATTTCATGGAGCTCGATGGAGCTCGTCTTGTGGATTTCGTGGCCATCATGGAGGCTTGCTTTTTTTTTGATTTACTGGGGATTTCATGGGGGTTTCATGGCATTTTTAGTGGGATTTCGTGGAAATTTAAGATGGGACACGAAAGGACTTTTTTTGCGTGTCTGACAATGTGGCATTTACCCTCCAAATATGGCTACCCTGAGCGACCTAACCCCTGAAATTTGACGGGTCTTGGTGTAAACCCTGGGTACTCATCAATTATTGATCTAAACCTCGGGTTATCTTTATAAACCCTGGGTTTCCACAAAATCCCGGGTCAGCAGTGCTTCAGGTGCCGCACCAAGAGATGTCTGTACTTGATTGGGTGGGATGTGTGTGGTTCCGGTTAGTCATATTTAATCATCATCGTGGATGATATAGACCAATCTAAATGTTAAGCTACAGATAAGATGGAAAGTATCCACACAGCATGGCCATGCATGGCCAATATTAATAGTATACAAGGTATATATAGCCTGAGTGGGTGCATTAAACCTTTCAGCCTCTCTACACCCATACATATAGACTTCGAGCGTTATTGTCATCATTAGCCAAACAGATCCAAACAGTCATGCAGAAAGCAAGACGCATGGATCCCTATCAATTAATATATATTATATGACATCAACTATATATCAAGATTGATCGAGATGATCGAGATGATCCAGTCCATGATGACTCCATGCGTGACAATCTGACAAACAATCCATATCAATCCACTACTCCCTCAAGATTCACACGTGGCGCTGCTGGCAATGGCCACTGTTTTGCGCACAAAGCCAGAATGGTCCGGGATCCCGGAACGGGTGAAAAGGGAAACTCGGGCTGCTGAAGCTTGTCCTGCCAGTTGGATTTGCACAAGTTTTTCTAATCAAACACTCAGTGCCATGCATGTGTACATACGCATGAGTAGCATGGGGGATTCACACTGCATGGATATATATGTATCATGATGGGTTAACTGCTGGCCCCCGTTGACTATTTTGAGCTCAAGCCCCAATGGCAAAAACAAAGAAATCTGAGGTAGAAAACAAAAAACTGCCTGCTGCTAAAAAGCAGGCTGATGGATGTAGCCTCAGTGGGATTGCCCGGGAATGGGATCAAGTCATAGAGGTCAAGGAGAGGCTGCTGGAAGGGGGGAATCCGTTGCACCCCAAGACGCCACCCAAGCAGGAGGACAACAACGTTTGTATCCTCAACAAAGACCTTCTTCTTCCAGTTCTTTCCCGCATGGCTGTGATTTCAAACCGACCCATTCCAACCATTGACGACCTGCGAGATGAGTTCAGCACTCTCTTGATTTTGAGTAAACGTTCAGGGAGTGACACTGTGGGGGTTGTTGAAGAATCTGCCCAAACCATCAAGAAGCTGATCGTCTTTGTGAAAGCCAAAACTCGTAGAAGGGAAGTTTCCACGGTTACTCGGCTGTACTTCCTCACCATGTTGAAAACATAGATCATTGAGTTTAAACGTATATCATATCCCTTATTCCTTCAAAGAACTTGCAATCTCACTTTTTATGATGAGCTTACCATTCATTGGATGTATATAAGTAAAGTGTGCGGTGTGCAGAATTTATGTTCATGTGCCCCGAATCATGGATGATATGTTTTACTAAGGAATGATCCGCGTTGGCTATTTCTTGTTTTACATTTGTTAGGCACACTAACTTCAGAGAAATTCTACAAGATTGTCTTAACTAAAGGTTCGTAACACTGGCTTTGGCACTGACATTTGAGGCACCTGATTTCCAAGATCTCTGCCTGGCTTTGGACCCAATGCTCCAGGCTGATTGAAGTCCTTTACTTGCACCATACAAACATGTTAGCTCGCTGCTTCGTGTTCATTACTGGACCAAGGGTGAAATATTGCCAGTATGTTTTATGGCTTTCCAATGACTGATTTCCAACATCTTGCACTCAATGTGTTTCCCTTTCCTGTTTTTTGAATGGTTTGGATTTCTGGGTTGTCGAGCAATTCTTCAACTTCCATAGCCGACGGCCACGCACAGGCAAATGTCGACGCGATCAATGCAAAGCGGAAAGCCAAAGTCTCTTGACCATGGGAACATGCCATTGCAAGTGGCTTACTTGAGTTTGGGTATAATAACATGTACAGCAATATGTTTGTGTATGATTTTGATACATCGATGTTTTGACGCTCATCTAGCTTTGTTAGAATAGAAAACCATTTCAGTTTTCCTGGCAATGGTGTGTATGGTTACACTTAGGTTTTGCACGAAGCATCAAAGGATGAGGATGCCTGGGAAGAGGGGGGCGGGAAAGGAGAGGAAGATGGAGAAGAGGAAGAGAAAACAGATGACCCACCCGTTGACCCTGGGATGATGACTGCAAAGGATGAAATGGAAACACATGAGGATAAACCAAATGCAGATACCACAGAAGAACCAGAAGAAACGAAAACGAATGCACCGCCCCCAGAGAAGAAACCTTCTCCTCCAGCTGTTTTGGCATTGCCAGCACCTGAAGGGTCACCTGAAGCCACTGTACCCCCTCAGCCTTCAGTTTCGCTTCCTGAGACGAAGAGCAGCTAGTTAGCAACAGAGATTGTGAGGTTCCTTGTTGTTCAGCCAGGGTTGAAGCATCCAAAAAAATGTTGTTGTTGTTGTTATTGTTGTTGTTATTGTTGTTGTTATTGTTGTTGTTGTTGTTGTTTGTTTAATGCGCATGTTTGTCCATGGATGGTTGTCTTCTTGCTTGAGGTGCGTTCTGGTTTATGGGTCAATACAAGACGTGTACACAAAGATACAACAGCATCATGTCCTTGCCCCCGCATGATCAGGTAATGAAGAACTCGATGCGCTGCAGCGCAAAAGATCTGAAATTGCTGCAAAGCTAGCTAGGTTTTTTGGCAGCGATATATGTTTGCACCTTATCTAGTGCTTGTTCAAAGGTAACATGTTTCATATTATTTGGTTTCACTGGTCCCAGTAACTTCCAAGGTCAATGGTTACTGTATTATATGAACTTATCCGTGATGCTTCGAAGTAGGATACCATAAAAATGAAATGCCAATGCAGAGACATGCAGAGACACCAAAACTTATGGGTCCACAACACCCCTGTGATTCCCTCATCCCTATTTTGCTAAGGATTCGTGAGATGAAAGCAAGGCGAGAAGCTTCATTGTCTCCACCAGTGTCATCTGGCCCCGGAGAAGGCGCATGCGGCTTTGACAGATACCTCAAACCAGTAGAGATGATTAGTTATAGCTATACATCTGATATGTATCTCTTGGGTAAATATATATACATCACATTAGCGAAGTACATGAACATTGCCTTCATTGTTTTGGTTTGTTTCCATCTTGGTTTTCTCTGATTTGAGATTCATTGAATGTGGTTTCTTTTCACTTAGTTTTCTCTATATAGCCAATGGCAGGAGATGGCAGAGCCGGTCCTGTTGCCAACGACCTGCAAGATACTTTGCCAACAGATGTTATGACCTTGCCCGTACCTCCAGAACCGAAAGTCACCTTCTCACCTGACATTCCAACGAGTTCGAAACGTGAAGCATTTCAAAGACAGGGAAAGCCAAAGAAAAACACACAAGAATTGGACAAAAAGCTTTGCAGTGACAGCCTGACCAAGGAAGATGGACCGCCAGAAGGGATTGTTGACCAACCGGCCGAGGAAATGGTTTCAAAACGCAAGGTGAAGAAGGTTGAGTGCAAAGATGATGTGAAGGCTGGGACCCGGGGAAATAAGGATGCATATATAGACCTTCAGTGTCCATGTGGATGGTTATGCTGCATATATGTTTGCTTTTCTGCAATTGTTTGATGTTCAAACTTCATAAATTCGTTTCATGACATGTTAGGTCAAAGATGAGGAGCCTTACATCAGAAGACAGGATCAACTCAACATGAAGCCAGACAAAACCAGGGGGAGAGGCCGAGGCAGAGGAGGAAGGGGGGGACGCACAGGTAGGGGACGGAGTGGTGGAACAAAGACCAAAATCGACAAGTCTGGGCAGTCGCCGGATGATACTTGGTGGAAGAAGTTTTGGGAAAGTGAGTGGGGAGAGGATGGGGAAGAATGGGGAACTGAAGGGTGGGGAGAAACAGGTTACTATTGGGATGGGTATGCCTGGCTGGACGGGCAAGAATCTTTGCACAAAATCGAAACTACAGACACAAGCAATGCATCGGACAGTAGCAAAGCAAGAGCATCAACAAAGGAGATTGCAGAAGCAGATCACAACACGAGCAAGAAGAAGAAGAAGAAGAAGAAGACAGACACAACAACAGAGACACCTGCATCGAACCCTTCGCACAAGAAGCGCAAGCAGAAAGAGGATCCACAGCAGGACAAAGAGGCTTTAGATGTGCCAAAGCGTAAGCAACGAAGGACACCTGCAGCAGCCGAAGAAGAGCCAGAGCCCACAAAGAGTGAAGACATCAAAGCACTCAAGAAGTTCCACAAGCTTTACAAGGATTATGAAGACACAGAAGCAAGCAAAGAAATGAGACAAGAGATCATGTCCAAGATCAAACGTGATGAAATGGTAGAGTGCCGACTCAATGTTTACTGGCACGTTCCTTCATGCGGTGTCACTTACAAGAAAGACAAGAAAGACATAGCATACTTTGGATACAATTGGATTGAGGGTATCAGCTATATGCATTCGCTTGCCTTAGCCTTGAAGTCTGCAGAACTTTTTGTAACTTGGGTGCATGGACGGTTTACTTCTGATGCAAATTTGTTTGTTGCCAAAACAGTCTTGAGAGTATAGCGCACGTCAATGATTTTAATCGATGCTTTCACCTTCATGTATGCGTGTGCATGTAACCCAGTCAATCATACCACATCATACCAGTCATCAGCCTAGGCACTCTCGATTGAGACGGCCGTGAACACTGGTGAGATCAAAAGAAAGCACTTGGTGAAAGATGGTAAGTGGTGTGTCAAACGCGCTAGCTCTTTGAAAGAGGCAGTCAAAGTTGTATGTGGCGTTGCTTCCTAGTTTTGTTGGGGGGTTGCTTTAGATTTTGGTTATACCAAATCTGCCTTGATCCATTCGCATCACTGCTGGCTGTGTGAAATGAAAAGGTCAGTCTAGCCAAAATAACTGGCTTCAGCGGGTTCACACAAATATCAGCTTAGGCTGTGCGATGTGTCGTGCGAGCAGTTGTGGCGATAGAATGAACCATACCCATCCTTCAACACTATTGCTCAATCATTATAGCTTTCAAGACAGGGTACTATATATAGTCCTACCCACATTCATGATGAATATTATTCTTATCATCAGCCATCATGCGTCTTTCAATTTCCTGTCACAGCTGCGCACTACCGGCAGATCCTTTTAAATGATTCAAGGCTTGTGGTGAATTTTGATGGGTGTACCTATATATCAAATATATCGAATCCATTTTGTTTGAATACTTCTGAGAATGGATGATTATAACTAGTGTTCTTTAATCTTGAAGCATCTATGGATCACAAGCTCTTGGAACGACAGGGTATTCCACACCCCAAAGCGTCCTTATCAAGGATCGGGATCAGCAATCGAGACCTGCGGCAGACATCGGCAACCGACCGTGGTTAAAAAATGCGCCATCAATTGGCCATCCCTGAGAGTTATTATGGCTTTGTTTTTCGAAGTGTTGATGTCTGGATCCATTGGAATGGGCTAGGGTCAACTACTGATCTGGAAATAAACAACAAGTTCAAGTGATGTGTGTTGTTTCTCTCTCTCTCTCTCACTCTCTGCAGCACGTTCTCTTTGAATGTTTTTGTCATCAATATACAGCATTCCCATTGCAGGTTTTGATTCTTTGACTATGCTTTGAACTGACGATCCCCCCTTCAATCATCAGTGCATATCAACACACACCTGCAAAGACTGAGCCACATTTCCCCAACTGAAGATAGCCAAGGTTCACCACATGATTTATTTGATATATACAGAATTGCCTAAACTATCTGTATTTAGCAGCCCGCTTTGCCCAGGTCAACTGATGGTCGTGGATGGCCTCCGGAAGCTCAAGCAAGGGCGGGGCCTGTGGCGAGTGCGGGTCAACACATTGAAGAGGGCCTGTATCCCATGGCATGTTTTCAGGGTTGTAGGTCCATCATTCTCTTTGCAAGATCTTCTGTGGTTGAAATTCGGTGGCCACATGTGGAGTAAAACCAAAAACACACATGTATATATAGATTTGCATGGGATCAATGATAATGATGGATATATACAGAGGTTAATTAAACAATAACAGAATCCCATGTGGAACTTCAATGGTGTGGTTTGGATTGCATGAAACAAGTCGTGAAATGCACTTCCTTCGCAGCCTTTTTCACAAAAATGACCATTGGCCTAAAGCTATCATTCCCTTTCCATCATGCACGCAGACACGCACACGCAGACCAACAGCACTTGATGGCGCTGAGGCTTTCTGGTTTCTCTATAGATGCTGCACTTTTGGGTATCACCATTTGGCATAATGGTTGGGCAATGTTGGGTATTTTAACAAACATATATGTTTAGGGCATTTTCTCTCACCCAGTCGGTTGCTGCAATGGCGTGGCTCGATGACCTGATTTGGCGGTTGTACAAGCTGAAATGTCCCAAGGAACATTTGCCATTCTTGGTCATTTCATGTTTTGTATCTCTTAAGCTATGTACCTTGTTTCTGCAAATATACACGCATTCAAGTCACATTATATTTCAATGATAAATGGTTTCAACTATGATGGGTACATGGCAATAGAATCAGGTTTATCCAAATGGATGGTGTTAGAACATATTACCACTATAGGCCCTCATATCCCTGGAGCTTCACCAGCTACGCTGCCTCGGCAGGAGTTCGTCTTCTGCATCCTCCTGATTCTTTGGCAGGGCTTTGACATGGATGAGGCATCATTTGGTGGGGTATGGCTTTCACGTGGTTGAGATCTATCTTTAACAATAACTATTGCAATTGATGATGGTATTCATGGTGCAGGTATGTGCAGGTGAAACATATTCAGGATAGATTTCGAACATTGAGTCTGGAAGAAAACCCAAAACCATAATGAAAAAAGATATGGTAAGTTTGATCCCAATACCGTTTGGTCCCAGGAGATCGACTACATTGAGTACTTTGCCGGAGTCGGCAACATCTCGAAACATATGAGATCTGCCAGGTACCGGGTTGCAAGGCTGGATATCAAAGACCACACTCCCGATGACCCGAAGAGAACAAACTATATGGACCTGAACAGTTCATCAGGATACGCGTTTCTTTGACTGTGTTGTTTGCATTGCCGTCGAAGCTTTGTTTGGGGATAGTCTATTGTATATACTGGTCTTTTATGGTATGATGATCCCTATATGGTTTATATATATTAGTAATATGGGCAACTAGCTTAAGGTCTATGTACTTTGAATAGTATTTTGGTTTACGTTCCTGATATCCGACTGATGATGATATTGCATTGGGGTGATTCAGAAACAGTGAGGCTAGCAATCCTGATAATGCTGAAGGGGGTGGGCGGCAACTTTGCTGCCCACTTTGGCATCAAGTGCAGCAGTTTCTGCAAAGTCAATGTGGGTACGTCTATGAGGTCAGCCTGCACTGCCATGGGCTTCACCGACTATGAGTCGGTGTTTTCTTCCAACAAGCTGTTGGAAAGGATTCCCCGGATCAATGTTGAAATGTGATGTTGCTTTTTTTAAATTCGGTTGATGATATAGATCGGTGTTAAACCAGATCATCTGATCATAAATATCATGGCATATACTTCAAGACACCCCGATTTCAGTATTTGCTACCATTTAGCCCCAGCCCCAGGACTTGCACTTTGGTGGCTCTTTGCACGGCGCTCGGAGGGGCATGGACATTGGAGCAACCAGCAGGATCACTGCTTGAATTTTATCCTACTTGGCGATTTATCCTGATGATGATCTGTCTAAACGGAGGACCAAGAGCAGCCACTTCCTTAGATACAGTATTTGATATGTTTGAATCTTGTGAGATTAAAACCAATGACACATCCCAAATATCCTCACACAAATATAGCCATGTGCGCATGTTCAACTGTTAGTGCTGCTGTTTGGTTTTTACATTTGTTACTGATCAGCATCGAGAATATTAGAATTATAGCCCATGCTTTTGGTGGGTCACTCATGCAGCTTAAGAAGTTCATTAGTTGGACATGAATGATTGCATAAAGCCTAGGTCACCACGGTGAGGTGGTGGATGAGACACTATGACAGTCACACAGCCAAACGTCACATTGGCTTCGCGAATTCACCAGCAGTGGCTAAACTGGATAAAGGTCGTCTTTCTATGGCTGGGTTTGGTCGCAACTCAAAGATTAAGACTTGTGAGAAGTACCGTGATGGTGCCGGCAAGCTTCGTTACAAGGGTACATCTCATTTGAAATCAACTGAGTTACTTGGCTGCTGTTGCTCACAAGGAATGCTATCGTGCTATCATATGATTGATGATCATCTGAATGTTGTTTGAAGCTTATTGCATTATTGGCTATCATAATTTAATCCCCTTCAAGATCATATATGATGTTAATGATCGATCCTTATCAAAGGTTATACTTTCTGTTTTTGAAACTTATGACCACAAAATAGATATGGAAACCATCAGTCATTGATGTACCTGATGTACATGTCTCCGACTCTTGCCGGCCAGGGTGTATCCACACCGCTTTGCCCGGGCTGTCCTGGACATTGTCGAGACGTTGAAAGCCACATGCCGGGGCCAGCCTCAGATCACCCATGGACAGACCCCTTTGGCGACTGAGACGATGCAGCTGACATGGGATCATGATAAAGATCTTTGGGAATTTGTTGATTTCGAAGAACTGTTTGTTTATTTGAGGGGGTCCAAAAACTTGAGGATCCCTGATTGTTGGAAAGATATCATTCCAAGAAGGATTCCGAAGTAGAACCTTGGTTCCTTAGTTCCGATTTGGCACTGGGTTTCCAGAAAAACAGGTATTCACTTAAGTTTTTTCGACTTTTTTACAGTTTTTTCCAGGAAAAAGCAGGGTCGAACCAAAAATATAATACGAACCCGTGATCAACCCATGTTTTACCCGTGACAACCCATGTTTTTTTGCGTGAAACCCAGGGTTTGGAAGTGGAAACCCAGGGTTATCATACAAACCCAGGGTTTTGCCGAACCCGTGACGAACCCGTGATTAACCCGTGATTTACCCATGACGACCCGTGATAAAAAACACGGGTTGAAGCCCCAAAAATCGACTCAAAATTTACCTAGTTTTTTGGTGATTTTTGTATCGCTGGATCGGCAGAACCCTGGAAATTCGAACATCAGAATGGATGTTTCCGATAAATTAGAGCTTGGATTCATCAGTCCAAGACATCATGCTCATGCATGAACAAAACTGCGTGGGTTTGTGAAAAAATGTTTGGAGTGAATTCCTTTTTTTCCAGTACGACTGCAAGAGATTGATATTCACCCAAGGTGGTAAAACAATCTTATAATGATAATGATGATGATGATCATCGTACGGGATGTCAAACATGGAACTCCAATAATGATTCGGGTAACCTTTGCTAATTGAGATTATTCTGAAGCCATTTTGTATACAGTTTGGAAGGCGTGCTAAAAGCTCGCTTAGTGGCATGTCCGGTCAACCATCCTCTGCCTCCAACCTGTGGAGCTGTGCTAGCTTGACTGATGGCGCAAGCTTATGGGGATGATGAAGAGCAGCGGCTCTTGCAAGAACTGCAGGACTTCCAACTTCGCACTCCATGGTTAAACCACCAACATGTTATGACAGCATCATGTTATTTTGGAGGTTGGTTCATTTGTTTATATATGATGATCATGCTATAAACATCAGAAGTTGAAATGGAGACATGTGGATGCCCTTATGGCAAATCATCATTATGATTTTCTCTAAGACTATATGAGTATATATATATATAATTATATATATGAATTTACACTCCAACCGATCATCAACCAGTGTTCACAGAGTTTGCTTCAGGAGCTTGATAACCAAATCGTCAAGACCAAGGGGGATGATGTTTCATCTTCACCCGCCGGGGTCCTAGCACTTACATGGTTCAATGTTGAATATACATGGACAATCATCCCAGCCACCCGTAACAAGGCGGAGCCCCAGACACCTTCCGTCGAGACGCAAGCAACTGTTCCAGTCCAGGCCTTGGCAATGCAGACCGTGCATTCAGTCATGTTAAGTGGCATACATAGATTTTAAACCAAGTGGTGGCCTGAGGCCACGGAAGAAGAGTTAGCCCTGGCCCAAGCCGAAGGTATCCAGCAGTCAGGGGACCAGGTGACTCAACTTATGAGGTTGGACATGTTATGACCAATGCTGGTTTTCGTAAACCTTATAATCACTCAACATCTCTATATAAAGTGATCTTATGGTGATATAAGATGCCAATCTAATGTTGATACATCTGGAACCTCCTGATCCATGTTGAGCACTCCTAAGGAAAAAGATGAAAAAGGTGCCAATGTGCCAACTGGTGCAGCAGTTGCGACACCTGTTCGCAAACG
The DNA here is from genome assembly GCA_947184155.2 of Cladocopium goreaui. Taxonomy (NCBI): domain Eukaryota; class Dinophyceae; order Suessiales; family Symbiodiniaceae; genus Cladocopium; species Cladocopium goreaui. Next base: position 270,282 of record CAMXCT020005846.1, read on the forward strand.
AACTTTGGAGCCCCAAAGATCTCCAGATGCTTCTCATGCTAAGAAGTCTGATAGTGAACCCGGGGTTGTGCCTAGCTCTTCAGAGACTTCAGCTGTTGATGGTCAACCCGATCAGCCCAAGAAGATCCCAAAGATCATGGCGGGAGGTTTGACAGACCGTCAGGCTGGTTCTTTGGGGGGACCTTAAATCATAATAGGGTATGTTTTTTAAGCTTTTCCAGGCCCTACAATGTTATAGGCATGCAGTACACTTGCATACTATGATAATCATATGCATTTGTTTGTTTTAAAATGGAATGACCCTATGAAGAGTTTAGACATAGCAGTACTGATTTGCCATGTATAAATCATTGATGGGTTTTACCATTTCTTCGATCATTTAAAGCCATATTACATATATATGATTATAATCATAGTACTATATATAACTATTCCATGTGGAATCCCTGGAACCCTGAAGTTCAAGTTGCGGAGAGCGGCAAAGGCTAGGGTGGACAGAATGGTCAAACCCCATGGATCTCGCACATGGCTTAATGTCCCTGAATGGTTGCGTGCCGAGTGGAAGTCTGGAAACAAAGATGAGATTGCAGATGTTCTTTGCAACTGCAATTTCCAGAAGGATACCAATGGTTTGGCGGGATGTTGGTTTAAGGCATCAATGTTTTTTTATGCTCAGTGATTGTTCAACAAATGGGTTTATACCAACGAAAGAAATTTAAACATATTGTATCGATCATTCTATATATATATGTGTGTGTGAATGGTTACAATCATATATATATATATCAATTATATCACCTGTACGCAGGACAACTTCATCGCGACCATGCAAGTCTTGGTGACCAAAAAGCAGAAGGTCATGGTGAAGAAACAGGAGGGCTGGTACTCAGCCGATGAAATGAAAGCCGATTTGGCGTGGAGTGCGTAGGGATCTCAATTATGTTAAGGCACCATTCATTCATACGCATGCTAGACGAGATTCAACTCTGGCTTGGGACTTGTAAAGATCCTATGGGTCTTAACCAACTGCACAGCTGAGGTCCAAGGTCAAAGGCGCAATTGCCAAGTGTGAAGCTATGGGTGATAGCCATGTGAGGCCGGCACAAACCAAAACCATCTTTGATTTTATGGTTGTGGGTGTATGTCTTCTGCATATTGATTTTTCCATCTATATATAATTACAATTGGGTATAATCATCCAACGGATTATGTTCATCAACATGTATCATACTGAATTACCAGCATCAAATAATGAGCATAAAACCATTGGTAAACTGAAGCGGTATGTACTGCAGTGTCACTTAGCCTGTCGCAGGCGCAATGCCTATGATGGTGTTCAGGAGTACTGGGTGACTGTTCGAGAATCTGGTGAGCGCACCACAGAGACCAGCTACGAAGAGCATCACCAGAAAACCGCCAAGGCCCCCCACTGAACCATTGATGGCTTTAGATCCCAGCTTGAACTCTATGAAGATTTCCTTGCGGCAGGCTTCAGAGGACCCCAAGTTCAACATGCAGGGAGATCGCTTCGCTGACTTGGCTTTGGTTGACAAGCGTGCGGAGTCTGAAGCTAATCTTGCTAAGGATGACCCAAACTCTGACCGTTATGCGCAGGATTGGTCCTGTAAAAACTTGGGTTGGTATATATGTATGGTGGTTGATCCTATTTGTCGCATTTTATCCCTGTGTTTCTCAACTTGCTTTTGCTGTAAAGGAGTGTAATTCATCAATGGTTTATCAAATGGTCATTCAACATTATGATTTATCATAATGTGATGCTGTATTGAGAGCCCATATCATTTATAATCCTTTATATATGCATGATGAAACTTGAAACTCCAGAAAACCCATCTTGGCCCCTGCAAGGTTCAGAATGATCTCAGGCGATTCCTCGATTCAATCATGTCTAAACCGGGGAAGTTACGGAGCCTGGTTCGGGAGCTCAAGAACAACTACACGAAAGATGCTGCTGCGTGTCAGTAGCTTGCTTCAATATTCACACACCAGATCTTAAGGAAAATGCATCAATGAAACATATATATAACGATTATATATATATATATATATCTTATATATGACTACAATCTCATGCTTGGGAACCAGGTCGAATATAACCATGATTTGGATGGTTCAATGCAATCTGATGCCCAGGTGCCTTCCAGCCTTGGAGGTCGCTATCAAGGATGTGGATGGTGCGTTTGATTCCTGCAACGAAGCTTGGGCCCGTGGGGAAGCTGACAAGTTCAGGTCCAACGAGTTACTTGTTTGAAGTACTGTCACTGTTCATCCTGAAAACTAACAAATGTTTTTTTTCATTGTGAGATCCAAACAAGTGTACCGAATCTTGGAATGGTTTACCATTTAACTTCCAGACCCTGGTGTTTTGTGAACACGTGAGGTTCATGAAAATGGCAGAGGAACGAATGAAGAAGGCAACATTCCTGTGCCAACCTCAAATCATGTTCATGTATCTGGTGAAGATCAAATCTAGATTGCATCATTGATAAAGATTATATGTAGTATACCATCTCTTTGTTTCTGTGATTTTCTATTGAACCAGTTTCCCACATGATACAGTGGATGCTCAATGACCTTATCCACAGGTGTAGCAAAGCTTTGGCCGTGGAAAACAAAGTGAGGAGCCCACGAGTTTGTGGTTTGCAGTTTCCATCATGCATTGGATATCATTGGATGATATTGCTCATCCCTGTCTAAAACACATAGATTTCAATCATAATCATGCATCTGATATAGCTGTAAGGGCTGCATGGGTGCACGCACGCATGGAACCGGATTCATCAAAACAAACAGTCATGATAATTCTTGATAATGTTATTGTTAACTTATTCAATTGCACCCTGCACTTTGATCAATGCATCCATGCAGGAACGCGAAGCGCTACTACACCAAAGACAAGACTTCTGGTCAGCCCGGAGGCTCTGCTGATGGCAAGTCAGCCAGCAGCAAGGCGCGAGCTAAGAAGCCAGTGAAGGCGAAGAAGGCCAAAAAAGAAAAGGCCTAATTCCAGTTAGCATATCTTGATAATTTTGATGGCTGAGTGGACCAAATCGATCCACCACGTGACACATGACCTGAAATGCTTAAGGGCTTTGCACCTACACACTGGCTTCAAGAAAGTATCTTAACATGTGTATGGTTTTGGTTAGATCGGTGCATCAATCAAAAATAAACCGGATACCATATTTAAAAAAAAAAAACAAGTTGAATATCCTTCCTTTACAAGTATCAGCATATCATATATGTTTGATGATCATCATTTGCCAGTGTGAGTGTGCAGCAGCCATGTGTTTCAATTGGCCTCCAGGGGTTGTGGGGATAGAAAGCTTGAAGCAACATGCTCATCCCAAACCAGTCCTCTTTGCCGCCGATGCTTCCGGCTGATTGCAATGAACCTGGCAGCCAGGGTGCGAGTGCTGTCGGGGTGCATCATGGTGAAAAGGTTGCTGGTGATGATATACTCTAGTGGATCAATCTATTACATTGAATAGCGTTGAAGTGATTGCAGAAAGAAAGATGAAAAGATCATTTAAATTCAAGTCCATGGAAATCTCATTAGATAGGGTGGTGATGACTGGTGAACCCTGCATGCAGTAGACAAGTAGACATAGCTTAGTTGCATCGGTTTTTCCAAACATCTCCAGAGATTGCTTATCAACCAAAAACTCCATCCCAGAGCATCTATCAGAGATTTGGTGATTGTCTTAATACCCTCTGCCCATGCCAGGTCGGCCTGCTGGCAATGCGTTGCGAAGCTTCAGTGCTGATGTCGGCCAAGGAGTCCACACCTCAATGCCAGTTGGAACATGTTGGACTCACACTTGCTGGAAACCCTTGGAAACTATAGTTGTTTAATTTGTCATAAACCATTTCAAGATCAAGTCATGAACATTGCTTTCTGAACCGCAGCATCAATGGGTTTTTCAAAAAACACGCTATGAGTAATGATTTCCGGATGCCGTGTATTCGACCATGTCTTGTATATAGCTGATGCCATCGGGTAATGATGAAGATGACTGGCTAGTCGAGTTGATATCCTCCCATCGGAATGTTTTTTGACCGCAACTGCTTCGTGCCCATTCCTTTTCTTTGTTTTTTGTACTTGCCCCCATGTTGGTCGACTGGTTTAGTTTATTATCAATTTAGTATTCGCGCATGCATGTATATAAGAAAGATGTCTATAATTTTAATTGGATATATAAATATAAAACAAATATGTTTTTGATGATCACATGTCATATCCCATTCCCTCAACCCTTTTGAAAGCTGACAAGGATGATGCATATCCTTTTCCATGGACAACATCATCCAATGTTCAGACTGTAGATGGTGCCTCCAATCCCACACCAGAAACTGGCAAACGAAAAATCGATCACTGCCACACCACTGCTGTGAATCACAAGGGCCCCACTTTGTGGACTCGACGTTTGTCGGACTACATGGACCGCTATCCCAACATGAAGGATCTCCACAAACGAATTGATGATTTGTACCCAGAACAAATTGTGTTTCATCTACCACACGTGGATGCCTTATCTGGAAATGTTTTGCGGCACTCAATCGCTATATTGGAAGACTTGATCGCGGCAGAGTCGCCGGTCATGTTTAAGGTGGGATTTACACATAATCCCGTGTGGCGTTGGGACAATGCCATCTACGGCTACTCCACTAGTCGAGAACGATGGAGTAAAATGGTTGTGGTGCACATCTCCCCTGAACGACATGGACCGGCCATGCTAGAAGCGGCCCTCATCGAAAAATTTCAAAGTGCCTTACATGAACCAAAACAGTAGCATGTTTTTTTTGGGGGTGGTGCTAGTGCCCCGTGACCATGAACCGGAAACAACCTTTAACCCCCAGTGTGTCCAAGGTACGTATGGATGCAAGAACGAAAAACGTGGGGGCGATACGTGCAATGGCGAATCCTCAGAGTGGCAGCTCTACATGGTCTATTTTGTATATAGGTCTTTTAAGTTTCCACCACCTGTAAAACAGCGTGTGTAAGAAGTTTGCCCTGCGATGCTTTTTGGCATCTTGGAAAGGGAGAAAGGCCAAAAACATCTAAGCCCAATAGCGGTTTGGAACCTTGTGCAAAAAATGGAAAAATCACAAACTTTCTTCGTTTGACTCTCTCCCCTGCGTAACCCAAAACCAACCTCTATTAAAATCCTTGGATGTCCAACGGAGATCCAAACACAACCCAGCGATAGTAGTGTTATCATTATATATTATTGATATATATAGTTGCAACTATATGTGCAATTGTATCCTGTGGTTGCACATGCCCATTTAGCTCTGATATGCATGGTGCCCGTGCCAAGTACGCGCATCTTGATGAATTATTTTGTGCTGTGCTGCCCGCTTCGCCGAGGCATCCTGCGCTGCTGTGGTGAGGGCGGCGAAAGGGTTTGTACAGGATGTTGGTGAAACAGCTGCGTCGCGGTCAGGTGGCCTCTTGCAGCTAGCCCAAAGGGGTGATTCACAAGCTGAGCGAGATTGCCATCGCCTAATGGTTGGTCAGTATCAGTTATCCTTGCCCGTGCATCAAACGACTCTCAAGATACAAGCTGGTCCAGTTCCTGTTTTGCGTTTGAAGGATTGGGCACAGTTTCTGATCAATGGGAATCACAGCCACATTCTGGTCGGTCTAGTGCGTCCAGATTGGCGCCGGGAAGAAGCCATTTTGGATAGCTTCTGGAAACGCTTTCGCTCTCAGTTTCCAGGTCACCCAATATTTCAAGAAGCCGATCAGAATAAACTGCAACTGTGCAAGACGTACCCGATGTTGTTCCACGGAGATGAAGGTCGTGGAAGGAAGCATGCTGCTTATTTAGTGATGAATTTTCATTCAATTTTGGGCCGTGGAATCGGCAGAAGCCACAGGCAGAAACCCATTCCTTGGCTCAAAATGCTGCCGAATTACCATGGATCTTCGCTGACAACACGTTTTCTTTACACGGCTTTACCAAAGACGTTGTACTCGGGGTGCAATGAGCAAGTTTTTGCAGACATCCTGGACTTTGCAGCGAAAGACATCCAGCATATGTTTTTTGAAGGCGTGGTTGACGAAGTTGCCAACCGGGGCAAGTTTCACATGTGTGTGATCAATGTCACAGGGGACTGGCCATGGCTAGTTGACGCTGGTTCTTTAGCAAGGAGCTTCCGGAATGTTCAAAAACACAAAACTCAATCCAGACCTGGCATTGGCGTGTGTCACTTATGCGCTGCGGGTCGGCCTGGATATGATTTCGAGCAAATCAACACTTTGCAGCCGACTTGGCTGGAGACCATGCATGCCTTGTCCCCATTTGCTGATGATTCAAGCCCTTCGCCTTTCTTCCACATCCCGCACATCCAAGGGGAAGTGGGTGCATTATTTCAATTCGATGTGTTTCACACATGCCACCTTGGCGTGTGCAAGGCCTTTCTAGGAAGCGCCTTGGCGCTGCTGTCAGAGGCTGAAGCTGGTACAAACTCTGATGTTCGCTTCCAAACACTTACAGACAAATACTTGTCCTGGTGTCGCGAAGCAAAGAGGCGGCCATGGGTCACCAAATTGACGAGAGATCTCATTGGATGGCCAGCCTCCACATCATTCCCCAACGGTACTTGGCATAAAGGAGATTTGAGTACAACGTTGATGTTGTTTGTGCAAGTTCAATTTGAACGATATGGCGACTCTTGGTCGCCCATGCTCCAAGAAGCCGGAGCAGCGTGTGTCTCTTTGAACATGTTCTTACAAAAGCTGTACGCGGAGGATGTGTGGGTGACGCCGCGTGCTGCTAGACAGATTTTGGACCATGGTTTTGATTTTTTGGTGCGCTACGTGCGTCTTGCCCGGATGGCACATCAACAAGGCCTTTTGTTGTGGGTGCTGCAACCCAAGCTGCACGCTTTCCACCACTTGATCTTTCAGATGCGCCCTACGTCCAGCAATGCATTGGTGATTAACATTGTGTGCTTCGGTACACAGCAAGACGAAGACTTCATATCAAAACCTAGCCGTCTCAGCCGAAGAGTTTCACCCAAACCGATTTCTGCATGTGAACGCGTTGTCCAGCGGTACCTGCAAGCTGCCTTTGCGCAGTGGGTCAAGCAAGGGTACATAACACAGCCAAAGCCTGGAGCGGTTTGACTTATAAGCATATATTATATATTGAACTTGAGCATCCTAGGCGAAGTGCATCGATTTTTCCAGCATTGCACACACGTGAATATTGTTGGTCTATATATATACCTATTTTTTCACACATATCGCTGGGTTGTGCGGATGAACATTGATGGTTTATACTATATGTTTTACTTAACTAATCTTAACTACAGTGTGGCTCCAGGCTGAGGCATGCACCATCCAGCCAGCACATGGTCTCCGCAACTTTGAGCAGGAAAACATCACATCTGTGTAGTGGGCGGGTGACCCCAGAATGTCAAAACCCTGGTTTTAGTTTTCAAACCCTGGGTCTCAGAACAAACCCTGCGAATTTCAAAGGTCTGGTAGGACAAGGTACTTTAAGAAGGACAAAGACGATCAGCCGCGATCAACCATGGGATGTAGGGACACACACTGTAAAAAAAACCATGTACTGTCTGAGGATGGGGATGGCGGGATAACATCTTCCTAATAAGGTCCTAATACATCAGCGCATTTCTGGGTCGGATCTTCCTACTACATGAAAAACATGTCCCTATCTAACCAAATTTGAAGAGATCCAAGACGAAATGATGTTCTTTTTGGGGGATGGGGGGATGGGGGGAGGGGAAATTGATGGAAGGGCTTCGGGAGATATCGCATTCAAAAACTGGCTCTGAGATGTTCTGAGGCATTGTCTTCCGGTCAAAGGAGGAGACCCAGGACGCCAACCTGGAATCTCAAATAATCATCTATGAATATATAATAAAGCTGTAGAAATGTGCACTGTGGACGGATATATATTTGAATTAAATCGTAGATTAATATCTATTCAATAATCTATTTAATTTAATCAATATATAATTAAATCGTCAATGAAGCTGTAGAAATGTGCACTGTGGACAGATAGACCCTCAACAGCTTCCATCATTTGCTATCCTAATCATAGGCCGTGGATGGCCGTGGGTCAAAGTCTTCAGACTCGCTGGGAATGAAGCTACTGCTGCGAGGTTCCTGGGAGATCTGATGAGTTGATGCTGTCCCAAGGGCTGGAAAAAGTGAATTGGATGTTGCATGTCTATTTCTCTGGGGCCACCGCCTTAAGCTCTTCATAAGCTCTTCAAACTAAAGAAAAATGTGCAATTTGCCTATTCTAACCTAATTTCTTGATGGTTTTCTTGACATCTTCCTCGGCTTCCGGGTTGGCTTCAAAACCAAGAAACCAGCCAGCCATGGAGGCGACAGGGCCCAGAAAGGGGCCCATGAGCTTCAAGGCGCGATTGCTGGTCATGAAGGATGCGTTAAATGGAATGAAGGGTAAAAGCCTGGCAGCTTGGCTGGTCTCGATGTTTGGTCCTCCATGATTTGCTTGTATTCATATTATTTCTTCCGTTCTCAAGGTTTTCTTGAGTCTCATGACAATGTACAAAATGTGTGATCTCATTCAAAACGATTGGCTTGGTGAGGTTGGGGGGACCCCTCAAATCAAGCACCATGAAATGCGGTCTGTTCCCCACATGTTGGTCACACCCGCTCCGAGCAACAAACATCAACAAACTATACCTCCGATCCTGCTGGCCACTGGTGGTAGTGCTTCCACAGCCAAACGAGCTGCGAAAAAGCCCTGCGCCGCAGTGACCGCGAAGCGGCTGAAATCTCCTGCCGCCAGGAGGATGGCAGCCGCGCGATTCCTTCGCGCAGGGGGGAGTACCATCTGCGGCCCTTCAAATAAAGAAATCTGATGACTAAGACAAGATAAGGCAAGGGTTTCTGGGGGGTAGGAAAGATTGAAAAATTGGGGGGATGGGAGTATACCAAAATTCATGCATAGAAGCGCACAGAAGAATCCAACTGACAAGCTATTGTTTCTTCTCATAAGAGCCCTTTCATGGCTAGGGCAGTGATGGGCAAACAGGGGATCATACGGCCAGGCTCGTAAACGGTGACCAGGCATCGATGCCTGGTCCGAGTTGTCTGAGTCGATGCATCTCTTTGTACGTGTCAAAATATGATTTTGGTGACGGACAGGGAGTGCAAGGGCCATAACGATAGTTAAATACATGTTATACACTGGGTGTATAAACCAACCAACTGGGGCCTCACCTTGTAGGTACTGTACACGATGGGACTTGCTTGGCGGTATCTCTACATCGGCTGAATTGGCCCCCAAGAATACAACCATGGTCCACTTTGGGGGAAATCCCGGTGATTGGAGTAGTTCCTGCAACAGCCATACCAATCTCAACCAATCTCAATCAACTGTTCTATCCTCCGGTAATCACAAATGGCAATGGGAAACCCCGTCCAAATGCATCTAAATGCAATGTTCAACGGGAAAATCATCATCTATATAAATGGAAGTCTTAATGGGAAAATCATCTATAAATGGACATTTTCACGGAACAAGTCACCTAAAAATAGGTATGTAGATATCTATAAGTGGTGGATTTTCCAGATAGCCATGCTTGATGATACCGGCGGCCCCTGTCTCAGCGTCCGCCCATGTGCAGCGCAGCGTAAAGCTTGCGGCCGCAATCTGCTCGAGACCCGCTGGGCCCAATGGCTGGGAGCCAGAAACCTGGTGCGGGGCTAACCAGATCTACAGGCACCCCATAGGTCGAGAATGGTCGAGATATACATGCTAAAAATAATGTGGTTATTATACATAAATAAGATATCCACTTATAGCTAGAACTGCAGCTCCTGGTTAGGAACCCGAATTCCAGGCATTCCCAAATATATTATATATTCCCATCAGAAAAGAAAGAAAACCGACATGTGTCTGAATGTGTCAAAAAGTGTCTGACTGGAAACTGGCTTCCGTATTCCCGTTTTTGACTGCAATTGTGACCAACTAAAAGGAATCTGTTTTTTTAATGGGGCGATCTGTCAACATCTATCAACACATCTTGCAGCGGAAGCAACCAGAGAATGGAACAAGCACTGAAGACGGCGAAGACCAGCTCACGCAAGCGGTTTCGAAAGCCCAACGCCTCGAAAAAGTTCATCGGAGGCACATCCAGCCGACTTAATGGCTCATCCCATTTAGATCCATTGAGTAGGTTGTGATCAGTTGTGATCCTAGTTGTAAGATGTTATAAGTGGATGAACCCTACTTATCCAACCTATAACCAGGAAGTAACCTACTTAGTAAGTGGGATGAGCAATGAGCTCCTCTCCTGTGGCGAAAAAACGAAACAGCCGTCCAGTAGAATGACTTCTGACATCTTCTGACATATCTGGCAGCAAACTCCCAAAGTCCATGTCCGAAACTGAAACAAATTGATGCAATATCATGGTTCCTACCCTCTGGTAAACTAACATAACTATGGAAAATCACCATTTTTAATGGGTAAATCCACTATTTCTATGGCCATTTTCAATAGCTTTTTGTATGTTTACCAGAGGGTACCGTGTTTTTTTTTTTATGACTCCCATCCCATCAATTCCTTCGGTAAACCCAGAATGTCAGGTAGGAATTTCACCATGTTCATGGCTGATCTTTGGCGCCGAAAATATCGGTGTCACACACCAAGTCCTTCTGAAAATTGCCAGATCATCCTGTCCCCCTAGTATGAAACACCCCCATTCTATGGTCCCAAATATGTATATATATATATATTTTTTTTTCATATATATATATACATATATATATACATATATATATATACATATATATATATACATATATATATATATATATCTGTGTGTGTGTTTTCATCCCCTTCATCCCCCATGGTTTCTGGGAGCCTTCAATATGGACACGGGAAGGGACTAGATCATACTTATACCGTAGCCCATTCATATTCCGTGCACATCCCACACTTATCACGATATTTCATCATATACCATCTGGCAAGCAAATTGGCAATGGACAAATCCACTTGTGGACAATATTGGTGATGACCACGGTAATTACCAGTATATTACCCTCTGGTAATTTAACATAGCTATTGAAAATGGCCATTCATAGTGGATTTTCCCATTAAAAATGGTGATTTTCCATAGCTATGTTAGTTTACCAGAGGGTATTTCCCATATATTCCTCCTATCATATTGAACATATTGTGTCCATAATCCATCGTTTTCCCTTCGATAACCCAATATCCCCTTTTTGGGACACCTGGACAGCTGCAGGGTAGACGTAGCCAAGCGCTGCTGCGGCACCAAAGATCAGGGCCAAGGTCCTGCTTTGGGAACGGTGGGATCCCTGGGGGTACCGCTTTTAATCATGTGTCACCAATGGCGAGGATGCGCGCTTAATTAAGCTATTTTCATCTATTTTCCAAGCTGTTCCATAGCAAATATACCAAGAAACAACATCAAAATATCAAGCGTTTCTTTTTAAAGGATGGGCCAGGATGGGTGGTATCGGTATGTTTCATTCGGCATCCAATGACCAAAGCACCGAGATCATCTCCCCATGGAGATGGCATCACATAGGTTGTCGAATTGCGCTTGTTCAAGGATGTTTACATCTAGGATCCAATTTTTTTGCAGCCCACAAGGCACCAACACAACTTTACTGAATTCCCAAGGAAATTGAATAATGAGATCCTGATCAGTAGCATCCTCGAATCCTAAAATATCCTAAAATAAGTCTCAAAGTGAGGTCCTGCTTGCTGCCAAGCAGCAAAAAAACGTCCAAGGTAGGATTCTTGATCGAAGTTGCAGTGCCCCCATGCATCGCTGTCCTTGAACCTGCAGGATGTGGGAAACAAGTCCAGATCTTGGTGATTTCCTCCGTGTGGTTGCCATTGGTCGACTGGCACCCTGGTAACACAGAAACAACAGGATGTGTATGATGTGTGACCTTCAACTGTTCGTGGACCTTGTTGGTTTTCGATCCGCACTCAAGTCGTCCCCAGTCCAGGCTCAGTTCGCCGAGCCTCTAAGATCGCGTCCACATCCAGCCTGGAGGTTGGCCACTGCCCAGGTGGTGGTCAAATTCATCCACCCTACTACTCTTTGTGAAGTGGATGCCCGACTACTATTAAAGACTTTGCACTTACTTCCAGTATCACCCAGTATCAAGGTGATATTTTCAGACCTATAATCTACAATCTATAACCATATTCATCCATATTTACCCTCTGGTGAACTAACATAGCTATAGAAAATCACCATTTTTAATGGGAAAACTCACTATTTCTATGGCCATTTTCAATAGCTTTTTGTATGTTCACCAGAGGGTATCTATATTTCAAATCCTCTCACTGGTGGCACCCTCCTGCGCAGTGCTCAGTTGCGACAGCCGCGTCTGTTCCCCATCTCCTCAGTTCGCTGCTCGGACCCCCATGAAATCGATTGAAATCGTCCCAAGAAAACCCCAGCATTCAACAAGAAGCGTTGGAACCACAAACATGTTGAGAAAACTATGGAATTACTTAAGGAGTGATCCCCTGACGAATGATTCCGTCATAGTTTCTGACATATCATCTGGAAGTAAATATATGGCATATATATATTATTATATATATGTGTGTGTGCATATATATATATAATATACGTATATATTCCGTCATTCCATGGTTTTTCCCTGGAAAATCCAGCTCCAACTCATTCCAACTCCACCTTCCCTTCCATTAATAAGCCCAGGCTCCCTGCCACCCGACCTGACAGGGCCATGTAACTTGGGATGTGTGGGATAATCATCAATCATCCCAAAATGATGTGTGATATATGGATGTCTGGGCAAGTCTCATTTATTCCAATATATATTCCAATATAATCAATATATCACCCCAAGAATGTCCAACATGCTTCAACTATGACTATGCTAATCTACCGTGGGAACATGCTTCGAGTATGTCAAAGGAAAATGCAGGATAATGAGCACTCAATGCTAAGGTGAATTGACCCCTAGAAAGAATGCAACATACAAACACAAACCGAAAGCAACATAAGCAACATGGTTCAAACAATCATTTAATAGAGATCATTCAACATCTTTTGGTCAATGTGGGAAGCCTATGAAACCGCAATGAACTGAGGCTATGTGCCGATGCATACATAATAAAGTATGACATGCATATACAGTATACATCAGTATACACACGAAGGCTGACACAACACACCCACACACATGTCCTAAATGGTCCCAATGTATGCGCACATGTTGTGCACACCCAACTGCACCGATACCTACATACCAAATCCGGCCCGGCACAAATCATACAACATCATACAGCTATATCAGTTATATCCCATCAAATAGTTTTATCGTCTACCTAAGTGCCAATCCCCTTATCCAGAAAATCTGCCGGACAGTCCCAAGTGGCTCTGCGAGTGGCTCGAGGGGCTGCAAATGCTTGGTGGGCTGCAGCAAATAGCAGCCTAGCTCAGCAGGGAGATCCCCTGGGATCTGAGCTGGCAATATGACAATCTTCCATGATCTTCCATGATTTCAATCGTCCGAATATTGTTTATCTATGTTTATCTTTTGGTGCCACAGGAACGATCCTGAAGGTATCTGCTTGCTGTGTTCGACTACATCCCTCACACCCGGTTTACCAAGAGTGGGGCGATTCAAACCAATTGATGAACGTCCAGAATAGTAATGGGTCTATTCAGCAACGCAACCAAACCTAAATGCTCAACTCATCGCCGAGTGACGCAATGGCAGCTATCGCAGCCCATGGCCTTGTCGTCGGCGCCATGGTACAACAGCTTGAGCCGCGGGGCCACAGGCGCCCCAAGGAGTTCCATCCGTGTCCTGTGGTGGTTTCAAGTGGCTTCCTTGGTCCATCGATGAGTTTCCAGGCCTATCAGAAGCTTCAAACTTGAAATGAGATTTATGCGTTTGGGAGCCACCCATCGAATAACAGCTGAGTACCGAAAACAAAGTCGCGGTCCACTGGGTCGTGTGTTTGACCTATACACACTTGATGGGTGCTTAAATTTTGGTCCTTTCGAAATCTGCAAAACCCCTTGTGGTGATTTCACTCTGCCATCTCTGCCTCTTCCGGCCAAAAAAAACTGGGGGATGAGAAATGGACTCATGACACGCCCAAGAGTTTTTCTTGGCCGCAGCACTGCCATTCTTTGCAAGGCCAACGGCCAGGATCCCAGGGCACCTGCGCTGCAGAGATTCCTCCAACATCATCAATATCGCCAAATACTTGGCCACAAAGCTAGGTTTACTCATAGCAACTCCTATATGTGACCTATGACTGTCAGACCCGGCAGAAAATCTGTCAAACATATCTAATTTTTGATGGTGTTTACCATGTTTTACCTGTTCAACATAGGAAAATTGATTCATGTTCCCTTTATCAAATGTCCAAAGGGGATATATGTGTGTCATTGTTTTTCTCAGAATGGCGTATACTTCACATCCTTCACCAAAAGGCATCACACAATGATACCCTGAAAAAAACATGTTTATGAACAACTTATGGGGAACTTAGTAAACTAACATAGCTATTAGCTATGGAACATCACCATCTTTAAGTTCGGTAAATCAACTATTTCTATGGGCCATGTTCAATAGCTATGTTAGTCATTACCAGAGGGTAACCCATGATAAACTAATGATAAGCCATGGAAAGAATGGCTGGTAGCGCCTCATTACTCTCGAAGGCCCAGATGGTAGCAGAGGTTAGGGTACCGTCAACATCCAGCGGATGCGCCTGAGGCGAATGTTCCGAAAGGCCAGGTGATGGATCCCAAAATAAACAGCTAAAGATAGCGAAAGGATCTTTAATAGGGATATAATGGGGGCATCATATTCATAATACGGATATAATGTGTCCATGATCTCTAGGATCTCTTGGGACATAATGGATACAAAATAAATGATATAGTATGTCCACGCTTATCAGTCAGGTTGAAACATCGGTTGGTCCATATGGACAATTCATGTGACAATTCACATCATCTAAACTTTTTTTTCACTAATTATACTGAGGATTATCATGGATTTCGTCGAAGGAATATGTTGAAAGTCCCGCTGGCTAGCAAGTACGAAACAAAATGACTTTGACCGTGGGACCCAAACGTCATCCTAGAAGAACAATGATGTACAATACGCTGGTTCTTGAGGCTACTCAGACGCCGAATCGCAGCCCTACAACTGCAAACATCATTTGGGATATAAGAAGATACAAACTAGCGTTGAGACCTATGTAATTTACCCTCTGGTAAACTAACATAACTATGGAAAATCACCATTTTTAATGGGTAAATCCACTATAAATGGTCATTTTCCATAGCTATGTTAGTTTACCAGAGGGTAACACGATTTTACAATATCTTGCCTTTTGCTTATGTCTGGTTGCTGATCTGAGTTCAGGCTTCACTACTTCACTACTTGACTTGTGGGTGCAGTTCCACTTGACAAGTGGGTCTCTGGGCCCTAATTCATGCGGGTTACAACCATGGCTATAGTTAATATGGTAAGCTTATTATGAAAATGCCATACTATGCTTATTAAGTTATATAGTTAGTATACAACAATAAACTATGCCATACTATGCCCAATTTTGGCTTATTATGAAAATTGGGTATACCATGGTATACCAATATACACCGATGATTGGCATGATTAATAATGGCCCCCAGATGCTTAGTTAACGGTTTATGGCATTATTGCATTATGGCATTATTGTTTTCACACATCAAACTATCCATCCATAACCCAAAAAAAACTGCACCTCCAAAGTGATTTTGCCTATAACCCCCCCATGGTGATATGCTTTAAGCCATCATTTATTATCCATTCCCCACTACCCACGTGGCCCACGCCTGCCAACAGTTCATTGCAAGTTCCGGCGGCCCGGAGCCCAGGCCGATCGCCCGAACCTGTCGTCCACATTTCACTCTCCGGTGTTTCCACATATAGCTATGGAACATGGCCCGTCTATAGATTTTTTGCCTATCAAAATCTATCAAATATTGTATCTCTCATGGTGATGTTCCATAGTTTGCCGGAAAAAAAAAAAACATTGTAATTTTCCATGGCTCTGGTAGCTATGTTATGCTGATTTACTCCAGGGTATGTTGTTATTTTCTGGCGTAACCCATCGTAGCCTACGCTCATGGCCCTCAAGGGGAAATGATCCACGATGGATTTTCCATGCGTGTTGTTTACTGGGGAGTGACATTGTATTTACCCACCTTTTGGCCCTGCAAAATGAATATATATATGTCAAGAAATAATATAATAATAATAATAACAATGATGATGGTAATAATAATAGTAACAATAATAGTAACAATGATGATAATAATTAGAATAGTAATAATAATAGCAATAATAATAATAACAATGATGATGATAATCACAATAATAACAATGATGATGATAATAGTAATAGTAATAATAAATAATAATACTACTACTGCTAATAATAATAAATAATAATAATTATAATGACATAATAATAATATATAGATCCGCTACACTCGCTACAAATCAGCGGTTTTTCAGGGTGCCACCTGCCGCTCATTGCTGTGGTACCTGTTTGAGGGACGCCTATCGAATTCCAAGATATTTTTTCCGCTATCCAAATTCGATGGAAACACTTTCTCTGTATACCTTCTTTTTGGATCTTTTTGGCGTCATAGTCATTGGTTGACTTGGTGCATCCTTTGGAATTAGGAGATTCAACCAACTGAGAAGGACCAGATCTCCACGGTATTCCAATAGCTCCATTGGGCCAATCGTGGCCTTTTTTACATGTTCAACGCCTGACAATGGCGCTGATATGCGCTGATTCCTCATCAATGACATGAATTACTCTCTGGTATATTAACATAGACCCTGGCAGATAGCAGATAGGGGTTGGAAGACTAGTTTCCATTAAAAAATTGTGATTTTCAGGGTCTATGTTAATTTACCAGGGGGTACTTCATATACCAAGCACCATCATTTTACAGAACGGCCGAGACGTCCCAGTCCCCATTGAAGCTGAAAGGCAGCAGATCGGTAGGAGGCATGATGCGGCTGAACTCGTAGATGCGAACTGTGGATCCGATCTCCGAAGGATCTAAGAATCGAAGCGCCGTTGAAACCGATGTTTAAACTTCGTCATGTGTGAACACACACACACATATATATAATAATACATTTATATATCATGTCTGAAAATAATATTATAATATATATATATATCATTTAAAACATCATGGTTTATCATCATTTGAAGTTGATATTGACACCTTGGATCCATCTTGGGCCATGAGGGCATACCGACCCATATCGAATCCTTGAGTCGGAATCGAACGATTCCTAAACCCATTCGTTGGAATGTTCGATCTTCTCAACGATATGTTTATCAATATCTTATCATATGTTATCAATATCTTATCAAGTCTATATCACATGATATCAAATTTATGATATATGTTATCCCTATAAAATGTGATCATATCTTTTATTCCCCATATTTAAATATATATATATATATATATTGAGTCTCTTTTTGTATCTTCCCATCATTTCCCATCCCCGGGTCCCGGGGATTCGGTGGTGCCGAGGTGCATCCACCAGAGCGTCTCAACGCACCGAAGCCAGGTCTCAGGTCTTTGCAGCTGCGCCATGGCTCCGAAGCATCCGATGAGATCTGCCGAGCCGTCACGTAACCTGATCTGAGAATGAGATCTGAGAATAGGAAACACTTATATATATATACACGTATATGTGAGATATACATCTATAATATCTAGCTATAGATATCTATAGTATCTATAGTATCTATAGTATACATCTATATCTGAGAATATGTTTAACACATTAATGTCACTGGAATCATGGTAAGGGAAATCATCCCCTTTTATGGCCAAACATTTCAGGTTAGTGAATTATTATAATTTACCCAGATATATATGGGTTTGTCTGAAAATAGGGTATATTCCCAATTACATATAGCCATTTAATAGGGATAATGATCAGCAAAACCATTGAGTTTAGGGGTACACTATTTTCAGACACACCCACATATGGGTATGGATCAATACCTATTAATACCATTTTTAGTGGGATGAACATCCATAAATCCCAGCTAGTTTGATGTGAACTACAGGGGTACAAGGTTTTGACACACTGCCATATGTCACAAGAATTAAAAAGAGATGATAAAGGAGATGATAAATATAATATGTTGTATATGTTATAAATAGATACAGTACCGCCTCATATAGCCAATCGTTTCGGAACTGTTGGCCCATTTTATATATCTTTATTGTAACACGATAGGCACATGCAAACAAACTGGATACAGCCTGACCGCCAGGCAGGATCCGCAGGCACGGGAATTTCCCAGGGCCAAAGTTTGGGATATAGTTTCATCATGTTTCATCTCATTCCATGATTTCCATGCAATTTCAAATACTTCACAGAAATGACGTGTTTCATCATGTTTCATCATTAGGTCTTTGGATTCATTAGGTACCATCTGGTTATTTAACATAGCCATGGAAAATCACCATTTTTAATAGGTAAACCATGGTAAACCATCTATTTCTATGGGCCATCTATACCATGGCTATGTTAGTCATAACCAGAGGGTATCAGTAGATTCAGCAGGCCCAGGATGGCCCTGGACACCAAGCCATACAGACCTTAGCCACGCGACAGCCAGAAGCATCGCTGCCATGCGCTGAGCTGCGCTGAGGTGGTCAGCATGGCATTCCTCGCGCCGGAGGATAGGAGCAGCCTGGCAGCTCCAAGGAGGGTAAAGGTAAACATCATGAATCCAAAATAATCCAAATATGGCCCAGTATGCCTAAATATGGCCAAATTGCCAAATCTATGGTTTTTTGGTGCGTTTTTTAGGTCTAAACGTCAGAACATGAGCTATCCAGAACTGAAATCTCAGGTGATCACCACGAAGTGGAATAAAATCAATGACCGCAGGCAACGCCAAACCATACACTGGCTACATCTCACTTCTACACCCAACAAATCTGAAGATGCATGGGTCAGTTTATGGTATGTCCCCCCCCCCAAGCAGGATGGGCCTCCAGCTGCTGCTGCAAATGCTGGCAGCGAGCGTGCCGGCCACTGCAGCGGCGTCGTTGAACGCGTTGAATCGCAGAAAGCTTAGCAAATGGCCTTGGCGCTGCCATTGCTGCATTTGTGGCTGGGATCATATAGGATTTGGCGATGATTGGTTGGGTGGATGGTTTGAACAGCTTCTTCGATTCAAATTCGATGGCTGATTTGGCAAGTCAAAACCTGGCTTGGATTCGAGGCAGCTGGGAAGCTGGGATATTGATGTTCGGGCCATAGCAGCTATGGCAGCAGTCAAGCGGCAGTTTCTTCGCCACAAACCACACTCGCCTGGCCGTGAAAAGAGCTCGGGTAACGCTGGTTCAGACTGAGATCGCGATCTAAATCCATTCTTGGAATCTCAACCTGGTTGGTGGTTTTTCGCCACCCCTCTGAAAAATGATGGAGTTCGTCAGTTGGGATGAAAATCTTCCCAATATATGGAAAACATGTTCCAAAGCACCAACCAGCAGTCATATTGTCTGCACTTGGATCACTTGGTGCCCTTAAACCAGCAATGAACCCAATGAGTTGACCATAATCCCAGTTCTCCACCTGGATTTCGGTTCCTTTCCAAACATGTGCGGCTTCACCTAAGGCACTGCTAAGGATAGGACTGAATCCTTGGTTTGTGAGAGCTTCACCATCGGCGAATGGCGGAGAATCGGAGCACAATACACGGGGGTTTCCTAAATGATGGTATACATGGGGGTCCATCCCAATCATCCAACATTTTTGTCCTTTTTTTTTTTAGTATTGACATCGTGTTGAACAGCAATTGTTTTAAGTGCTTCTCAGAGGGTCCATGGTTAAGGAAGATATCAACATGTCACTGGATTGGGTTAAGGGAAAATCTACAGGAAACCATGGTTTTTACCATCAAATATAGGGCTTTCCTGTAAATTTTCCCATAATCCAATTCTATGAACATGCCCTTAAAGGCAACACTAAAACTAAGATCATCTTCCCTCACTTCCTGGGTTTCGGCACTTGAGGCTTCCAAGCGCAAGCCATTGCTGGTCATTTCCTCGGTGAATGATGTCATCACCAGGATTCACTCCATGAAAGTTACGCTTGAAAACGGATGTGCCCTGAGTACAAGAAAGAAACTAGGCGTAACTAGGCGCTTTGCAAAGTGACAACCTGCCATAACCTGCTGCTGCCAAGTCTCTCCTAATAGCTTCCACACTTCTTCCCAATAATACCCCCTGCCCGCATCCCGCATCGCAGCAAAGCAAAGGTTGTCATCGGCATCACCTGCACGGAAAATGGCCAGAGAGCTTCGCCAGCGCCCTGCCATAG
The DNA here is from genome assembly GCA_947184155.2 of Cladocopium goreaui. Lineage (NCBI taxonomy): Eukaryota > Dinophyceae > Suessiales > Symbiodiniaceae > Cladocopium > Cladocopium goreaui. The sequence continues at coordinate 290,723 of CAMXCT020005846.1, forward strand.
AACCTCAGAATGTCTGATTTCCCGCTGATGGAACATGTTGGAGGAACCTTTAGGGTCCTCATATGTCCTAATAGTTTGCGACCAGAAAAACGGAACGGATCCTTACGGGGGGTCCCGTGGTATCTGTCACAAACTCCCCCAGGAGGCAAAAACTCAGCAAGAAAGAATCGGATTGCAAAAGCTACCGCCGGACAGGGCTGGCTTAGGAGTACACCACAAGACACCCAAACAATATTGATGCCGGAGCATCACTGTAGCCATCAATTCGGGGAACAGATTGCCCCACCACAACGAAGCCTCACTCCCGTGTATCTTGCAGCAGCTTCCAGGTTTTCACATTTTTTTTCGCCAAAATTTCCAGGTGGCCAGGGATGAACACTCTTGTTCATGGCCAGCAAAAACACTCATGGCCAAGGAATCTGGTGTAAATTCGTGGCCAGAATTACGTCTTCAACTCACTCAGCTTAGAGTGTCCTGCTCAAAGACTGCCCGCCTCCGTCTTAAAACTGAAGGTTCCAAACGGCTCCAGACAGCGAGCATCGCACCCTCAAAAATGTTGTCGAAGTGTGAGCCGTGGCAACAACCCTAGTGGAAATTCTTTGACCGCTTCCATGCTGTGTCGGTTCGTGGTGGAATTCCATTCAAAAAGTAGCACAACCGGATGGATTTCATACACGGTTCACTAGCATCAGCGGAGAGATTGGGCCACTGCTCAACTTCTCAAGCTACAAAATGTCGACATGTTGCAATTAGCAACATGCCTGAAATCATGCGGTTCACTGGCCATCCTTTACTACCCCATGGTCCCATCTTTGCATATCTGTGAAAAACTACAATCGCAAGCCACTCCAGCAGGAGCTGCGCCGATTGGCTGGCTAGATTCTTGTTTTCGCCTGGAAGATTGGAAATCCTTTCAACCAAGAAGCGCAACCTCAAAGTCTCAGAAACAGTTTCTACTATGTCTACTCTGAAGCCAGTGTCCCGCCAGCTGTGCATGGCGGTTGCTGACGTCCGGTTGTCAAACTGCTGGTGCACATGCACGTGATATGCACGTGATTAATGTGGGTAATCCCTTGATGGGGAGGACATGAGCCCGAAACCAGCTCACTAGCATCGGTGCTTTCCCTTCTGTAAACTGCCACAGAGCTGCGGTTGAATGCCGGACCAGGTTTTGAGAAGACAACTGTTTTATGGCTTGGATACAAAGAGGATTTTGGTCAGTGGTGTGGAATTCTTGCAATGCTCTAACCAGCTATCATGACCCATAATCACAATCAATCATAATCATAATCCCTGCAACGACTTTTAAAATCTTTGAACATAATAATGGCTGGGGATGAGTGCTGAATTCCTGCACTGCGCTGAAAAGGCCCCAGCCCTTAACTCTGGACCGACAGGAAACTCCTACAGGGCATACGTGAGACACTCCTTAGCCAAGTGCAATTTTGGGCCCTTATCTCCTACGACTGGGTTTCAGTCCAGACGTGCAATTACCTCCAACTAGTGGCCAAGAGAAAATTGCGAGAAAAAAAGGATTGACAATTGGAGTTATATCAATTATGACTATCACATATCGTCACATATTATATATAGGGGTACTCCTGTTTACGGACAAACCCAAATGTGTTGAATTCACTTGATGCACTTGAAATTGAAAGACTCTCTGAGCCGACTCTGGATACTCTGACAGCACAAACCTTATTAAGTATGGAGAGTGCTGTCCAAGAGTCTTCCCGAGCGAACATGCGCGTCATCGCCATTGAAATTGCAATGACACGGGGCACGGGGAACCAACTATATAGTTGAGTTGTATTACACGCTCCGGCATGTTCTAGACTCTGTCTAGACTGTATAGACTCAGACTAAATTTAAACATCTAGATCACCTAGTTTTTAAACTAATCCCCTTTCAGGACCCACCAGGCCGGCTCATTGCTGCCTGGTGTGCTCAGCCCCATGATCTGAATCTCCACGGTCTGAGGATTGCGCGCTCTCTCCGGTAGGCCTGGTAGGCCTGGTTGCCCTCGACCCTGGCTCTTCGTCTTGGAAGCGTTGACGAGTAGCTGGACGTGGCACGGCAGCTGCAGCTGGATGTGCTGAAAACCTGCGCAGCAGTGAGGCATTTGGAGGTTCCAATGCTAAGGCCTGGATGGAGAGGGCCATCGCTTTGGGATCTCTCATTGCGTCTCTGTACTACGAGCCCAAAAGGCTTCGCATCTGGCTTGCTTCGAAATGTTCATAGAAGACCACCCCCACCACAAAGCCAACAAACCCGTCCCCAACCATCATATCTCCAATTAAGCGGCCGTAAATTGGAGGGTATATAAATCCCTCACATTGTATTCAGAGACATCCATGCGTCCAATATCATCGATTTCATATCTGCCAAAAAATCGTTGATATATACTAAATTGGATTCTGCACACTAGAAAATTCAATGGATACCCTCAAATCCCAAGGAACCTAAGCATGAAGCACCATGGCTGGCATGGCTGGAGACGATTTTTTTGTTGAAGCCCCTGGTGTTTTACCCCTCACCACCCAGTCATGTCACAGGCATTGGCTGCAGAGGACCTACTGGAGGAGTCTGGCCGCAGCTGCAGCCGCAGCGCCGAGCTAATCAACACCGAGGTCATATGCCATGGGGCAGCGACGCCAATGCAGGCACCTGCGCTGGGGTTAGGTGGTGGCACTTTGCTGGAGGTCAAATCTACCGGAAAAAACCACATGAATTTTAGCAATTATAGGGGCTTCCTGTGAATTGTCAGGCAAAACCAATTGGATGGTGGTTTTCAGCCCATCCCCGAAAAATATGAAAGTCATCCTAAGTACTGTAATTATTGTTGCAAGCCTTCGACGGTCGGACACATTTAAAACAACATTTCAAACCAGCAGCCACACAACATGGGCTTTGGTTTCATCCACATCATTCCTATCATCCCCATCATCCTCATCATCCTCATCATCCTCATCATCCTCATCATCCTCATCATCCTTATCATCCTCCTTCTCCTCCTCATCATCGTCATCCTCATCCTCCTCATCATTCTCATCATTCTCATCATTCTCACCCCACCACCCCCATCATCCCCATCATCCCAATCATCCTCATCATCCTCATCCTCATCATCCTTATCCTCCATACATGAAGCTTAAAAACTAGCAACCAATGGGCGCATTTCAGTGGCATTATCATCAAATAAGTGCTGACTACTCTGAAATGGTACTCAATGAGCTATCTATTGCCCACCCGCGGAAAAAAAGGTCAGATCTTAAACTCCTTGAAGGTACCGATGGCCGCGTTGATGCTGATGGTGTTGATCAGTCTTCTTCCGTTGCACATGCTGACTCGCAGCACGTTCAAGCAATCCTGCCAGCAGTCACCACGGGCGAAAGCGCTAGTGCTGGAACCAAAAGAGGTCTCATCCATTTGCAGGGAATACCTCAGAGCCCGCATGGATCATCCATTCTGTTGGTAGGATCAGTAGGATCTGGTAGATTCTGGTAGATTCTGCATATTTTGAGATATTTTGAGTGGTGAACTGATGAAGTGTCCCGTTTTGAACATCACCTGCCGGGGTCATCTCCAACGATACCATTTCAAGCTGTGTCAAATCACAATTTCTTCGGTGGAAGGACCTTGGAGCACCCAAATTTCCCGTGGCAAACAAAGGATCATGCTGACATTATTTTGGTTACCCTCTGGTTATTTAACATGGCTATTGAAAATGGCCATTGATAGTGGATTTTCCCATTAAAAATGGTGTTTTTCCATAGTTATGTTAATTTACCAGAGGGTAAGGTGAACCTGCCGATGACCACAACCATTCACCTTATTTATTTCACCTTCACCGACATCGGCATTTCCGACAGACATCATCAAACCCAGAAGATCCACTGTCGAAATATATTTTGAATGATCCACGGTGCTTCACTTTTTTCCAGTATACCGATACCCCAGAGATTCTATCAAGCTCAATATATGTTCCCATATATATATATATGTGTGTGTTCCCAGTTCATGGGCCATGCTTACTGTAGATGCCCTGCACTAAATAAATGCTTGGCTTGCTAGGTCTACATTTACATGCCACCATTTATAATAGCAAGTGATTCAAGTTCCAAACATCCCCAAACTATCAAGTCCCAGTGATCTTCTAGCTATTCATCGTCGTTTACGTTCCCCAAAGATTTTAAATGATTTTCCCTAGGGGTTTATCCGGATTCAAATGGTTCTATACATCCTAATTATACCATTTAATCCATTGTGATATGTATATATATATATAATATATGATATCAGCATTTTTGATGGCTAAATCTCATCGTCGGTGGTTAAGTCACCATTCTTGCTGCTTAGATCTGCATGTTTGCTGGTCATTGCTGCACCATTTTTGGATGGTTAAGCCATGTTAAGCCACCATTCCTGCCGGTGAACTCCGCCGAGCCACGGGAGCCACGTCGGATTCGTTGATAAAATCGGAGTTGATGAGGGTCGGAGTTCTTGAAAAAAATTCTCCATTAAGGGTTTGTCTAGGCAGGCTACAGCAAAAATCCTGTGTATATATATATTATATATACCCTCTGGTTATTTAACATAGCCATGGAAAATCACCATTTTTAATAGGTAAACCATCTATAAATGGGCCATTTCCCATGGCTATGTTAAATAACCAGAGGGTACATGGATCATCATGGATCAACATGGTCTGACCATGTCTTATCATCCATTTTCCCCGGTAAATTATGACCCAAATCGACATTTTTTTCGCCACTTTTCGCCATGGCTTGCGACTCGGCACTGGCGGCAGATGGAGCCGCAGGACTCCAAGGCTCGGCGCCAGGAGCTTGGCTCGGCAGTCATAGCGCAGTTGGAGGAGATGATGCTGGGCTGAAGGGAACGCAACAGGGCTGCTTGAAGGATGCGGATGCCTGGACGGGATGGACATTCTATGACATTCTATATGATATTCTATGATTCTACCATCAGAAAGGAATTTCACTGGGATTTTAGAGAAATTCAATAGTAGGAATATGTAGGAATAGTATAGAAGAATCAAAAATGGCCGGGGGAAATCGCCGAAATAAATGAGCATTTGAAAAGAACCATCATGGAAATGGAGATTTCCATTGTCATGCATTGCCATACTAAATTCGCATATTGGATCATATTAGTATCTAAATCTAAACACTGAAGAGCAAGCCCCAGATGAATCCAAATGATCTGATTGAACATGTGAAAATTCATTTGGGCTGCGGATGGCTGTGGTTTTACCAAATTCTATCTTTCGTTGGAGGTGCTATACATGATTTGTTCAATTAATATCAATTAATTATGTTTCCATTTTTTCACAGAAAGGCATTTTCATGATTTCAGATAGGTTGCTGTGTACGTATCTATGGCATTTCCATGGATACCTTCAATGTATGGCGGTTTCACCCATGAAAGAATGAATGTCACCTGACAATCATCAACACACCCTCAGTGCTGCACCACATATTTCAGACCACCCACCAGTTCAGAATCTGCAGGAAAAAACCGAAGCGTGGCCATCGTGGCCTGTGGTCCACTTAAGCTTTGGAAATATGATTAATGTTGATGACATATTTGTCAAAACTCCGTCTTGAAGATACAAAAACAATGACTGATGGAATGCATCAGTAAGCTATGGAGACTGCATTTTTATTGGGTCTCGTCATGAGACCGCAGTGTTGTCAGCCACAAAGGTCAGACATCACAGACCGCATCCCTTTTTAGGGGGACCAAGCTGCCGCTGCCTCCCTTCCAGGTGTCAACTCTGATGGCTGCATTCATCGCAGTGTTGTAAGAAATGATGTTCGTCTGCAGGTGCCTCAGTTTTGCTGAGCTGAGAGCTGTCAGAGTTCGAAAAAACGATTTTTGCTGGGATCATGGTCCCAATTTTTGGGTCGAACATACCACAAAAAATTGAAAAAAAAAGCCGGCCAAATCTAGTCTTCCCCCAGCAAAAATCTCACAAAGTTACGAAGTTGATCCCCAAAAAAAGTTTGAGGGCTTCGCCCTGAGCTACCTACTATAGGTGTAGCAACTCTGGAAGTTATCAGATAAGCTTGCAGGACACCATTGTTCATCATATGTCATCATGTTTTTTGTATTAAGCTACTCTGGCAAAGACAACCCCCACCTTTGCCTTTGATGGGGGAAAAAAGTGAAATCATCTGTAAACGGAGGGGTTGTACATTGTCATATTTGATTTCTACAGGTTACTGTGTCCTCTGTTATCTCTAACGGTCAGAGGGGCTGATCTTCAGCAGCGTGCAATATGTCTATAGCTCTCAGCCAGCAATGTCGCTTGCCTCAGGGGTGTCCGGGGATTTGTGCAAAATTGGACTTGAGTTCCCCCGCCTATTCCATCCTCTCCCTACCTTTGGTCTCAAGATACCACCAAACAAATAAAATAATCAAGGGAATGTACCAGGAATGATATGTTTGATACCAAAAACTAGGTGTTTGACAGTTGCCATCTCTCAGATGATATCGGCCATGCGGATTGCTCCATCTCCTTCAGTCTGATCTCTGCTCCAGTGCGCTTTGGTGTGTTTGATGTTTGGTGTTGTGTGTGTGCGTGTGCTGTTCATTCATTTTTCCCCCCTTCACGAACTTCCATTTATTTTTTAAAATGTAGTTTTGATTTTAATGAATGTTGCCCCCCAGGTTGGATACACAGCACAAACACCAGGAAAAAACACAAACCAATCAATATGAATCATGTGTTTTTTTGCACCAATCGCCCATCGTTTTCCCAACCCCCAGGGATCCCAAGGTACTTACGGCACTCAGTACGGTGCCGTATGATGCAATGTCCCTGGCGAGAGCGCTTTGCGGCATCTCCAAGGCCAAGTGGATGCAGTGCTGCCAACGCCCGGACCTTTCCTTTCTGCGCAACTCTTGGGACGTTGGGATACCTGGTAAATGACTAACATAGCTATGGTATAGATGGCCCATGGAAATAGTTGATTTACCTATTAAATTAAAGATGGTGATTTTCCATGGTGATGTTAAATTACCAGAGGGCATGGGGGAGTTTCCAAGGGGACTTGGAAGGGAATTTACGGAATTGACATGAATTTATGAACTAATTCCACTAATTGAAGCGCTGAGGAATGGGTGACCAACGGGGAGGAACTGGGGAAATTGTGAACTATATAATTCAACGGAAATTGAACTCAACAGCTGAGGGGGACAGGAGTTTACTAACCATGGGGGGGAAAATGGTGACACAGGCTCAATGTGAAACCATATGAAACCCCAACCTGGCCAGGAAAACAAGGTGAACACTTGTGAATGTTGCCGAAGGACTCGTGGCTCTTTGCTGCCTGGCTTCCAGCAAAGAGATCCCTGCATTGAACAGTAGAGTGTCACATTGCACCGAATTTAAATGCAACTTTTGGATCTCGGCAAGTCCAGAATGCCAAGTGGACTGTTGAGCAAATTCGCGGATCCGGGCTGTACCTCTGTGTCTGGTTGGGAAGGTGCAAAAACAACATCTAAAACTGTATGGATCTATGTACTGTACCTATCATCTGCATACATACACAATCACATATATATATAATCTTTAAATCAAGTAATATCATCCAAGATCGCTTGGAGTGGCCCAGTCCTGTCCCAAGACTTCAAAAACGCCGGGTTTTGGGCACTGTTGCTGTTGCTCCCTTTTGAGATCAAGGAAGTACATGGAAGTACTGCATTGTTGGTAGTTCTGAACCATTTTTCAACTCATCTGAACAAATATGAAACATATATAAAATCATATATATATATAAAATAATAGCAACATATGCTCATTGAGGATCATCATCCCAAAATATTCCAAATATTGGAACATCTTTGAGACCCACCAAGCACTGAGCCGCAGCCGGGGCACTTTTTCCCACCAGCGACTTTCCGGACATCGCCGGGCTTGGCCGCCCGGGCACATATCATCCGCCCAGCAACCACTCCTGGGGATCAAAGGGGGGACACGTAAAAAAGAAGAAAAGTCACAAAAAGCCGCTGAACATCCACAAAAATCCACAAAATAACAAACATATCACTGGTAAGGGCCCCTAGGGCCCCCCCAACCAAACTGGATTCGGTCATACAAGGGTGTATCTTGTGGATTGTCTCCTGGATCAACGCCACCGATTCCGCGTTTCTGTCTGCACAGAACCATGGCACTGCTGCGCCACCGCCAAAGCCGGCATGGCTGGCAGTATCTAGATGTTTTTTCCGCGAATGATGTGTACCGGATTATGAACAAACTCACGTTCAAAACTTGGCCATTTGTCAAGTCCCACTCTATAAGCAACTGATGGATCGAATAGCCGGGGGAGGAATGTCTTCCCAATCTCTGGCGTAAAAATGCGTAAAAGTCACTAGGTTTGCCCCAAAGACCATTGATTCTGCAAGCTTCAGAATAGAAACTAGACGACGGATGGCCTGAGAGCGTAGAGGATCAAAGTTTCTCAGGTGAATATCAACTCTGATGTTTAGAATGATAATGTTGAAAGGAATGTGCTTAAAGAAGTGAAATTCAAAAGAGAACCTGTGTGAATGAGATATATAAGATGGTCGGAAAATAATGAACACTAAAGAAAAGATGGAGAAGGCATGAAACAAAAGAATAACACGCAAAGCGGTCGCTGTTACACACAGACGCTCGTACACACAGGCACAAACACACACACACACACAGCACGCACGCACACACACACGCCTTTACACGCAGCCGCTTTTACAGATATGTTTTTACACACAAACGCCTTTACACACAGAAGTTTTTACACACAGAAGTCCTTACACACAAAGGCCTTTACACACAGAAGTTTTTACACACAGAAGTTTTTACACAAAATAGCAAATGTTAGGCAAATGTTTCTCATTTTGTTCGTAAGGGTCGCATTTTCGTGACTCGTGGCCATCGCCCGCCTTAAGAGAGAAGAGAAGTTAGGAGAGATGTGAAGATGTAAGGCGTGACGTAAGATATGAATATGTAAGGTTTGAAGATGCAAAATGTGAAGATGTGAACATGTAAGATGTAGAGATATAAGATGTAAAAATGTAAGATGTGCAAATGCACAGTAAAATGTAAAGATATGTATATAAAGATATGTAAAGATATGTAAACATATGTAAAGATATGTACAGATATGTAAAGATATTAGATCTAGATCTTGCCTCCTCTTTTTAGAAGAACCCTAAGCTCCGACGCTCTCGGGGAAAAAAGTTGGGATCCTAACCTACTACTGTCCAAGATACCTCCCGAAGTAGAATTCAAAATGAGGTCATTCAACAACAACAACCGACCAATGATTTTGCAACCCCAACTTTGAAACATGCAACCTAATACGAAAAAATGGCCGAAAGTACCATACATCCATCCATCCAACCCTGGCATCCTGCCATTAACATATTCAACTGCGAGTAAAATGGATTGTGTTAGGTTGGGCATCTGAACCACTTCTGGGAAAATTCAGTTGTGCAAATCAAGGATGGAATCCCAAGCTTTTTTGCTGCAGGAAATCATCGACCCAGATACGAGGTTTGAGATGGGAAGCACGAGAAAGCAGCAGTCTGCAAACAAACCCATCGTAGATATTCGCAGATCACCTCTGGTTAATCACGGATACCAACAAAAACCGGTTCTGAACCATTCATATCATTCATTCGAGCTTGTTCGTGCATAACCACATTTATGGCACATAATGATCATTGATACCCTCTGGTAATTTAACAGTTTGCTATTGGAAATGACCATAGAAATAGTGGATTTTCCCATTGAACATGGTGGATCTTTCCATAGCTATGTCTATGTTACCAGAGGGTAATCTAAACAGCTGATCAGGGTGAGGCCGCCTGGTCGTGATGTGATGTGAATCTTTGTTTATAAACCCCTTAAATCCATGAACAATCATGTTACCCGCCAGTAAATTAACATGGACCCTGCCAGATATTAGGGAACATATGGGAACATAAGTTCAATTTCCACATGTGTCCGAACATGTTTTCACTCAACATGGGCGATTTTTGGGATCGAATCCTTTTTTTTTCAACCAGATCTCCCGTAGAGCCTCGCAGCTTTTCGAGCCGCTCAACTTCTCGGGATGCGCCGCATTGCGCCGCGTGAGAGATGAAGGGGGGGGGTCTGTTTTTATGGCTGAAATACATCTGGTAAACTAAGAGTTTGCTATAGAAAATCACCATGTTGATAGGTAAATCAATGATTTGCATGAGCAAGTTTCAATAGCTGCGGAAAAAAATGCCAGAGGGTATATTCAAGATTTTTGTTGGGGATATCCACGTGTATGGGGGGAATATCCTGATATCATTTGTGCGTTTAGGAGGCCGCAAAGAACTACATTATCTTGTTTGAGACAGTTCTATATACCACATTGGCATGATATCAGTGAATTTATTTGTGACATTTTGTGACCTTATGTGAACTTGCATATAATTTCTGCAACCCTTCAGAGGATTTGTTTTTTTTTTTGAATGGCTGTTTTCATATTGTTTGCCATAATCCAGCCCCGCGATTGGTAGATTGCGGAAGCATATCAGTTACACAACTATATATTTTGAGATCATCATGGGGACGTTTCACGAGTTTGCATTGCCATGTTTGTTTACTGGAGGGGACCCAGTAAATGTAAGGTAAATGTTACACAAGTCTTACTCCGTTCACTTGATATTGCCAATGAAAATACAGTACACATTTCCTGTGAAAGTAAAACATGGTCGAGGAAAATCCGGGTGTTTTGAAAGTCCTCTAAGTACAAATTGATGAATACAAAGAAGGATTGTCCATCGAGGGCAAAACATGGCAGAAATCAAATCTTATTTACCGTATTTTACTGTGATAATGCTGTTAACATATCCGCATATTTGTATCTGGAAGACTTCCCTGGCTGGCGGCAGCAAAGAGTCTTGGGCTCCACCCCGTGAAACATCAAAGCATGATCCATATCTTTCCAGACGAGATTTGCCGTCTGGGAAAGCAACATTAAGACATCGTGCTGTGAAAAAAAGGTCACAGGCAACAACTGAGCAAGGCCCTGGAAATAACAGTGATCCCATGCGTACCCTCTGGTAAACTAACATAGCTATCGAAAATGGCCATTTATAGTGGATTTTACCATTAAAAATTGTGATTTTCCATAGCTATGTTAAATTACCAGAGGGTAAGTGCCAAGGAAACCATCAAAATCCAACAGATTCTGCCTGAAATGTGCTGAAATTCATCTGAAGCACACTAGCGTGGGCTAGTCGGCCAGCTCTGAAATGCCGGCGGAGCCATGGCATGAAGACAAAAATGATCAAGCTCATCCAGGCAAATCACTTTGGTTATGTTTGGGATGATTTCACCTCGTGAATGTGTGTATGTTTGTATACTTTTGTATATATATATATATATGTGTGTGTTTAAAACTATGGGAAAACCCACGAAATCCCACGAAATCTGACGGTTGATCTACAATTTCCCTTAGTAAAACTGACATTTTGATACATTTTGGAGGGTATATAACCCCATATGTTCTACAGTTTTCCACCAAATTTTCATGCATTTTGGTGAGGTCCCGTCTCCCACCCATCCTAGGTCTGCAGGGTTGCCATGAGGCTCCACCGGATGCATTACACATGATATCTGTCACCTCCAGTCATGACTTATGAAAGTTTAATCCAAATTAATTGGGCTGGTATAGCTCCCGAATTTCTTGGGTGCTCATGGTTTTTCCTGTTTTAACTGGATATGAATGAATGGGCTATACGAATGGAATAACCCTTGGTCTAAGGCAATTTTTGTGGGGAACTTGGAGGATGGGGCTCTGATGGGAATCTTCAAATGGCGAGAAATATGGAGGTGACAGGACTCTGACATTAGCATGTCATCACCCCCAGCAGCCAGATGCCTGGAGAGGCACGCAGGGATTCACCGGGAGTCCTCTGTAGGCACAGCCGCTGGAAATGATGAGAACGTCATCCATCTGCACCCGTTGGGGCGTGTGTCCATCTGGCTGGCCAAGGGATCCCAAGTGAGGCTTCGTCATCTTTGAGCTACTGCAGGTCCAAGGGCCCAAAGAAGGAGCTACTCAAAAAAAAACAATAAAATTCGTAGTTCCTACCCAAGGAAAATTAGGATCACTCCGCAGTGAACAAATAAAGATACGAATGGAAAATGCCAACCCCATAAACCAGGAATGTCATTGCAGGATGCTTGGTTAAATAGGGATTTTACCTTGGCTAAGCCTCGCAGCCTTCGGACTTTGGCGGCGCTCAGAAGGTTTCATCCTCAATCGATTGAGGCAGTTGTTCTGGCACAGCACCTGCGCAGTGAACTTGGGAATGTGAGACCACTCTGGTTTCCTACAAAAAGGTCTGGGAGTTCACTGCTGGAAAGATGCGAGTCACAACTCCGAATCTATGACCCTCCAACTGTTTCGCTCAGGCAATCACAGATTTTCCGGTAACCCCATGGGTTGATTCTTTTTGGTTTTTAGCGTGCGAAAAGCTATGTGGTACCACCATCGGGTTGGCCCTTATCATCCCAGCAACTGAGAGGCGGGCTCAGGTCGACGTCAAACTCCTGGGCGCTGTTTTCCCTGCTGGAAACCAAGTTTGATGGTAAAACTCTCGGCAGACTTGATTCTTACAAGCAAATTTGGGTTTCAATAGTCTTGTGGCTATGTGGGTTCTAACGGGTTCTAATAGTTTATTAATATAGTTCACATGATTCGAACTGAACTGTGTTTATTGGAGACATGATGTCGCATTCTTTTGAGTGACGAATCCCAACAGTTTGGTGATAATTTGTGTCCCAAAGGTTCTGTTCTTTCTTGAATCAAGCGAACTCCGGTATATCCCCATGCCGGTCGCATCTCCAAGTTCTATTTTTCACTTGTTTAAATCCCATTTTCCAAGATTCACATACAGAAAATTGGGGGCTCAAACTACGACCGGATTTTTCATGACACATATCCTTTTTTTGTTGGAGAACATTCGTCACTGCCCAAGGCTCCTCATCCTCCTCTTCCATTTCCTCGCCCAAGTCAGACAGATCATCGATCTCCATTTCCTACGCATGAAGCGTCGACCCAGTCGGAAACGCAAGCGTGCTAAGAATGGCAAAGTCGCAATAGGAAATATCTCATCCCAAAAAAAACATCCCAAAACATGCGTCATCCCCAGCACAGTCATTGAGGATTATCGTCTCAAACAGGGTGGGAAACATCAAATACCTGACATCGCTAGCCAAAAAATCTTATGCACTATGGCGTGTGAATGATTTTGCCATGCTTCTAAGCAAATGCACTGAATGTCAAGTGGATTCTTGGATATAAGTTCCACCTTTTCATTGGGGCACAGCTCTGGAATGGGGCACCGAAAATTTACTTACACTATTCTTGTTAGCATTCCCTCAATTCTGGAAATGGGATCGAACGGTTTTGATTTCGGTTCTTGCTGGTGCTATCCCAACCATTCCATCATGTTGCAGTCGCGTTTTTCCACATCTGGTAGCTAAGATCCGCGCGTTTCTTGATTTTAAATACCGTCAGTTTGGACAATACTTACATACTGTACTGCTTGAACACATGAAACATTGCCATCTTTACCAAGTTTTTAGTCGACACTCTCAGAGAGGTTGCAGTGAGGTTGTAGCCAGTATATGCCCACAGAATGCCTGCGTGAGTAGATTCCCCATCATTGTTGGATAGAATATCATATATCCCATCACCTTTTCCCAGTCTATTGTTATGTTGAAACAATATCTTAACATACATACATACATACATACATACATATATTATATATACATTAAACAGTTGCCAACTTATGGGTTTTATGTCCCGATTACAGTATCTACACTTACACATATACACCATATATATACATATATAGAGTCCCACTATCGCCTCTGATGGTTACCCTAAAAACGAAGAAAAAACATGGCTTAAGCTGGGAGAAAATCCCCATTTACTTCGATGGAAATTTTCCAGCTATGGTAGCTATAAACGTCTATAAACACATTATAAATAAACATCCATTTACAATGGATGTTCCATTGTTTTCCTATATATATATATATATATGGTCCTATACTTTTCCCATTGTTTATAGGCTATTTTCCAGCGGCCACGATGACCCGGAAGATCTTCATCTCCAGGACCCTCCCTGTTGGTAAAACCATCCAATATTATATATATATAATATACATCCGAAGATTCATGGTTAGTTGAAGTTATCGTAACCCCCAAAAAAACAGATAGAACAGTAAAATCCCAATACATGCAATACTAATAAAGTTAGTAACCATTTCCGTGTTTTTTTGGGCTTCCCGGGGTCGCCATCGTCAGTTCATCATAGTTCATCCCTCCTGGACTTCAGCTTCGGCGGCCAAGGTCACGGATTTCTGTGCGGACACCTCTGGCTCCTAGCCGCAGCTATGGGATTTTCATGGGACTTGAGTGACTTGAGTGACTGAAATGGAGAATGTTGACCCTCTGGTCATGACCAACACTGGAAAAAAATGGAAGCCACGGAAACCGATGGCTCATTTACTCTATAGTTTGATGAGAACAATTATTAAAAATGATGATTTCGCTGCAAAAAGGTGTGATTTTCCTGGCGCCGTTCAAGTACTTAATGGGTAAACTCACCACACAGAAGAGCTGCATGTGATATCCGCATCCGCGGATACAACTGCATGTTATATGATATGTTATATGTGTGTACGAAAATGATTGGTTCTGAACTGTAGCTCACCGTGATGCACATCTTGAATTCCACCAATGCAACAGGCGCGAAGCAAACTTCAGCATGACTGGAGCCTAATTGGACTAGCAGTGGCATCCTATACATTGTGGTCATATCTTAATCAACACTCCAAGTCAGAATAGCACAGGCCTGATTTCCTCCGGTAAAAAATAACTTCGCACTGGGAAATCCCCATAAATGGATTCGTTTATAGCTGGGAAAATCGTCCATTTATAGCCGGTCAGATACGATTTAAAGCACGGAACTGCATGTCCATGCATGTCCCACTTTGGAGTCATTTCCCAGCAAACGAGCTAAACCCCAAAAGATCCCATACCCCAGCTACCCCATTTCACACGGTCCCTCAGCAAATCATAGATTCACACCCAAACTGTCCATATATATATATATACATATCTGGTATTCATATAAGTTATAAATGTTATATACCGATATATATATATATATATATCTTGGATCCCCATATCCACACCAAAAATGGCTGTTTGTTTGCCATATTTTGCCCTGCGATATATCGGAAACTGTCCCAACAAAGGTGGGATGATCATGGCTTGAACCCCCATTCTCCTCTGGCGAAGGGGGCACCTCCTGAGACAAAATATGAGCAGAGCATAGCAGAGCAATAGTAACCATCCCCTATTTTAGTATAAATGGGTATACAAACCATCAAAATATGGGTGGTTGAATTGTTGTCCATACTGACAATAAAAAGAGATTATCTATGATATGATATAATTACTTTTGATACATCTTTTGGATATTGGCATGATATGGCTATTGATGCTATTGCGATATCCAAGAATTCTGCCAAATGCTTCGTCCGATGCATGAAACGAGTTGGACGAGGATAAACGCTGCAGGGAACCAGTCAAGACTAAACAAACGGAGCTCGAAACGAAGGCCGGATCAAGTGCACAACCTCACATGTAAGTCCGGTCTCTGGGGGAAAAAAGGCACCCATATTACATATGCACCCATAACATCCCATAGGACTCAGCTCCCTATCCGAGTGTCAAGTCACAACGGTTCGTTTCTGGGGCAAGCACAGCTATATCATGTGATTCAGGTCTTGCCCAGCAACATGGTCATAACATGTCATAACAATGATCCACGGTATCATGCACCGACGCATATTCATACGGTTAAACCAGGTGTTGTGTGAATTGCTTCGACCTGCAATCCACACTGCATCAACGTGACAAGTCACAACCCTTGGGACAACTACAATATCCCCCTCTCGACACTTGGCCAGGTCCTGCTTGGAAGACGTTGAGGGAAGCTCGGCCTGGGAACGCCCAAACATTTCTAGGATGATACCATGGCTCCCAAGAAATCCCTCCAATCCATGGCTCAGGTCGTAAACGGTTCCAATTGGGATGCAGGATGGGGATCATCTTGGGATATCGATGGATAGCTGGTGATCATCACAGTTAACTGGCTGGAGATGCACCCGGCCACTGCAACTAGCGGCCACTGCACTGCCAACCATTCATGTCGCGTTACTACAGATTTGAGACTGAACTGCAACATCAACAACGAAGTCACTGCTGGTCGCCTTATCTTATGGTCCTTCCCTGTTTTGAGGCGTGGGGGAACCCACATGCAGAATACCAGAATACAATGCCCAGCAAAGTTGTTTAGCACTTTGACCACTACCCTGGAGCTGTTTCTGAAACGCTTCGAAGATCTTCGAAGTGTTTTGCAACAGCTCAAGACTCACTTCTGAAGGTATGTCCCTCAATATTCAATGCAAGTCACCTACTGTGTTTGAGTGTCGCCATTCCATCTTGATAGAAAGTTGTGCACGGCGATTAACCAGCTACTAACCAGCTGAAACTGGCATACAAATTTCCTGGTTTGATGGGACAAGCATCTTCGAGACCCATGTTTTGGTGGAGGTTTTGGAAGGCTTCATCTGAAGTTGCAGACTTTCCCAGGGGTCTAACAATAATATATATATATATGATGTGTGTGTATCTATCTAATCTAATCTAATCTTGTCTTATCTTATCTATCTATCTAGTCTATCTATGTTTAATATATATATATATACATAAATACAAATATTTCTGCATATACATGCACATATCTATGTGTGTAACTGGTATTCCAGAGCGCTCATCCATCACAGCGGTTCTGGCCTGGGGAGATTCGGGAATAACTTCGGAGGAGACTCCCTTCTTCCTCGGTAGCTTGGGGTAATGCCAGGACACCCATTTGGCGAACTCAAACTTGGCCATTTGGAAGTTTTAACGTGTGCAATCCTTTAAACAAAAACTAAAAAAACTCGCGTATATGGTTGGGTTTGGAATGAAACGCTTTAAACAACTTTTAAGATCTTTTAAGTATCTGTCCGTCATCTTTGAGCCCAGGGAAAACCTCTAGATGTTGGCCTCTAAGAAAAGAATGGATGAAGTAGGCCACACCCATGCCTTAAACAATTCCAGGATGAGTGAGGTCAATGGAGCTGGAAAATCAATCCAAAAACCTGGGTCAACTTATTCGAATTTAGCTAGAGATGCATCTACGCCGGCCGTTTTACCCCAAAAACGGCAACAGAACATGTGTTTCTTGAATGTGCCTGCTAATTTGACGAGCTGACATGAGCATTTGGGATAGAACCATGCCCTTCCATGCCAAGCTGAATGCACGGTAGCATCATGCTCTTCACTCCTCAAGTCAAACATTGATCCCTTGTAAGCTCCAGTATGCTCCAGAAACCCGTGGAACCTCACATGTGGCTGTTCAGCTCGACCAATCTTTCGATTGATTTTGAGTGGTAGTTGTTGATTATCATCCCATAATTCTACAGTATACATTTTTTTTAAAACTCTTTTTGCTGTTGGTATCTGGTGGCTACATTTCCACATCCCATTTTTTCATCATTTTTCCATTGCCCATCTTCCCATCGAATCCAATTGCTTTCAAGCTGCACTTCTTCCACGGTGTTGGTCCTTTCTCTCGGCACCAGTGGTTCGGGTGTGGCTGGGGTCGCTGGGGTCGCGGGGGTGGCGGGGGTCGGGGGTGTCACTGGGGTGGTGAGGGCGACTTCTTCATGAGCACTGCCCTGACCTTGGCCACCGACCCTCACTGGGTAAGGTCCAGGGTTCTTTTGGGATTTCATTGGGATCTAATAATTGGTATTTTTGTAACGGGGTTAAAACATGTTAAAACTGGCATTGAATGGTTGTTTCTAATCAACAACTGTAGGAGATTGGCCTGTCTGAAGATGGGGGATATCACAATTTTGCCGTTTTAATGGCGAAAATCATGATGAATGGGATTTTAGGGCACCCTATTCTTGGGAGCAAAATATAGATATTTTTTGGCTGGGCATGATTTTTCCTGGTGTATGACCCAGAAAAATAGGTTTTTGAGCGAGCCGACCGGCAAAATTTCCAGGCCCAAAAAGTCATAGGCTTCCACAAGTCGAGCCACCAAGAAAGGTGAATCATCGGGGCTTGACAATTACCTATCAATATGGAAAAACTCAAGGCATCAACTGCTGGGAATTACATCTTGAAGTCACGCGTTAAAAAAAAGAGGAGGTCATTTTCTCTAAAAACTTCAGTGTTTGCCAAAGTTTGCCATCTTTATCCTAGACGTCTGCATTTCACGCGTGTAAACTCGCAACAGACACCAGCATCTTGGTACTTTGAAATCTCAGGCCGGCCAAAAGCCAACACGCAGCTCCTGACCGTAGTTGAGAGGTTCCAGATGTTGCAACGTGTTGTTTGCTGTGACCTTGTGCAATGCATATTGTGTAATTACATGTGCCTAGACATTCCATTTACCATCGTCTACCCATTCTCTCTCTCTCTCTCTCTCTCTCCCTCCCCCCATCGCCATCTCAACAAGTGAGACTGACTCCCTAACGCATGCATTCTTTCACCCCTACATATTTATATAAATATGTGTTTTCGTTTACCCACTTAAAAGTTAACTGGTTCTAGACTGTCAATGTTTTATTCCCCACCTGCCAGGTGAGGGTTGTTAGATTTTATGTCAGTTGCCTCCTCCTCCTCCTCCTTCTCCTCCTTCTCCTCCTCCTCCTGCTCCTCTTCTCCTCCTCCTCCTCGTCCTCCTCGTCCTCCTCGTCGTCCTCGTCGTCCTCGTCGTCCTTGCTCAACTGAGACCCGCGATCCACAGTGTTCTCTGCCGGACCTCAACCACGACCATCCACGCCCAGTGTTCCCTGCCGGACCTCAACCACGACCATCCACGCCCAGTGTTCCCTGCCGGACCTCAACCACGACCATCCACGCCCAGTGTTCCCTGCCGGACCTCAACCACGACCATCCGCGCCCAGTGTTCCCTGCCGGACCTCAACCACGACCATCCGCGCCCAGTGTTCCCTGCCGGACCTCATGTGGCCGGAAGAGGAAGATATGGGACAAAGAATGTGCAGAAGAAAGTTAGAAAGAATGTCAGAAAGAATGTCAGAAGATATGCCAGAAGATATGCCAGAAGATATGCCAGATAGAATGCCAGATAATATGCCAGAAGATATGCCAGATAGAATGCCAGATAGAATTTTGCCAGATAGAATGCCAGAAAATATGCCAGAAGATATGCCAGATAGATATGTCAGAAGATATGCCAGAAGATATGCCAGAAGATATGCCAGAAGATATGTCAGAATATATGCCAGAAGATATGTCAGATAGAATGCCAGAAGATATGTCAGAATATATGCCAGAAGATATGCCAGATAGAATGCCAGAAGATATGTCAGATAGAGTGCCAGATAGATATGCCAGAAGATAGATAGCCAGATATTGCCAGAAGGTGCCAGAAGCCAGATAGAATGCCAGAAGATATGCCAGAAGATAGAAGATATGCCAGATCATATGCCAGAAGATATGCCAGATAGAATGTCAAATGGAATGTCAGAAGATATGTCAGATAGAATGCCAGAAGATTTGCCAGTAAGAAAATGTATAAATGTCATGGTGGGGATCACACGAAGTAAAGTAATTTTTTATTTTTAGAGCGGCTTGTCGCCGAACCCTCAGTGTGCAGCAAACTTGTTGAAGCTGTCGAGCCACTGTCGCTATCACCCGAATCAGGCGAAGTTGGTGAGCCCGGAGATGCCCGGCCAAAGCCGCTGCTCATGGCCAAAGCCTTGGAGCTCAAGTTGGGCGTGTCCTTAGGAGGGCCAACGGCTCAGCGGCAATGCTGGGTATCTAAATGCCCAAAATGTCAGATATCCAAAGCCTCAGTTTCACAGACTTTCACCTATGATTTTTTGGCATTTGTTCCACCTCTGTTCACCTTCTTGCCCCATGTTGCTCTACTTTCCCTCCAATTTATCGATACAGGTAGAAGTGAAAGTCATCCCTAAGTCATCCCAAAGTCATCCCAACCATTGTTCAACCATTTTTCCAACCATTGTTCCCTTTGAAATCCTTTGAAATCACCATGTTCCATTTGTTCATGTCACCGTTTTTGCAACCATTTTTCCTCTGAAAAGCACCATGTTCCATTTGTCTCTCTCCATCGCCATGTCCAGACATGGACAATGGTGTGGTCCAGTGTTCACCAATTTTTTCCCTTTCAATCCACCATGTTCCAGTGCTATCAGCCTTTTTTTCTCTGAAATCACCGTATGTTCCATTTGTCACCATGTTTTCCGAAATCAAAACCTCAGAAGCCAGGGCTTTTCGAACCCAAACCCCTGCTCCAGACCGTCCAAGGCGTCCAAGGTACCGCATGGAAGCCGCCCGGCCGCAGGGCCACGGCGTCCAAGTCGACCAGCAGAGGCAGCTTGCTGAGCCAGGCGATGTCCAGCTTGCGCACGTGGCCCGGAGGGTTGCAGGTCTGACCTCCTGGAGATGGAGATAGCCATATGGCCAACCATCTGCCGGAGATAGAACCTATTTTTGGAATATGTTTGGCCTATACAAATGGACGATAGATTGGATGAAGTTGAAAAGTTGGATTTCAAAGATTCTGGTGGCGGGTTTGGGGTCAAAGGAATGATTTAAACGCATATTCAACATGAAGATATGATTT
This sequence comes from Cladocopium goreaui, assembly GCA_947184155.2. Taxonomy (NCBI): domain Eukaryota; class Dinophyceae; order Suessiales; family Symbiodiniaceae; genus Cladocopium; species Cladocopium goreaui. The sequence goes on from CAMXCT020005846.1 coordinate 311,528, forward strand.
TGAGCAGTGGATTTACCATGTTTTACCTGCCAATCAATGTGAAGATCACAGCAAAAACAAAAGTACTGTCTTGGGATGATTCATTACACCTCGACTTGGCAGGATTCAATCATCAAGAAAAATGATACAACAGTGGTCTTACCAAGAAACATATTTGATATTAATCAACACGGGAGATGACGTCTACAGGAAGATTTGAGCCATTTTGAGCCATATTTTTTGCGGGGACATCCAGTAAGAAAAATCATGAATTTGACATGATTTGAGATTTCATTTTTTTGATTTTTACCTGATTTCTATGTTGATGAGGTTTTAGAATCCAGAAACGGGTAAATTTACAGTACAGTTTGACTTGTTACTTCTTTTTGGAGGTTTCATTCAAGGAATTTTCAATGGGAAAAATAGTGATGATACATTTGGACATGACGGGAAATTTGCACTCGTAAAACAAATGATGGTTTTCACGCATTTCGCAGTGACAAAATGGGAGGATCAACAATATCTGCACGCAGCCGTGTGACCTATTTTATTTTTGGTGGTGTACCTCTACCATCAGGAAACATAAGTTTTAATCCATGGAAAACTTAATCAAGGATCATCAAGGGACCAAGGTAGATGCTTTGGCTACTCAATTTTTGATTAAGACAATGATGAATTTCCTTTGCCATCTGCGTGCCAAAAGAAATGGCAATCTCAACTTCAGCTTCTCTGAAACTGCGCTGCCCCATTCCATCCCATTTCAAACGGCCATAGAATGCCGATCCCATTCATTTACGCGCGCTGAAGAAAGCTTCACTTTTTGTTGCTTCGATATTATGTTTACCCTCTGGTAAACTAACATAGCTATGGAAAATCACCATTTTTAATGGGAAAATCCACTATTAATGGCCATTTTCAATAGCTACGTTAAATTACCAGAGGATAAATCCCAATTTGGATGGAATCCCAGCTTTGGCTGGTTGAATACCCCATTTCTTTTCCTGTCCTACATATCCCATTAACCCGCAAGAAACTGTATTCTATTTGTATTTTACCCTGTCATTTAGTACTGTTGTCCATTTTTATGGGTACTTTGCGTGTCTTGGTGGTTGGTGAAAATAGTATCCTCTTTATTTGCTCTAAATCCAAGAATCCAAGTGTGAGTTAGTATGAGTCGGTTAAATACCCCATCTCCATCCATATTCTGGTTGGTTGAAAAATGCTGAAATCACCGAACAAAAATAATACGGTGTTCTCATGATTTCGCATTTGTTGGCAGGTAAATGGTGGTTCTATCCCAACAAAAGCCATAAGCAGTTCTATATCCCATAAAACCAAATGAACATATCCTATTCAACCCCCCACCCTATTCAACCCCATCAGCCCATCCATATCACCATGTTCCAGGTGTCCAATATGCCCATTTTTTGAACCATTTCCGGTTCCTTCAAATCATCTCCATCTGGCTGAATTATAATTACCCTCTGGTGAACTAACATGGCAATGGAAAATCACCATTTTTAATGGGAAAATCCACTATAAATGGCCATTTTCACTTGCTATGTTTGTTCACCAGAGGGTATCACACTAAATCACATTAACCTAAAACTAGCTGAAACTTGCGACGTGAGGTCATGATCAACTTCATCCAGATAATGATAGGATTATCTAATTATAGAACATTTACCCATTAAGACGCCATAAATCGCCATAAATCATAGCCCAATAATATCCCAAATCGATATGGGTATGCTTTTTCACCATCTAGGGATGAATCTCCATGAAAAATGACCATCTCCGCCCTCACCAGCTTCTCCCGGTCCCCGTCCTTCCAAGTCTAAAGCGTCAAAGATCAGCCTGGCTTCGCCTGCGCTGAAACCCAGGGCGCGTGTCAACGCCACGCTGAACTCCTTAGGCAATCACCAGGTCGAAGGGAAAAAACATATGGACACTTGGATCACTTGGTGATTTTACTGTATAACATTATAGAACTTATTATTGTACAAACTATCATATCTGGAAACTTGGTGAGTTATACATGGAAACTTGGTGAGTTGTATAATTCATATCATTGCAATTCATATGTTGGTCCAATTTATGGAGTAATATATCAATATGTATATATATATATATTGAATCACATATATTTATATAAAGAGTTTTTACTTCTCGAAGCTGGTGATTTTATTCTCTTCGATTTAGCTGTTGGATGCCCTTGGGATTATGGTCCCTTGACTGTTGAACTTCAACCATCCACATAAACAAAGCCACACCTCGGCCAACATGTGAGTTCCAACATGTGTGTGCCCCATTGAATTGCAATAAAGTATGCTGTACACCGTCCGCAATTCACCACCCATTCTATCCATTTAAAGGGGTATGAAAATAAACCGGCTTTGGGTTGGCCACACTACATTGATGTACTCCTCGAGAATCGCATGTGGCAATGGGAATCATCAATTTTGCAGATGCCTTTTGAAACAATTGGTATATCATGGGATATCCCATTGCTAGGTTAGATTACGGGAGTGCAATTACGAGCAAAAGATAGCTACAAAAAACATGTGTAGCTGGCAAAATCCTGATAAATCCTCATGTTGGTTGCTTCATTAATCAGAATTTTCATGTCTTGGCTATGTAAATCCATGATTTCTGTTCGGTACATCCGCGTTTTTTCCCTTAAACTTACTTAAACTTCAATATACTTCATGATATTTCACTATTCTTGGAAATTGCATCATCTTGAATTATATAAGATTATTTCACTAATCATTCCATTCAACTTCAACTTGTTGCTTAAGATCACTAAACCTCCAGGTCCAGGACGTGGCCGAGGCCGAGCATCGCTGATGATCATCCGGTCCTCTCGTTGCAGCGCGCCGTTGACGCAGAGACTCAGGCGATGCCAAAGCTCCTGACCGCCGCGGGCCTTTGTCGGGGTCCGGTGATGGGTCCTGGAGTGATATATGTGATATATATTTATAGATAGATAGATAGAATATATATATACATATATAATTATATATATATACATATTGTGATAAATTGATATTGGATCAACATTCTCTGGGTGCTGAAAGTAGAGGTTCTAGCACTTTGAAGATTCGAAGATGACCGTTCTAACTGCCAATAGCGTGAAAAACTTGAGACAAGCCCTTACACTTGGGAATGTGAAAAACATCTTGCTGTTGGAACAATTCCCGTAATTACTTGGAGTGTACCGGTATAGAAACGTAGCATATGGTATGTAAAACAAAGAATTTACATGAACTTACAATATATGTGAATGTGTTTCATACATTCATTAGCTGTTCCAAAATGCTCTAAGTGTTTAACATTAGTATTTTGTTGCTGCACAGTATTTTGCCGAGAATCATCGTAACACTGAGATATGAGATAGCATCAACGCAAACAAAACACTGTGGACGTGTTAAGAGAACTAGGTTTGCTTTGCTTCTAAAAGCAATCGAGTTCTTCTACCATAGGCAATGAAAACATCCTGTACTTCAGCCTTGTTTTGTAGTGTTGCATTGTAAAAGCAATGCAACACAGAATATCACCGAATGAGATAAAAACAGCACGCAAATGGCTTCAATAAGCAAATATTTGGTGTGTGGGCGTGGGTATGAGCAGTCACAGTACATCTGAGCATGCACACTCTCTCACAGTGCATAGGTTTCTGACAGCGAAAGTATGAACAACGAAAGTCACATTCTAATAAGGTGTTCATTTTACGCTTAGAATGTTCAAAATGTCCAAAAGTGCTGGTCCGCCATTAAACCATGCGAATACATGTTCAATGTTCAAACATATTAAATCCCCAGTTACTTGATGTTGGTTGAATCCAGATTTCAATGAATTTTATTTGTCAGGCTCCCTCTTTGTTTGGTAATCCCGTAGTAGACACTTGGATCAAACTCATCCAACATGAAGAACTGTCTTCAACCAGCTACGAGACAAATCCATACCAATCCTACAAACATCACTTGTAAGGTCATTGGATCATGGCCCTTAAATGTTGGATTACTTCTGAATAGACCGGGGGTGTTTTTGTCCACACAATCATGATTGGATCTATGAACATGGTTGAGACCCTCATCCACATCCGCCCCAAAAACGCTCCTCTGGCGAAGGGTCAGTCGTACCAGCTAGCTTCAAAAGCCTGCGGATGGTATGGGCGGTATGGGCAAATCAGCTACCACGAAACCGGAAACCTCATCAAAAAGGTGATAGGACTGACATCAACCGTCCAATCTTCATCTCCTTTCCGCACCTGGCTCTGAAAACGGCAAGCATACCTTGGGACATCTTGGGACATTACAGTCAGAACACCGCTGCAATGGAGACAGATCAAAACAATTCACGTACAACGTGCTGCTTGATGCCACATTATGTGAACATGACATGCCAAGGACCAACGAATCGTAAATTCGTATCACCCAAATGCAAAGGACTGAATAACCTCCCTTAAAAGCACCCTCCAGCTTTGAAAATTACAGTCTTGTTCAGTGCAGTTTTGCCCATAGCTCTGCAAGTGATGAAGTTGGTTTCCCTCTGACAATTAAACATGGCAATAGAACATCTCCCATGTATACCATGTAATGTGGGTAAAACAATAATCAACCATGCCCCAGTCATCACCATTTTTATAGGTGGTATAAAGATGTAGAAACCATTCTAAACCATTCCCAAATGGGTGGTTTCTTGTTGTTTTACCCACATTTCTCTCCCAAAAAACCGCCAGGTCTGGTGGATTTCCTAGTCACATCGCGGTGGTGCGGCTGAAGGACAAACCATCTGTGCATCCAATTCGAACAAAGAGATCGATCCTCCTCGCCCAATGTCCAGTTCCTGGCGATTCACAAATCCGCAGGATAGAAGTGATATGAGCTGATGACACTTCTCATTTGTTTTGATAAAATGGAATCAGAAATGAATAGAAATAGAATAGAAATAGAATACATTTGATGAAATAAAAAAGAATAAACACGAATACATAGAACATACCGTTCTTCCGTGACACCTCTCGTGATTGTCGCGGTGACACCCGCCTGCCAATATTCGGTGGCATGTGGACCGGACTTCGTCTCTTTACCTGGGTCCCAGCGCACGACGCCCAGCCCTGGCAGCCATCATCTGTCTGAAATTTAAAGTAGACAAATTCACACCTTTTTTGAAGCCATCAATGGACTTATTTTTACCCTTTGCCATCACCATTATTGGCAGAGTTTGGCAAACAAGTTTCAAAAATAAATGATTCAAATGACGCATGTATATCTATCCAATTCAGGCATGTTGATCGAAAAAACCGAGGTAAACGCCCCATTTGATTGGTGGCCCAGCCAGTAACCAGCAATAGTCATAGTCCCAATATTGTTGTTTCTACAGGGGTCTATCAAGACATGTTGCAAGCAGGAGCGTAATCCATGGTTCTATCATGCTCTATCCGCCTGTTTCTACATGGTTCTTTATATGATGTTCAAAGATTTGAGACCACCAATTACCAACTCATCACGTACCAATTCATATGCCTGCTTCCCAACCCGCACCCACTGTTAAATCACCCGAACATTATATGAAACCCCACTGGCTACAGCAAGCATCTTGGACCTCATTGCATATCGATATCATATAACGGTGGTAAACAAAAGGATCCACCATCCCCAATTTTACCATGTGTATGGGTGGGATTTCAACCATCACTCCACAAAAAGGAGGTAGTTATATATATATAAGGGAAATCCATCATTCCCATCCATTTTTTCTGGGTATTCCCCCATCATGTCTATCACTAGCTCCCTTCCATGGTCCCCCAGAAAATGATCAAAGTTTTCCACAATGGAATGTTAGTTTCATAGGTGAAGTTGATGGTTGCGTTATATACCCAATTAACATCAATTAACTATATTATATATATACCATAAACATCCATAAACCATACCATACACCTAGTCATAAACCTAACCTAGTCATAAAGTCATACCTAGTCATAAAGTATCATAAAGTCATAAACCATCATAAACCAACTTGCTGCTAGGGGGCACCATCAACCAGCAACCATCTAACTTCCCTTGAAGTTCGACAAGTCTTTTTTTTGACCGGTCCCAGTTGCAGCACACGTCCCGGAACTTGGCGAAGTTCACCAGGCGCGTCATGCCGAACTTCTGCCGCCAGCAGCTCACTGCCGAGCCAAAACGCTTGGCCAAGTGCTTCTGCCACACCTGGGATGGGATTTTTGCGGAAATCCATGGGGGAAAGGTGGGGAAGCCCATGGAAGCCCCATAGGAAACCAGGGAAAGATATAGGAAACAATCGGAAAAGGCTGACTTAATGCTGCTGACTTAATGCTGACTTAAATACGGGGATTTCATGGGATTGATTGTTGATAGCTAAGTTGGTGAACACTAATGTGAACATACCTTGTGGGGGAAGGGGACGAAACTTCGGAAACGTTGATGGACGCTGATAGATGTAAATCGTTACTAAAGAAAACCTGTATCTTCATGCTATGATTTGTAAATATCCGTAAATAAAATAAATATTATAATTTATACAAATGTACTAGTTGGCAAGTAGAAGGGACTTGAGCCCGACATTCACAGCGTATGTGTGCTCCCGAACTAGATATCGAAGCCTTCGACTTTGCTACATGATATGCGGCCCTCATTCTTGACCCGGACTATCTCATGCTCCTCTTCCGTGGCAGGCTGACGACACCAACGTTGCACCAGCCATACTTCTTTTTGCTGCAGTCAAACCCACAATTCCAGCACTGGGGGCAGCTGTTTGCAGCAGCAACCACTGAATTGGAACACAGAAGCCGCATCACCAGTCGCCTGACATGCAACCTAGCAAGATCAGCCTGCCAATGCTGTGGGCACCAACCAAATGCACAAGCCATAGCGGCCATAGCGCAAATGACCAGATCTGCCCAAAACATGGCACCTCTGCATGACCACCCAAAGTAGCTTTAGCACACAGGTACCCGGCCGTTCACCACTAGCACAAGCCCGAGAAGTGAAGGCGGACGTTGACACATCGTTTGTATACATGAATTCCAGAAAAATTGGCCAGCAGGACATGTCTGTACATGAAGGCAGGTCGGGGGTCCCATCCACCACAGAAAACACACTAGCCCGAATTTGTGCCCGTGCCCTCCAGCCACGCGATCAAGCCCAAACGAGGAACAGTGCATCTGCCGCATCAAAGCAAGAACTAACACGCCTCTACAAACGGCACAGAGGCCTCTAAACCCACCCCAAGGAATGGAAAAGAGACGCAACTACTTGGCAAGTAGAAGGGACTTGAGCCCGATATTCACAGCGTATGTGTGCTTGCTCCCGAACTAGATATCGAAGCCTTCGACTTTGCTACATGATAGCTGACAAGCGCTCTCAAATCCACAAAGGACGCCTCACAAGAATATGCGGCCCTCATGCATGTGTGCATGTGGTTTATGTGATGCATGTCAATTCTGCCCAGCTATGGCCATTTGATGTTGGCAAATCATGTTCTCTTATTCTCTCTTGAAAACCTCATTCTACTGGGTCAAAGCGCGGAGATAATCATCATCTCCTAATTGTACGCTTACATAATTAGTTCATAGCTGCGCGTATGCACATCCAACGTCCAACGCTGGAGGACAATTTGTAAACATGTTTTGAGCATCAACTTGACCAGAAATCGGTTCATGTTACCCTCTGGTTATTTAACATAGCCATGGAAAATGGCCCATTTATAGATGATTTTCCCATTAAAGCCTCCATTTATGAGGGATTTTCCATGGCTATGTTAGTCATAACCAGATGGTAAGTACTGAAACCATCTGAAACCATCCAGCCGCCAGCCGTTTGAGGTTGAAAAATCGTAAGCCCCACACGGCTGTGGATCAACCCCCTTGCATCCTTTTAGTTCACACCCAAATAGCCGACAAATGCACAGTCATCCCTATAAACCGGTGGCACTCACCTCAAAACCCCCCGCAAACCAGGTGTTTTCATGTGTTTTCCTTTGGTATGACACTTAAATGGCACTTATTTTTTCCGCAGTTCTTTTGGGTTTTGAAGTCTAGGAGTCTAGGACCCAAACATTGGCAGCCCCACTCAACATCCCAGGTACGCGAAGACCGTGACTCTGGTTGGGGGAGTTCAAGATCCAGCGGCTTAAATAGCTCATCGTGCTGGGATTGTTGTTGCTGTAGTGCTGGGTGATCCTCAGAGGGAAAAAAACACCCAATTCCAGGTGATAAAACCATCGCCTTTCAGGGGGTGATCTTGACCCATAGCCAGTATCAGGTGGGGGCATGAAACTATGTCTCAGATTTCTTCGGTTTGTCTGAAAATAGCCCTAAGAACACGGGTTCATCATGTTGTCCTATTGAAACGGCCACAAATGAGGGATTTAATCTCACAAATTCGAACACACCCTACTCCTATTAACCATGGTTATATACCATTAGATTCCATGAATTTTCCACTCAATCCCACGAAATGCCACTAAATCCCAATGAAATCCCAATGAAATCCAATAGAAACACATTACATCCCATCAAAGACCCGCCAATCTCATCCATATTCATCCCATGTCAGGCATCCGTTCCACCAGATCTTGCATGATCAGCTCCGCTCGAACACCTGAGCACCCGGCCGTAATGAATGCGGATAAAGCACGAACACACGCATAAATATGATACATATAATATGTATATATATATATATAATTTTATATATATATGGATTAATTCTTATATATACATATATATATAATATATAGTTATTAGATATTATAGTAATATATGTATAATATAATAATATATATATATATATAATATATATACACATGTAAATGCAGAGAGAGATCCAGAGATGTATAGAATATGTTTGTAAAACGACATATATGTGTGATCTTACATCCACAATAATCCACGTTACATGCAGCATCATGCAGCATATACATGTATTCCAGTACCTGCCAATGCCCACAATAAAATCATCACACTGCACCTGTACTCACCAGTTCGCCAAAGCACGGGCATTGTAGAAATTCACCTCTTCCAAACGAATCTCGCACACGTGGGGAATGGGCCCTCCAGCCTCCTCCTGTTCCACCTCCGCCGGGAAATTTGCTCAGGCGTGGTGATGTGCTAATCCCGAACGCCCCAAAACTGCACGCCCCTCCAAATAATACACACTAGGAATCACTAGGATCTAGGGACCGCTCCCAATTTGTGTGTTTTTCTGAATTGCGTTTTTCACTTGTGACAGTTAAAAAGCAATAGGAGACCGGAGTACGCAAAAACGTGATTCAGCCCCTTAATAAAACTAGTCCACCCCGGCTGGTTAATAGTAGGGTCCACCTTTTGAAATCGATTGTTAAGGTGGGTTTTCTTAATTAATGTTTGATTTTATTATTTTGGGAGAGCATTAAATCCAATTTTTGGCCATATCTTAAATGAAATTTAAAACAGATTTGATTGATTTTGACAACGAGTTCTTTTAATCCTTCCCCCAAATACTAAACATTCCATAATAATAAAAACTACTCCGGGTGTTTGTTGGGGGGAGGTTTAGCATTGGGGGAGAGTAGTGTGGTGATGTTTTTTGTGGCCTTTTATCTCAGCCATTCTTAGCCAACAATTTCGCTTCACGGGTTCATTCATGGATGATATCACCAGTTGATGCTGGTGAAACAGCGCTAATTGCTGAAGAGCACCCTCTGGCAATCAAACGGAAAAAACCCGAACTAAATGGAGGCGTACTGTAAATGGGAACATCATCGAACCGAATCTAAACATAAATGATTAGAAATATATGGGAACATCTAAAAATCATGGACAAAATGGTGGATTTTCATGGATCTTCACCCAAAAACCTAACTTTTCTGACTCCTGCAGGCTCACCGCTGCCGCTGCCTCCAGAATCAATAGGATTTCTACATAGCGCTCCCCGGAGCGAGGTGGACTCCTATGTCACCGAGCCGACTTCGAAGTCGTCTCTCCCCATTGGATCCCAAAAAAATTGATGTGTCAATGCCCTTACCACACCATGGTTGATGTCTATGGGTGATACTAGGTCCCCATAAACCAGGGAGAACCAGGGTTTATAAAAGGTCTATGTGTCAATCCCACCATGGTTGTTTGAGATTTGGGGGTGGGATTACTGCCAGGACACCAGGGCCTTGGGAAATGCATATCTGGGTGGTGGTTGAAGGACACCTGTAAGTCAATAGGGATCACTATCTGAATCTGTTCTCATCCCGGAGAGCATGGGAAAATAACGGAAACTATTAGAATGAAATAGAGAGAAAATCAAGAACATAGATTAGATGAACATACATTATTTTTTTCCCCAGATCAATCAAATTCCCAAGGATTCTCACTGGTTTTCTCCCCCCGTACGTTAAAAACACGTACCCCCCTTGACTCTTCCTGAAGCAATTCCGCACGTCCACCACCTGACGCAGCCAAAAGGGAGGTTGGTGATGGGGGATCGATGACCCTCCAGGGTTCTCCCGTGGTTCTTCTAAAACGTTTAATTTGACGCAGGTATGGATACTGGATTCGGCCCACAACGCGGAGGTTTGATGCTTTTCATCAAGAAAATTAAAGATGAATCGCTGCCAGCAAGTACTTGCAGTGCGAACAAATAAAAACTATGATTTGAGCCCAAAACGCTTGTTCTGGATCTTATTTCATGTTTTTGTTCGACCTTTTTGTACGATTTGTTCACACACAATCAGATATTGTATTGAACCCATCGGGTGTCCCCTGGAAAAAATCGAAGCAGTGACTTTGAATATCTGGGGTATAATTTCGGGGTGCACACATTAAATCAAAGCAAATACCATAGGAATACCGACTCTTGTTGTCGAAAGCGTGTCTGAAACCCAACAATTTGACCTATATAAATTGAGATTCTACCGATTGGAGAAGAATAAGAGAACACTGTAAGAGGAGACGAGAACAGGAAGAGAAGGGGAGAAGAGAGGAGGATGCAAGCGATGCAAACGGACCCCCTCAAGAACCAACACCAACATCAACACCAACACCAACATCAACATAGACATCCACATCAACATCAGCATCAACATTAAATTTCGAATTTTTAATCAAGTAAGGTGTTTTTTCTTTTCGATCATGATGTTCCATGGATCCAAATTTGCGTTATACGCGTTATAGATATTTACAGTGTGTATATATATATATTGAAATACTATGTCATGTGGAAAGCCCAATTTAAGAAACCATCCCCATTCCATCACCACTATGGGTGCTATCTTTACGATGCCCATGGTAGGTCTATAGCATTGGGTCTTCCACTGTGGGTGGAAGAAGTATGAAGAAGTCCTGCACCTGTTGGTAGATGGTTTATCCCATTATAATCCCATTATTTACAGTTACCTTCTGGTTATGACTAACATAGCCATGGTATAGATGGCCCATTTATAGATGGGTTTACGATTTACCTATTAAAAAAATTGTGATTTTCCATGGCTATGTTAAATAACCAGAAGGGAATTGATAGATATCAACTGGCACAACTTCTAACTTCTGGCCTCAAATTGGCTGAGGATCAAATCCAAGCCATGCTGGAGGAAGTCGCCTCAGGTCCAAATGGAACATCGTACAACGAAACACGTTTTGTTTTGGGTTTTGGCTCGGGCTTCATGCTGGCCATATGGGATTTGATGGCTCTTATGGCAAATTCAGATGCCAAATTATGAGGATTTAAGCATCAAGAAGCAACAATGTGATGTGGGTTTAAACTGGTGAATGTCTGCAAAATTTGGATTCTAATTGTGGACAATCAGGCGACAATCATGTGAATCGTCTGATGACATCTGAGCCAAACTTAAGCCAAACAGCATGAGAATCCCCTTGTGGCAGCCACCGCAACTCGCGTCCCGACTTTGCCCAATCGGGGATGACTGGGCAGCCAGGTACCCTCTGGTAATGACTAACATACAAAAAGCTATTGAAGCCATGGCCATAGAAATAGTGGATTTTTCCATTGAACATGGTGGATCTTTCCATAGTTATGTTAGTTTACCAGAGGGTATACATGTTGGACCATATCCGAGATTCCAAAATCGACTGTGCTTAGATCGGTTTGAACATGAACTTAAGTGATATTTCACACATGTCACGCCCATGTACACGTGATAGCTGCATTGTCAAGTGCTGCCTACAGCCGAGGTTATGCAGCATTCAGAATGGAAGATTACATCTTTCACTTGGGCCATGCAGTACTAGAGGAGTATGTCAAAAAGTGACGGCTTGTGGTCCAGTGGTGGCATACTGACAATGGGAATTTCAGGATCCTAAAATGGAGGTACTGTACCATATAAGGCCTATATAAGGCCTATGTAAGGGGATATCCCCACAAATTTTGGCCTTATATGGTACAGTACCTCCATTTTAGGATCCTGAAATTCCCATTGAACTGATCATAAACATACCACTAAACAGCACTAAACATACCCTGGAGATCCCTGGTCCAGGCCCGATGGCTTGATGAAAAACAGATGTTACTCTGGCTGGAATGGCTCGGCAAACCCCTGGTCATCCCTTGTCATTCAAATATGAAGAAAAAACCTTCAGAAACCAATGCCAAAACAACCAGGCACTTAGTAGACTCCAGTTGGCCACAATATCAAACAACCAAACCTTATCTGCCAGAAAACTCGCACACAAAAAGTGAATCAACTAACCACGCTCCAGCCATCAAAATGGTCATATGTATTTTCAATTATTTTCATATGTGAAAAATCATCAACAAATTCCATCAAATTACCATATATTTTAGCCCTGTATTACCACTTGTCTGCTGGGTGGCAATTGCGGAAGACCAAGCCAATCCGGGCCAAGTCCAGAACATGTCGAAACCTGGCTGACTCTCATGGGGACGAAGGGAAACTCCACAAACACCCATGGCTTTCTCCAAGTTCCAAGGTTCTTCCCATGAAATACGGGGGGTGATAGTGATTTTATGTGATTTTTGCTTCAGCATCACCCATTCGCCTGTGTGCAAAAAAAAGCATGTGCAGCATCAAAATGCTCCGACACCGCGCCGTGTTTTCACATCCCCTAACACATAAATTGAACAGAATGGACAGTGGGATTAGCCTATGCAATGTGCAAGTGGAAAGCAACCATGCAATGCTGCAAGTCGAAAACTAACCCCTTGACCTCTCCTAATGGTTCGACTGAAACAATGATTATTTTCACCAGAGTTTCTGCCACTGATGGGCCTCTTCTCCCCCTCGGCAGGGCCATAGCGCACAACTGCCTTCCTTGGCGAACGGGCTAAAGATTTTTCAGTGGCTCCGAAGCTATGATTTGATGATTTGATTGGCTTCGGAAACATCACTTGCTCTCAACAATCGAGGATGATTCATACAGAAAATCCATGAAAATCCATGGGGAATCTTGGCCAAGTGCAATCAAGTCACGTACGGGCGGCCTCTCAGGCACCCATGAAGCCATGTTGGAAAATGGATGAACTATTACAGTACTTACAGTACTTGCTACTGCAAAGAGATTTGCTTGTATTCCGCACAGTCCCAATCAGTCCCAAGATATCCAAGTGCCAAAGGATGCTAAATCAGCCGTGAGAGTCCTGCTGAAGTCCAATGGTTTGTAGGTCGCCCGAAAATACTGATGGCACATGGTAAAAGGCAAAGCATATCTAGGTCGATATGTCCCGTAGTAATCCAACTCGGTAAGTACATTGCGCCGGGTCAAAGAGGCCAGTCATTTACTAATCAAATTCAGGACTTTTCTGCTATCATCTTTGTCACAATCCCCTTCTTGTAAAGTGGGCTGTGCCAATGTAACCAACCACTTTCCACGGTTTGCCAACCATGATCCACGATTTTGCTCGCTCTGGCAATTTCCTGTCGGAAATATGTTGAGATGCCATCAAACTAACAAGTTCAGCCACGAAAACAAGGCAGAGAGCCACCCAAAAGCCTCCATACTCTTCACCCCGTTGCTATAGGCGAAGCTGGCCATCGGCACAGCGCTGGGTTTCTGCCGTTGCTCACCCGGCCTTCCCGTTGAAGTTCCAAGCAAAGGAGGGAAGGGTCAGCATGTGGAATTTCTGGTTGGACATGTGGTTGGACATGTTCAGTCCCCCCAAAAATATTCTCGTCAATTGCAGGTAAATCATCATTCATCCTCCCACCACGGGTGGTTTTGAAGTGGAGGAATGTTTGGACCATTTATAAACCGAACCAATAGTCAGATTTAAATATGTTATCTTTTAGGTACCAAACCCGCCCAAAGGGGATGGCCTCCATACTTTGTCCTTTGGAGCAATCAAATTTTCGAGCATGGCCTGTGACGCAAGAACCGGTCACTCACAGAAATCTGAAAACAAAGACTGCGTAAGTAGTGACATTTGATTTGAACAGTATTGGAGGTATGTCACGGCCACGCCATTGAGCAAAATGTTGCAACAATGTATATACATGTACTGAAATGACATCCCATGCATTTCTCATGCAAAAAAAATGTCATGGAATTAATGCCAAGCAATTACTGCCAAAATTTCCACAAACATGCGAGATTTTATGCACACATGCAGTGTGCCATTTGCATTGGGCATCCGCTGTCTATCCAATGACAAACCCACCAACTTTGCAAATCTCTGCCTGCGCTCTTTCTGCAGTGGCCTTAAAGGCAAGGTCATTGAATTCCAGCTGCATTTCACGGGAATGGGTCAAGGTTGAAAGTCTTCATGAGATTATTGTGGTTTGAGACTTTTCGATGGATTATTTGGAGAAGACATGAGAAAACATAGTCGTGCTAAATAGTTTTGATCATTCTAATTTAGAGTAACATGCACAAGGCACGGCCACAAATGACATGAAATGTCCAAGTTTTCGCCTTTGGATGCCATGTCCAATCTTCCGTGCTGGAAGGTCCAAATGGGATATCCTACATCGAACACGTAGATTTCCCACTTGCCAGGTAACAGCTGGATACTTCATCTAACATATTTTTAAACAAGTGTGTCGGATGGTTCTCAAAAACATGAACCATCACATGCCTTTTAAATATTATATATATATATGATATATAATATAATATATATAGGTATATATATATATATGTAGGTATATATATATATATAGATGTTTTGAATTACCAAAGGTCCCAAGGTTCGTCCATTCCAAATCCCCAAACTGCAGCAATTCCCATGGATTTTCCAATCCAAGCAGCCATGAGCTGCTCCAAGTCGTCCTGAACCTGTCGGATGGGTCCGGGTTCCGAGGACGTCTGCCAACCCACCGAATCTTCCAGCAGGTGTCCTGCTCGACTGGAAAATTGGGGGCTTGAACCAGGGGCTCATTGGGGGGGTGAACAAGGATTCCAGGATAAGATAATGATTGTAATCCTAACAAAACATGTATATTCACAGTACATGTATAATGATCATGATTACCAGTGTCATCTCAATAAAAACATTAAGAATACAATGACCACAGTAATCATGATCATGATAAAAAATTATCGTGATGGTGATGATGATCATCATCATCTGCTTCATCTTCAAAGAAACACAAAATGACCCGTGGGAAATGTACTCCTCCCGATTTGTTGAATCGAAAGCCCCTGCATGGCAATCTCGCAGGGTAATGGAACTACTTTTTGCGCGGGTTGTGCTTGTATGGGGCGATGAAGTTTGATTTCTTTGCAGAAGGGCTTCCAAATGAGGCTGCAGAAAATAAATCCGACCTTGGCCTTTTTCCTCCAATCATCCCTCATGTTTTTGCCGATAACTCCCCACCCATCTACCAGGTGGTAGCCCCCAGTTGTAAGCCCCCAGTTGTACTTGTTGTTTCTCATTCATCAAACTGTGGATATGATACATATATATATATATAAATGTGTGTGTGCTTGGTGTGTGACCATATATATATAAATGATATTACATGTATGTCTATATAAAATAAGATATGTATGAAAACATACACATACACACACATGCACACACTACACACACATACACACACGTACACACACGTACACACACTACACACACACATACACACAAACACACACACGTACACACACCCAGATCTCTATCTATCTATCTATCTTTCTATCTTATCTTATCTTATCTTATCTTATCGTATCTATCTATCTAATCTATCTAATCTATCTAATCTATCTAATCTATCTAATCTATCTAATCTATCTATCTATCTATCTATCTATCTATCTATCTATCTATCTATCTCTCTCTCTCTCTACCTATCTCTCTATCTCTCTATCTCTCTATCTATCTATCTATCTATCTCTATCTATCTACCTATCTATCTATCTATCTATCTATCTCTCTCTCTCTATCTATCTATCTATCTATCTATCTATCTATCTATCTATCTATCTATCTATCTATCTATCTATCTATCTATCTATCGTATCTCTAGCATAAACCAATCTTACACTGAACAGCTTCACCCCGCTCCAGCTGGCCCCAGGCCGGCCCTTCCGTCCATCAGGGTACAGCCGCAGGGAGGAGCGCGCCGCCAGGGCGCTAAAGCCTTCGATCTTGGTGCACATGGCCAGAGCCTGGAGCTGAGACCCACCTTAAACGGCTGGAGCATATGAAGACAACCATAGGAAAACCATAGGAAAATGGTGGTTTAATGGGATTTAATGGGATTTAATGGGATTTAATGGGATTTAATGGCACTTACCCTCTGGTAAACATACAAAAAACTATGGAAAAATCACCATTTTGAATGGGAAAACGGAAAAACTCACTATTTCTATAGCCATTTTCAATAGCTATGTTAAATTACCAGAGGGTACCCTCTGGCCCTCTGGTAATTTAAGAGTTTGCTACTGAACATGGCCATAGAAATAATTGATTTACCCATGAACAATGCAGATTTTTTCATAGTTGGTTGATGTTGGTTGTATGTTTACCAGAGTGTACCATGATAAAGAGTAATTGCAACAAAGATTAAAAAAACAAAAGAATCAAGAATCACAACTAATATAACAACTAGACACACTGGAACAAACATATCACCCCCATCGCCTGCTTGTAGGTGTCCAATATCCCCTTCACTGGGTCGGACCTCACAGCAGGGCTCTGGTCGTCTTTTTTTTCAAGCAGGGTACATGACAAGTTCCTCTTTTGCAAAAAGAACCAGGTATCACTCTCTGAATTATCATGTTCATTCTTGAACATAGATAATGTATGATAGTTTTCAGGTAGGATTTAGCAGCAAATCCCCCCATTTGTTTGGCCAGACATGTCTTAAACCATAGCACCCAGCTGGCGGTTTCCATGGACCTATCCCAGCTATGGCCAAACATCTCCATCACCGAGCATCAATAGCTTCCGATCGGGTGGAGCACAGGAGAAGGACCGCAGCCGCAGGGCACTGAGCAGGGCATCCTGGGTTTTCGGTGAAAGCCACGGGTGCTGTCCCCCAAAACAGCAATCAAATGGAGGTTTCTTCGAATGAGGGTACCCCAATAGCTGGATGGTTCAGAAAATCCCATCTATAAATGGATGATTTGGGGGTACCTCTATGACTTAGGAAACCTCTAAATGGATCTTCATCCCCAAAATCTGGGGATGTTTGAGGTGTGTTGATCCCCCAAATTCATCTGGCTCAAGGATTTTGTCAAACATTCACCTGAAATCAGGTAATGAAATGTGGGGAGCTTCCCCTTACCATTTATGGATATTTATGGATAGATCCCTGGTCGCTTCGTGGTGGGATCCCTGTGGAGATGTCGGCCAATGCTTACTCCGTTGATCTCCGTTTACCATCTGGCAATTTGACACAGCTATGGATTTGTGGAAACAACTCCCACACTGGCAGCAGCCGGATTGCACCTTTTGCTCGCAGATGCTTGAGCCACGGTACGTGGCGGATTGATCATTGGAAAATCTGTACATGTAAATGCAAATGAAAAGACATGTTTCTGCCGTTTCGTTGTCTCACGTTTCCATGCCATATGCTGTGTCAACCAAGGCAGTGCTGTGATCACATGTTTCTTGAATGGCTTTCACACCCGTATTGTTTTTGGCATGAAACGTGAACTGCATGAAAACTTTGCTACCGGACATCGCTGATCTCAAGTCAGCTGTGTCCATATGTTTCGTCAAACCGTCCGCTAGCATTGTTTTCGTGTCACACCACTTCACTTTGGTAGTGGAGCCTTCAGGCACGTTTTCGCTCATCATCGGATCTCCATATTCTTCACCAACATCACGCCAAATGATCTGCCGCAGGCCACACAGATCGATGGCAAGACGCTTGTCTTGCACTTCACCACCAGAGCATTGGACAAGGTGATCTCGGAGAGATCTGCAATCGGTCACCGCATGGACTGTTATAGCGTCCTTGGACTCAGTCTGCCATGAGGTAGTTCTTGGGTCATGCGGCGTTTTCAAACCATGCAAAACCATTCTCAAATGCTCTGCATCTTCATAACCTGCAAGCATGCTCAAAGACTCGGCTTGCAGCGTGGAGCGGCAAACGCGTCGAATCACCTGGCTTTTCCACTCAAGCAAATGGATATGGCCAGTTCCAGAGCGCATCACTTCCGGGCCACCAACTGCAAGAACACGGCCTGACTGAGACCGAAATCCCATCTTCATTCCAGAAGCTGACAAATCATAGTCGGCAGCATGGCTGGCATCGGTGATCGAAATGATCTCCATGCTGTCAAAGTCAAACTGTTTCCAACCATAAACCAACTTCTGATCTTTCGTCATCTGGGCTCGGCGAAGCAGGCTGTTGGCATCGACCAAATCTTGGACAATTGGTCGTTGCACGCAGGTCTGGAGTCTGTTGGTGTCATAGGCCAAATCGGGGCGACACACTCGCACAATCCAGTTGAGAGAGCCAAGGACACTGCGCAATTGTCCTTGTTCTTCTGGAGTCGCATGAGCTGTGCGGTCACGCTTTCGGCCAGTGCTAAGCATGATCGGCCGGGTCTTTTCAAGTCCATGAGGGCACTGAACAACAATTCCTTCATCAGTCTGCGAAATTGTTCTGCCGCAGTACTTGAAGGAGGTATTTTCAACTTTGCCAAACTTGAGTTGCTCTTGCACCACTTTCATCGCATCTTGGGTCTTCTGACCACCACACCAAAGCAAATCATCTACATGACAAATGCAAAGTCCATCAATCTCACCATTCGGCCCATTCATGACGTAGGCCGCTTGCTCATGAGGCACAGGACGGAATCCAGCCTTCAGCATTGTTTTGTGCAGTGATCTCCAAAAACCTCTGGGAGCATCTTTGGTGCCATAGATAGGCTTCTTGGCAACCAGCAAACTTCCAGCAGGAATCCCAGGTACACCATCCTTGGGCAGGGCCATGATCAAAACACGTGCAAGTCCAAGACCTTGGAGAAACGCGGCTGTGATATCGCCACAGTGCAGCATCAAAGAGTGACATGATGCAAAGGTCAAAAGGATGGAAAGCATCAGGTGACTTGCTGTAGGTGAATCGGTGCGCACACCACCATCTTGCGCACTTTTCTCCAAATCACCTCGAACAACCAAACGTGATTTCAATTGCTCAGGTTCACCTTGACGGGCTTTGTTGATGTCAACCCATCGTGTTGGAACCACCTGAGTGCCAGGGTTCTTCTCCAAAAACTGCTGAGCTTGTTCAGGAGGAATAACTTCACAGGCATCAAAACCAATCCAGTTGTTCCATTCTTTGGTGCGGGCAGCATCAATGCGTCCCTTCAAACTCTCATCAGCTCGGCCATAGCTCAGCTCTTTCGCCATCTTCTTCTGAACATTCTTCTTGGGACCACGCTTGGCCACAAAACCATGAAAAGTTGAGCTTTGCTGTTGCTGCTTCTCAGTCTGAGATGCAAACATGGCACGAGGAGGTGGAGATCTGGAGCGGTGTCTGTTGGGCACACCATCAAGCTTGTTGACAGATCTCCTCATAGCCTCTTGGAGCTGTGAAACTTGAGGTTCTCGTGGAGTGTTTGGACCAGGAGTTGGAGGAACTGTCGGTGGCACTTCTTCCTGGTCAGGTTCAATCTCTGATACGGTCGGAAGGCGACCTCTGACTTCAGAAGGTTGAGGTTGATCCGATGTCAGCACAGCATCTTGCATCAACTCATCAAAATCATCAAAAGGAACTGCAGGCAATTGTGAGTTGATTCCGGGAGGAGGCTGAGGCGTAGCTGCAAATCCAGGCAGCTCAGTCACAAGTCCAGGTGACTGTTCAGATGGTGAGGCCACAAGTCCAGGTGGCAAGTTGGGATCACCATCCAAGGGAAGTCCATCAATCGCCTCAGGCGTCATGTGTGAATCCTCCTCAGCAACTGGAGTACCAGGAGAGTACTCAAGTCCATCATCAGGCAAAGGTTCAGGCTGTGCTTGTTGCTGATCATCGGACACATTCATCGGACCAGGAGAATGAGGAACATTTGCTTCACCACCACCACGTCCAAGGTGAAAGTAGGAGCCAGGTCCACCACCACCAGATCCATCTTCATCTCCATCGTTGCCATCAAGGAAGTCCAGGTCATCCAAGAAGGGAAGTTCATGGTCAACATCTTGGGTGATCTGGCGCTTGCGTTTTCTCGATGGCTTCAGTTCAGTGATCTGCTTGGCAATGACTTCGCCAGCAAGTGCAGGTCGCACGCTCTCCTCTGAGATGACAATGGGAATGCCACCATGAATCAGCCAGAGATTTGAGCGTCCCTCTCTGCCAATCATTCGAGCTGGGCCAAACCACTTGTTGCCACGGTAGAAGCAAAGCAAGTCTCCAGGAAAATAAGGCCCTCTGCAGGGAGTGGATCGCCGCATCAAGGCAGTTCGAATCCTGTTGCTGGAGTCCACATGGGCAAAGGATTCTTTGGCAGCTTGTCTGATGTTCAGCTGCTGTGCAAATTGATGTTCTCCAGTGAGGATTTCTTGATGCACTCCAAGATCTCCTTCAGCTCGTTCGGCAGTGAGGCTGCAAACTTCTTCAGGCAAACGACCAAGCACCCATTGGCTAGGCGAAAAACCGCCATGGTTGATCCGGTTGTTTTTCACAAAAGCGCACTCAGAAACAACCATCTTCATCATTTGAGATCCAACAACGTGCCTCCCTTGAACAGTGTGAGCAATCATCTCCTTCAAGATGGAACCTTGGCGCTCAGCTCTACCGATCTGGTAGTGGGCTTCAGTTCCAGCATAGCGTAGGTAGGTGCCCTGTGATGACATCAGTGCGGCAAATTGGCCACGGTTGTGCACCCCTCGGTCCACAGTCATGTAGCGTGGAGGTCCAAATTGCAACCAACCATCTCTGACAACTTCAGCGCAGCGAAGACTGGATGGGGTTCCACCACCTTCAGACACCACCCAAGCAGCATGGTACAAAGTGCCCATGCAAATGACGCTCAGCACACTGTATCTGTTTCCAAGGGAATCACGGCATTCAAAAACATCTGCCGTCACCTCATAGTTGAACACATAGGGATTTGGAGGTCGGACGACAGGTCGAGGTTTGGGCTTTTGGTCTTGAAGACAAGCCTCACATTTGAAGTATCGAAGTCGTTGGATGACTTCAGGGGCAGCTTTGGCAACACGAAGCATTCGTGACATGGCTGAGGTGCTTGCATGGCCAGTCATCTGATGAAGACGACGTACAGCAACTCGTTGTGAGTAAGGGAGTCTCAGCCATTCTTGTTTTCTGATCGCATCCTCTTCTGCCAAAGCTTCGTCACGCTCTTGACGATCTTCTTCACCCTTGAGCTCCTTGTCATCTGTTCGATGTTGGTGAAGTCCAGGTGGAGCAAGGTCGGACTCATCGTAGATCTTGTCAAGGCTTCCAAGAGGGTTATCTTCCACCACAGCTTCGGCTGGGAAGGCCAACTTGGTCATGTTGAGCTCCAGATCTCGCAAAAGTCCAGAGATCATAGCCTTGCAAAATTCCATAGGCCATTCTTGAGCTCGATGTGTCCGATTGGAGCCTTCAAGTTGTTGATGTTGATGATCGCCAGAGCACTGGATGCCAATGAACTCTTTCACACCAGCAGAGGCAGTCATGATGCCGGTGGGCTTCTTGTGGGGCAGCTTGTTGACCACATCTTTCAACCCAAACATGCATTGGTCGCATCGTACGGCTTCAAGGTGCTCACCAGTTGCTGCATCGCATGGAGCGTCGTGTAGGAGTCGTTGCATTGAGAGCAAATCCCACATCTTTGAAGGCCAGGGTTGCTCAAAGATGATCTGGCGACCTTTGGCAAGCCGCTTTCGTATCAACTGCACCATCCATTGCACCACAGGACGCCACTCACGGCGTATTTCGTGCAGCTTCATCTCAAAACTGGGGTCTTTGGCAAGGTTCACATATTGCCAAGGAGACCAAGGTCCACATGTGGGCGAGAGGCTGATGCAGTAGGGGTCGTCCTTCTCGATCTGCTGGTCGATCAAGTCTCGGTGCTGCTTCCATTTCAAGTTGATGCCATCGTGGGTCACATCAACAGGCTGGGAGACTGGAAGTCCAAAATCAGTCGCCAGCATGGAGAGAAGGGCAGCACCAGCAAAAACCTCAAGCAAAAACGTTCGGCAGCCACGGGGCAAAACTCTTGGCTGTCGTGACAAATGCTTGGATGCTCTGAGGCAGCTCCACAAGTGGTTGTCCTTGTCTTTGACTTCATGGATGGTCTGCGCCAGCTGTCGCTTCTGACCTTTTGTGAGGGTGGTCTTTG
This sequence comes from Cladocopium goreaui, assembly GCA_947184155.2. Classification (NCBI taxonomy): domain Eukaryota; class Dinophyceae; order Suessiales; family Symbiodiniaceae; genus Cladocopium; species Cladocopium goreaui. The sequence continues at coordinate 334,212 of CAMXCT020005846.1, forward strand.
GAAGCTCATCGACAGCGAGATGCACTTCCGGAGTCAAAGGAAGTTCATCATCTTCAGCATCATTGTGCAACGCCTGAGTGCTGTGATCTTGATCACCTTGTTGTTGATGTAGTTGATGTTCACCAGGCTCTTCAAGGGAAGTTTCATAGCGGGTGTTGCCATCATCATCGATGGTGCACTTCAGGCCAATGTAGCTTGGGATCAAACGGATCGCCAAAAGTCCATCACGTTGCACAAGCTTCAAGTTGCTCTGCAAGGTTGTGCTGAAGACATTGTTGTTGGCAATGTCAATCTGGAAGCCGAGTTGCCTCTGTGTCTCGAGGCTCAAAAGGAGAGGGGCTTGTGATTGGGCAAGCTCCAGGGAAGGCAAAGTGCCTCTTGCAAACGTGCCACATGTCAACTCAAAGCAAACTTCAAGCACACGTTTTCCAGTGACACGCATGTTGCCACCAATGCCCTTCATGTTGGATCCAGCGCAAGTGTCCAAGCTGACATTGGGACATCCAGTGGCTTGCACAAAACGTTCATACCATTGGCTTCCATGACAAGTCGCATTGCATCCGGTGTCAAGGATGGCAATGAGGTCATTCTCTGATCCACAGCTGTCCTGCACGGCCATAAATCCAGAGACCGATGGAGCAGGAGATGGGCGACGCTGCATCTCACGGAAGTAGTGGCAAAGCTGTTTCAAGCCACTTCCGATGGATTTTCCAGTTCGCTTGACATTCTCTTCCTCCTCCAAGGCCCAATCCACATAGCTTCGATCACACCAGGCCTTGTAAAAGGTCTGACCTTTGAACTTGCCGAAGTTGACAAGGTTCGTGCCAAGATCTTCAAGGTGTTCAGCTTGGCTTTGGCCACCAGGTGTGTGAAGTCCATGATGAGCAGAACTGGCCGGAGTGCCAGGGACAGGAGTCGTGGATGGAGGAGTCACTGCAGAAGAAGAAGCTGCTCCATGAAAATCCAAAGGAGCTTGTCCAGATTCAAGTTCATGAAGTGCAGTGACACCGATGGCATAGTCCAGGAGCATGTGAAGTTCTGTGGAACTCACCGTCTCAGCTTGTGGCATGCTGGCTCGCTTGGCATTCAGGGCATGTTGAATCACCTGAATGAGCACGGGGAAGGAGGAGACTCTCACTGGTCGCTGCAGGCCAAGTCCAGGTGCCTGAGCTGAAAGTCCATGACCAGTGTTGTTGGCCGCAAGTCCAGGGCCAGTGGCCATAAGTCCAGGGCCAGATCTTCCAGAAGTTCTGAGTCTCTCAGAGCCAGCCACAGGTCCCGTTCGGACTTCGCCACAAGCACGGCAGGTCCTTCTCCATTGGAACGCATTTGTTCCAGCCCAGGTCACAGAGTGGTGTGGACAGTCCATCCGATCAGGATGAAAGACATGTCCAACAGGTCCAACAGCACCACCCTTGGGCATAGCTCCAGTGACGGTGGATTCTCGACGTTCTCGTGAAAGAACCATTCCGCAGTCAAGGCATCGTCGCAGGGTGTAGTATGCATTGGATCCACGTGTCGTCACACGGAGGTGTTCACATAGAGGTCTGTCATGTTGAGGAGGTTCATCACCAGGAGGTCCACTTGGCATAGGCATTGTTGCCTTGCTCATCAAAGGTTGAGGTTGAGCTTGTTCTTGAACAGGCATGGGTTCAGCATGAGGCGGCACAGAAGACTGTCCGGAGAGATCAGGAAGTCCAAGAGGTTCCGGCAGTCGTGGAAGAGTTCTGAAGAGCTCTTGAAGTCCAGATCCAGTCAAGTTGGCCGGAAGTCCATAGCCTGCAAGTTCTTCAGGAACTTCATAGATCATTCGTCCATCATCACGGGTTTCAGCGACACCCAAGGCATTCACAAGCATGAAGGTGTCGAGCTCGTCTTGGGTCAAGGTGGCGCCTTCAGCAACCTGAGTCACAGGCACAAGTTGTTCATCAAGCTGTCGCCGATCTGGCGTTGGTGTCGGAGTGGCCACAGGTGTCTGCTGTGGCGTGACAAAACCATCCTGCAAACTGCTGGGAGGTGGTACTGCATTGTTTCTTTGTGCCATGTATCCATGTTGTTCACCATCATCATCACCACCATGAACTGCAAAGTACACGGTTCTGGTTTTGGGTTGTTGCGACTTACCAGAACCCTTGTCACCCTTGTTGGATGAGGCTCCAGCAGCAGGTTTGCCTTTTCCAGATCCTTTTGGGCAGCTAGGATCTCCACTCCAGTGTCCAACTTGATTGCATCGCCTGCATGTTGTGCGACTCTTCAAAAGCTGAAGTCGCTGCTGTCGCTCGGTCAATGACAACTGACCAGAGACATCGAAGTGCTTGGTGCCCTTGCTCTTGCCCTTGCCTTTGAAACCTTTGATCCCTTTGTTGATGGCTCTGTCTCTCGCATAGTAGGCTTCCAGCTCAGCCTGAATCACATCTGCCGCATAGTCCATGGACTCTTCATCATTGACGTCCAAACCATCAGCTGCCAGCATGGCCAAGATCTGGCATTCATCGTTGCCAGAAGCGCCCATGTAGGTCTCATACTCATAGTTCGTGGTGTCCTCATAGTCCAGGGTGTCCTCTGAGACAGGGTCATAGGACTGATAGGCCTCAGGTTCATGCCAATCATCGTAGTCCTCTTCAGCCACATAGCCATGACGCTGGTGTCGATGCCCATGTCCATGAGACTTCCAAGATCTACCATCGCCTTTGGGTCGTGCTCCATCATGTCGTCGGGGTCCAAAACCTCGAGCTTCTCGTTCATGGATCTTGGAGTGCTGGGCAATCAACTCAGTGGCAACCTTCTCCAGGGACATATCACCTTGGATTGCAGAGCGTATCAAAAGCTGCATGTTGTCAGTGATCCCGGCATTGGTGAGCGTCTGCTCGGCCAAGATCAGGTCAGGCAGTTTGAGCTCCTTGTTGAGGTCCACCATAGCTTGGTACCATGCTTGTCGGCGCACCAAGTAGGTTCCCATAGGTTCACCTTGCTGTCTGCTCAGCATGCCATTCTGCTGAGCACCTGCCATGTACAACTCACGTGCTTCCTGAATCCTTCTTGGCTTCAGGGTTTCATTCAACTTTTCCAACAACATTTCGGCACCCTTTTCACCAGCTAACTCCGTTGTTGAAATCAACTGGGCTATTCTAAGTGCTGACCCTGACAAACCTTCAACCAACCTCAAACCAAGTGGTCCTAGTTTCTTCTGCTCCTCTTCCGGCAGAAGTGCTTCTCGAGTGCCACGCGCCCTCACACGCCAGCAGTACTCGGCAAGCTTCTGCGCTTCGCCACCAAATCGAGGTAAGCCACCACCCTTCGATTCGGTGCTCGTCACTGCATCCTCAGCATGGATGAAGTTTGCATACCTGAAGGTTTCCAGCAGCGCCATGGTGCGCCACTGCCAAGGCGCGTCAAGCGCCACGTCGCAGGTAGGCCCAAAAGGCCCAGGAGCTTTTGGTAGCTCCGCTACCAGTGTGGAAACAACTCCCACACTGGCAGCAGCCGGATTGCACCTTTTGCTCGCAGATGCTTGAGCCACGGTACGTGGCGGATTGATCATTGGAAAATCTGTACATGTAAATGCAAATGAAAAGACATGTTTCTGCCGTTTCGTTGTCTCACGTTTCCATGCCATATGCTGTGTCAACCAAGGCAGTGCTGTGATCACATGTTTCTTGAATGGCTTTCACAGGATTGTTTTTTTCTTTGTTGATTTACCTATTTAAAACCAATGATTTTCCATATCATATTTCTGAACTAGCGGAGGGTATGCATCCAGTATTCCTATGTTTCCCTTCTTCGCTTGATTCTGTCAGGTGACCACCGTGAAATCTGCCGCCGTCGAGCGTTGCACCGCTTTGGGCATGGTGGGGCCCTTGGCCGAAGGATCCTCCGCCTTCTGCTTCTGTTGCGTGAGGCGCTCATGCCAGGGCACTTTGGTCTTGGGGCTCAGCTTGCGGTTCTTGTCCTGGCCATGGGCGTCATGTGGCGGCCAAAAAAGATGGACTTGATGTAGATTTCTATAATTGGAATCAATCAATCACAGTGTTATCATTGTGTTGTCAATTAGAACTAACATGAATAAACTAGAATCAACATAATCAGCCTGTACCAGTAACAGAATGTGACAGAGTAGCCCCCAAAACCGTGCGCATCGCTGTTTGCAGTGTTGACACCTTTCACCTGGTACCGGTTTCTTTAGTGAGATGCCTACGTCTGACGAGCGCCCAGGTCATGTCACAAAATGTATGGCCCAGATGTTCATCGCAAAACAAGGCAAAACATAATATAGGCAGCCAACAGCAGAAAGTCACCCAACACCCCAGTGACCCAAGCCTTGTTGAGCCTGGCTCTCTGGCGACCCTGCTCGATCTCATTGTTGATGCGATCATCCTCTCTTTTCCTGGCTTCATCCTGAATCAGACTCGCCAAAGGGAGGGAAGATCATGGAAGATCAACGTCAGAGCGAGCACGCTACAGTGCTTCGGCTGATTTAAGGAGGTCACTTGCCTCTTCTCCCTTAAGGGCTTTCTTTAACAACCATTAAACTATATTAGACTCCAACCAAGTGCACTTTCCACTGGCAACGCCGTCATCTGCAACCAAAGCTTCTCGAAGTAAGGCCCTCTTTATTTCACCTTGCTGGTTGGCCAAATCACCCTGAGGAGCAATGGAAAACAGGGTCGTGAAGAATTGAGTAACATCAGTTTAAAATAGTTCGAACCACGAAACAGTTTTGCGCACTGGGGTGCGGCCGATTTTCGTTCAGGGCTCTGCTTTGTATTCTTTCTGCATATATATATATATGTCGTAATATACCTACGTTATCACATGTGTAAGGTAAATCCTGATTCTTATGGGTTCAATCCTATAGAAGGTTGAAAAAACAAAGTTTTGAGGAGCCGCAGCATCTTCCCCAGCCGCGTCATGCCGCGGCACGGCTCTGATGTTCGAGGTGTAGCTCCTCAAACTTTCGTGGATTGACGTTGCCTTCACAGCCCCATGGGATGGATCAGGGCGGGGATGACTGGGATGGATGGATTCTTGGCATGCTGAAACAGGCCCAAAATAGAGAGGAAGACCTGGAAATATGAGGGAAATATCATCTCAATGTCACATGATTGAGATGTCCTCTAGGTAAAAATAGGTATGGGCCGGTTTGGTATACCATCTATCATCACTTGTTGTTAAAGGGTTAAACAAACCCCTCTATTAATCAACCAACCAATGGGAAAAGGAGATCTAATATCATCTACTAACATCCCGGCCTGATAAAACATGTTTAGGCATCTCTCTTTTGGGGGCTACTATAATCAGGGATAATTTGGATTGTCATTCTCAGGCAAAGTATGTTGAGATGATTCCTACTCTGGGAACAAGACATGAAGACATGCTTCCCATGATTGGATCATTCCACCATGTCGCTAAGCATCATTTCGGGTCGGCTTGGCCAGGGTTTTGTCGCTATACTTTATAAAATCAGACTGCATCCCACCAACAAGGCAAATGACCTATTGAACATATGGAGAAAACAAATGAAACAGGTGGGGAGAAGATGGCAAATGTCACTCATATAATCCCTTCTTCCTATTACTAAAACCTCCCAAAACAATAAAATACACTACCCCAGATTGTTTGTTTTGGGAAGTTTCAGATTGGTCAAGTTAACTTTTAATTAATTAATCCCCTTTAGAAAACAATTCAATAATCAAGATCCAATTTGAAGGTTCTACCTCCTTAATAAAAACTAATTAACCCCAGTGTTTTTTATTACAGTGGTGTATGTTTTTTTTTGAAATCGTATTTTAAAAAAATAAGGTTTTTAATTTAATAGTAGGGGAAAGTTTCGAAATCAAACGTGCTTTTTAAAGGAAATCTGATCGATTGCGAAATCGGAAATTTTATTCTTTAAATTATAATTAAGGTTTTGAATGTAATACTAGGGGAAGGCATCGAAATCCAATTGTTGACACTATTTAACTTAGCTTTTGAAAAAGAAATTTGATCGATTTTGAAATCAACATTTTTTTAAACATATAATTAAGTCTTTTAATATTTAATATTAGGGGCCAGTTTCTCCCCGAATATTAAATATCCCCTTATTTTTTTTAAAAAAAAAACATCCCTAGGTTCTATGACTTGGGACGTTTATATAATATTAGGGTGAAGGGCCTGATTATAAGCCTTCTCAGATGATGTACGTTCATGTGCCTTCCGGCAATCAAACGTGGCTGGAAAATCCATGAACATCCCCGGCAATAGTTCGATGATGTTCCCAGCTATCCAGTGAGTGGGTTCAGGCTTAAGGTTTCTCTGCAAATAAGATACCCTCCAGTAAATTAACATAGACCCTGGCAGATAGGGGTTGGAAGATTAGTTTCCACTAAAAATGGGTGATTTTCAGGGTCTATGTTAATTTACCAGAGGGTAATTACACCCGAAACATGATGCTTGATCATAATTTTCCCCATCAACATGGCCATAACTCGAGGCATCCCCTATTTTCAATCAGACCCTGACGCATGCAGGTCTTCCTTCATGTCTCTGACCTGACCCTCTGGATCTGTAGATATCTGCAGCCAAGCGACGACCTTGGCCTACGACCTAGCCGGTGAAGATGGTTTTAAAGAATCTGTCCCAAGGTGTGAAGGGTAGTGTGGGGCACCAACATCTTCCAAAATGGTCGTTGTGGGTCGTCGAAAACTTGGATGTTGGATTTTAGAATTCGAAAAGATCTATTGTCAGGGGAAGCAAGAGTGATTGGTGGAGATGGTTTCAGATGGTTTCAGTCAACAATTCCATGTCAAGTGGTGTGGCGTTACCGGAAGAGTGCTGAGGGGTCTTGATCTCATCACTCTTAGCCTCATGCTGCAATTCTTCCCAAGGTGGAAGGATCATCCAAATCACATTGAATCGTTGAAAACACTGATATGATTCTATGATACCCTCTGGTAAATAAACATAGACCCTGGAAATCACCAATTTTTAATGGAAACTAATCTTCCAACCCCTATCTGCCAGGGTCTATGTTAATTTACCAGAGGGTACTGATATGAAAGGGTCTTGCTATGATGTAAAGTCCGCAGCATCCTTAGGAGCAACCTGTGTAAAGCAAAAAAAACGCGTTCATTTCCCTCAGGGACTACCAGTGATGCGTCTGAAGTTTGGAGCTTCATATGGCCCCAGCCAGGATGGCCAAGGTATAGCCAAGAAATATCAAGAAATGTCAAGAATCTGTGGGTCCTGTTGAAGTTCCTGTGCACACATCTACTTCAGGATGTATGTATATATATATATATATATACATACACACACACATATATATATATATATGTGCGACGGTCAAAACTCAATTCATGTGGTGAGGTCATGGCATCGCTTCATAAGGCCCCCTATCGCTACACACAGTCCCAGCACCCTTTTCACCAACTAGGCAGAATTGCTGCTAGAAGAGGAGGATCCAGATGAGGAATCGGATTCTTATTCCCCTTGCGATGGTATCTCCAGGGAAATTCAAACTTTTACGTGATCACCAAGGCTGACGTCGACAGCTTCAGCTAGACACCAGCCGGACTCACTGCAGGTCATCTGACCTCGGAGGCTGCCCTTGGCTTGTGTTGGCTTGTCTTGGCTTGTCTTGCCTGTGCTGCCTTGTTTCCGGCGCCTTTTTTTCTTCACCCCGCCTCCTTTGCAACCTAATACCACGCCAAAATGAATCGGCAAAACCCTGACCAAATGAACCCTTTTAAGAATTAACCCAGTAAGAACTTGAGGGTACCCTTGTTCATACTTACCATATTTTTCCACCTATAGCACAAGTTGTATAGTTTCAAGTGACCATGTGGGGTACTCCCTAATTTCATGGATTTCAGGTATCGCTCTGGGTATCGAGGGGTATCGCTTCGGGCATCGCTACGGGGACCAGAAATTGTGTGATCTCAGGTGTATGTTTCAAGTGACACGAAATTCTGACAAGCTCCATGTTGCAATTCTACTCCTGGACAGTGGCTTTGGAGAAGCGTCCGTGACCGCACAAGGATGCTTTTCAACATATCTCAGCACGGTCACTATCTGAATCAACATCATCACCATCACCATCATCATCAGCATCATCACCATCATCAAGCTCATGATGCGTTATGAATTAGTTTCTTGCATACCTTATAGATCAACATACCCCAATATATCAATATTGTTTAATGTAACTATCTCATATATACTTGACGACAGGCCATCTTGCAACTACCCAGGAAGACCAGCCCACTGCGACTGCTCCAGTGTCGCACTCTGACATCAAAAGATTGGAAAGTCATGCGCCCAACAGGAAGCTTCAATCATAAACAAAGTCTAAAAAGAGGTATCGCTACATAAGGCCCCCTATCGCTACACACAGTAAATCACATATTTTGAGTAGTGATGGCGGATCGTAATTGATGCCTTTCATAGCGTCTTTTGACCCTTGCTCATATATATATATATATCATATGAATTCATATGATACTATATCAGGATATATATATATATATTATATTATCACAGTGTACTATATATATATATGTATATATATCTAAGGGTCACAAAGGCGGTCTCGATGCAAAAGTTATCCCTTTATGTAGTTCACTATATAGCTTTAAATGCCTTTTCACTATATCGTTGTATATACTGTAGTTCGCAAGACCTCTCAAGTAGGGGTTCCGGTTCCTGCATAGTAATTTTGTACATATTACAACAGATCCATTTAGATCCATAGACATGTGCGTGTTGACAAACCCTGACCCACGCGCTTGAGCTGCCGCCTGTTCATGAAACTTCCTCACCTCTTCCGCTTCCATCTTCTGTCTCTCCTCCTCCTTCATCTTCCGATGTTCTTGGGCCTGACAAGTCGGAATCATGGTTCCGTGTCACAAAGCATTGGGCTGAAACTTGTCGGTGTCAAAAAATTAAAATGACTAGGACATGAGTCGTGATTAAAACCAACCTACACGCTTGTAATCATTTATCAAGGGGGCCTTGTACCGCCCACAACATGGTAGGATCTGTGGGTCATCCTAGCATTGTGCAGCTGGGGAGTTTACTTTCTTACAATTACATTCCAATGAATGTATATATATGTATATACATATCATCTGGAGGCAATTAACTCATCTAGAAAAAACTTGAACATCCACACACAAATATGTACATGTATATATACATATATATATATATATGCAATGTGTGTGTATGTGTGCGTGTGTGTGTGTGTGTGGGGTGTCTATGTTGTATATACTGAAATACTGTACATATATATATATATATACTTACACGTGTGTATGTCTGTATGCATGCATGCATGTATCAAGCGATCTATCTATCTATCTATCAATCTATCTATCTATCTATCTATCGATTTTTGTACCTATGCATCCATGTATCCATGCTGCATGCAGGCATTATATTGAAAAAACAACTAAATTTCAACATCTACCGGTCGCTTCAACATTTCGGAGCCAGGACTTTCGGAGCCGCCTGCAGGTACATCCTCTCAGGCATGATCGCACCAAGACTGCCTGGGATCCCAACAAGCCAAGACACGTGGAAAAACCAAACGAAAAGCCCCTTCCATACAGTTCTAGTGATGTACATATATGTGCAATTATGCACACACACACACATATGTACATATATATATATATAATGACAATACTAACAATAATAATAAAGATAATATATAATAATAACAATAATAATAACAATGATAATTAATAATATATAATATTGTATAATATACATATCTGTGTGTGGTTGGTAGGTGGGAACGGAGATTGAACCACCCACAATCCTATAGCACTTTTACCAACGGTCGCCAGGCAGCTCGCTCGCTTCACAGTTCGGGAGGCTTTCTCTTTGGCTTCCTTGACCTCTGCCTTTCATGAACAGCTTGAGGTTGTGGTTCAATAGTTCAATAATGTTCAAGATGTGATCCTAGTCCTAGTTTTTCATGGAAGGAGATGAATAAAGTTCCAGGAATTAGATCATCTAGATGGATGAACATTGCATGACATTTATATATTAGGATTCAACATGGTTTCATAACCCCAAAACTGTTTGAAAAAGGGGCCGGGATGTCCTTTCAGGGCCGCAATCTGCCTTTCAGCTTGGGAAAATTAGCTGCAGGCCAAACAGCCCTGCAAAAAGTGCAGGAACCAGTGTATGGACCATGATAACCATGATTAGATGACCATGATATGGATATGGTTCACAGTGTCAAGTCAGTATCGTACCATATCATCTCATCATATGTCATTCTCATCTAATTTCCAATCCTCGAACCCTCTCGTCTCGCTAATCCAAGTGTCTGAAAGTGATTATTTTGACTGCGAGGATGGTGGCCCCTTTTGAACAGCTTCCCACATTGGATGACAAGTATGACAAAGTAACAATACGAAACAGAACAGAGACCCCACATGGTATGATATGTATCCAATCATGGTACAATTTCCACGCATCTATATTTGAATCCGTATGGTATGATTCAATATCCCAACATATATGATCATGTTATGCAGATCAACATGTATTGATACTTATCTTAAGATATATGTGCATGTTGTGGTCTTTGAATGCTCGGGCAAACGATGGTGTCAGCGCGTAACAATAGCAAGTGCTGAAACCGTCTTTTGGGTCTTCCCGCTAGCATCCAGCTGGCAAGAGTTTCCCTAGAGTTTCCGGATCAACCTGTCCGAACCCCGGAAGAACGCGCCTCGTTCTTTTCTCGGATCTTCCTGAACACGAGGAGCGCACTGATTCTCACTCCAAGCGTCCCTCAAATTTATTCAAAATTCCATTGGAACGACAGGTCAGTTGTTGTTGATTTCCTGGAAGCCCCACCATGCTGGCGGAGTTCATGGCATTTCCATTCATGTCAATCATTGTCAATCAGCTGACTTTTGACATTATCAACATCTTCCAATGTGACCATCATTCACCATCACCATCTGAAATCCATCTGACATAGCTGACATAGCTAACGTGTGCAGCCAGGTTGCTGTTGCATCTGTTGCTGTTTGTTGATGGCGTTGTCGTGCAAGCGATTCCCCGCACTCTCTGAGTTCACTAGTTGCACCTGAGAAGGGGCTGGTGTATAGATCCTCATTCACCTGAGATGTTCTTGCCATCTTTGGAACTGAAAAACAACATGTCAGGATTCAAAAAACCCTGAGCCAATAATCAAAAACCATCAAAAACCCACATCATAGCAACATCTTTGGCCATCTCTCACCGGCGAAAATTCAAGGCACGTTGTTCAGGGAGCGGCTCCAGAACTGCCGGTTTTCCTGGCCGTTCTAACATGGGACAACTCATGGGATATGGGAATACAATGGTTGACAACTAACCAAATCAAATATACAGTATTATACAGTATTATACAGTATATACAGTATTATACAGTATTATACAGTATTATACAGTATTATACAGTATTATACAGTATATACAGTATTATACAGTATTATACAGTATTATACAGTATTATACAGTACTATACAGTATTATACAGTATTATACAGTATTATACAGTATTATACAGTATATACAGTATACAGTATTATACAGTATTATACAGTATTATACAGTATTATACAGTATTATACAGTATTATACAGTATTATACAGTATTATACAGTATTATACAGTATTATACATAATACAGTATTATACAGTATTATACAATACTATACAGTATTATACAGTATTATACAGTATTATACAGTATTATACAGTATTATACAGTATTATACAGTATTATACAGTATTGTACAATACTATACAGTATTATACAGTACTATACAGTATTATACAGTATTATACAGTACTATACAATATTATACAGTATTATACGGTATTATACAGTATTATACAGTATTATACAATATTATACAGTATTATACAGTATTTACATAAATAAATAATGTATAATGTATATAAACATTTTGTAAAATAATCCCATCCTCCTAATATTAAACAGCCCCAATTGAGATGGTCACAAGTCTGTGTTTTGACCCCCCCTACATCCACCATGGTTTCTGCGGGTGTCAGTATTAGGGGGAAGGAATCTCGAAATTGATCATCAAATAATTTGTTCATGGCTGGGGGAGAACTGATCTCCTGTCATTGTTGGTTACACGAAAAAGTGAACCAACAATGGCCGACCCCCAAGTCTGATCCGTAGAGGATTTACGCATTGAAAATGTTTGCGGATTTTCCGGTGCCCTGATGCCATGATGCCATGATGCCATGTATTGGCATGCTTAAGCCAAACAAGCTATGAATCAACATACCCTCTGGTAAACTAACAGTTTGCCATTGAAAATGGCCATTTATAGTTGATGTACCTTAAAAAATTGTGATTTTCCATAGTTATGTTAGTTTACCAGAGGGTAACTTGGATTTTCCCAAACCGTTTTGTGATTCATACCCAATGCTCATGAATGCAAGCTCAGGACCTCTCGGACCTCTCACCCGGCAAGGAACCAATGGCCCAGGCCTCTTTCAGCTTGCGAAGGTTGTCCTCTTCTTCCTGATAGTGATTGTATTGATGTTCACGCCTCCGTCGCATCCGTGCCTGCCATGATCGGCAGATGAAAACAGGCCCATGAGCCGATCGCACTGTCGAAAACAACAGAAACTTCCGGCGATGTTTTTCAAAGTGTGCCTGCAGGGAGTACCAACAACACCGAAATGGATCAATATAATCTACATAAGAATGACATAGACTGGTTGGTGGTTCCAACCCCTCTGAAAATATCAGTCAGTTGGGATGATGACATTCCCATATATTATGGGAAAAAAATGGTTGAAACCACCAACCAGTAGAATATAGAAGAAGTACGGTCAACCAGTTGGTCCAACAACATCCAACAAACACCAAAATGGCCATGGATTGAAATGCTCAACCCCTCTGCACCTTGCTGTCCCTATATAGGCCTGAGCGCTAAGCCAAATGTTGTGGAAACCACGTGCGCTTCGTCATCGTTTCCAATAGGTGACAGGGACTGAAGCTAGAAGTAGAAAACCATGGAAAACCCTAGCGGGGTAAATAACCTTCACGGAAGTACAAAAATTCTGTAATGCTGATTTTTTAAAAAAAAACTCAAACCCACGCCAAGCAAATTGCATCCCGCTGCATCCCCAAATTGGTTTCCGGAAAAAACTTGCAGGAAATTCGCATTTGGAAGGACAAACCCCACGGCTTTCCTGCCAGAAATGGCACTGCTGGGGACGGACCCTTGGCTTCCCAACGATCCGCCGCCGCTCGCGGGCAAAGGTCTGCGGATTTCACGCGTTTGCTCCTTGGAGGCTTAAGATTTCAGCCATTTTTAAGGCCTTCAATCGTGGGGTTTTAGGGAAATCTACAGGGAATCCGGGAAACCCGGGGTTCTTTCCATGGATCTCAGGGGTTCCTGTAAATTTTCCTACCAATCAATCCATTGATTTTAACACGTTCCTTCGAATTTCTTGCCTGTTTTGGAATGTTTTGGAGGCATTTCCAGGCCTGAAACGTTAACATCCCCCATGTTTGCTGGTTCATCTCCAGTTGTTATTTTGTCGTGGTGTTCAATGCCCAATTTGTGGCTCTTGTCATCGCCCAAAGGGTTCCCTGTGTGGCCGTGGCTGTGCCTGGAAATAAGGTTATGCTCCCACCAAATAGTCATTTTACATCATACATCACACAAATATAAACCAACTAATAGTCATTTAAACTCAAATTGTCATTGGGAAAATATGGGAAACACATGACTAATATTGACTAATCATGACTAATCATCACATTTGGGAGTTCCCAATGACATTAATGCGTTCCAATGGCTTCCCAATCAGGCGCCCATGGCTTTCCCGGCAAACCACCGCCCGACTTCCGAGGCGCTTCAACTTTTGAGCCTCGTCTTGGAGCTGTTGGAGGTGCCTCGGCTATGGCCGTCCTGCAGGCGGCCCGTCATGATATGTCCCAGCGTTTCCGGCAAGTTTGGCTAATTCGCTGTGTGAATGGACAATTTGGAACATGCAGTTCCCAATGTTCCCATTTAACGAATCTTAATTATACATCCTTGGTGTTGAGAGTGAATTCTCCATCCACACGTTGGCCTTACTGCCGCTGCTTCTTCTTTCTCTGTCATTGCTGGTTGGCAATTTGTGGCTGCACTCCATCTGGGTCTGTCTGAAGAAAATATCAAAATACCCTAAATTATCCCAGATTCCAATGGATTCTCATCCGTTTTTCATCCGTTTTCCCCATTCGAAGTGCCATTTTGGGGTAAATCCCATGCGAGACCCCATTGGAACCACACAGAAACACCCGCCAGCTTCCTCTCGCCACCGTCCCGCCAGGGAACGCAGCTTCCATAGCCTTCCGTTTCTCCTCCATTTTCTTTAGCCTTTCGTCATGCAACTGGTGCCTGAGAAAGGAGGCCCATCCTGGAGAATACCAGGGTTTGAATCCAAACAAACAACTTCAAATGAATGCACCAAAGAAAACACATGGAACTTATATGAAATTATCTTTTGTGTACCAGTCTTTGATTGCATCTTATTGATTCTTATTGCACTTGTTTCGTTTTTGGGGGTCCAAATCAACAAATCACCAAAATCAGGGGTGGCGAGCTTGTCTACAAAAGGGATGGGAAGAAACTGACTTCCTTCAGTCCTCAAGTTTGGCTTCTGAACTGTTGCCATGGTACCCGGTATGACACACTCACTGCTAATCTGCTTATAGTTTAAGGGCTTCAAAGAAACCATTAACCACCATTGCAAACAAACTGCAAAATGACGCCCCTTGTTTAACAAGCTGCATAATCAGTCCCAGTCAAAGTGTGAAATTTGAAATGGTTTCTTTGTCTGTTCACTGAATTCTTTAGAGAGACTCTCTCAAAAATATCAGGAGAATGGATGTCAATGTGTGCCAGTATGCCTCTCCATATCTCTCCATTGGGTATTTGAATGCTTTAACCCCTGCAAAGATCTGACTATATATTCCTATTTGGACACACATGTTTGGCCTGTCAAACTGGGCCCCCCCAATTTCCAACTCATCCGGTGCCGGAGTGCTCCGCTTTGACCCCTTCTGATGAGATTGCCTTAAAATGTTGGAAACCCAAAAGCTATCATGGTTTATCGATGTTTAATGGGATTATCATTGTCCTAACCCTTACAATTGGTTTATCATTGTCTTCGCAATTTAGTGGCACTAAACAAATATGGTGCTGGGACTAAGCCGTTTTTTCATCACAAGGAACATCTTCTCAAACCTCCGCTGTGTCTCTTCTGGGTCCTGGGCCAACTGGGCCAACTGAGTTGGGAGACTGATCAAAGGTATTGACTACGAACTGCGAGGCTCATACAAGTGCAATCGATTGAACATATTGTAACATATGGAAATTTAAAGGGAACATAACTCGTATTTACAAATGATAGTGGTGTCTTGTCAGGTGAGCTTTCCAAAAGACAGAAGGAACACAGCCAACAATCGTGAATAATGTACTGTACCAAATGAACGCCATGATGCGTGATGCGTGTGGATGCAATGCATGTGCTTCATTGTGCTTCGTCATCTCCACCAAAGAACCTTAATCATTCATAATTAGTCCATTTCAAGATTCACTCTTGATTCTATGAACCGGCTTCAAACTTCCTATGTATCAAATTCCTCTGCCAAGAACGAAAAAGCGTATATAGTACCCCCATCTTTTGCAAATTGTCCACATGAATTTGTCTCAAAATGGGCACGCCCAATTCCGATGGTTTCAAATGCTTTGCTCCATTCACATGCCATACATTGAGGATGAGGGCACATGATGGTACATGCTCCATTTCAAGACAAAGCCAAGTCATTATTAGTAAATTATGCCTGTTCTATGCAGTACTTACATCCCAAAGATACCCCCCCAGTAAACTAACATAGCTATGGAAAATGGACCATTTATAGTTGATTTACCATGATTTACCTATTAAAGATGGTGATTTCCAGTTCGCTATGTTAGTTTACCAGCGGGTATTCCATTATAAATGGCCCATGAAAACCCAACATGAAGTCGCCCAGTCCTGGGGCTTCTCAGCCACTCTGGGAGATCTGGGGGATAAGGACTGTTGTGAGTCCATTCGCGACCTGGGACCGACACCACTGGATTACCCTCTGGTAATTTAACATAGCTATGGAAAATCACCATTTTTAATGGGAAAATTCACTATAAATGGCAATTTTCAATAGCTATGTTAAATTACCAGAGGGTATTTTTGGCCGATCTCTTCGCCGGGCTTGGCCTCTTAGCCGGCTTAGCCATGCAATTTCCATGTGACGGGTCCTGGCTTTCAAGATTGAAATGCGGAGTATCCCTGGCCAAATGGCTCCAAAGCTCAAGGAACGCTTATTTTTTCGACGAATTTACCCAAGTGACAATATTCTATGGGGCTTGGCCACTGAGGTGTTCAACACCTCAGTGCTCCGAGTGGCAAGGTCGCTGACTTGTTCAAGTGCGGCTTTTGCACCTTCAGAGCCACGGGACATCAGCATCACAAAGCTGCCTAAAGAATTTGCATCATCATTCCAAATACTCTCCTCACCCGTCAAAAAATGGATAAAAAGGGTATTTTCCATTGCCGACACCGGAGGGTAAGTAAGAATTTGAAAATGAAACCGCAAAGCAGAAATTACAGTCCCTGTCAGCCCGACAAATTGTAACCCCTCAAGGGTCTGTCAAAACCATTGAGACCCAATGAACAGTGAGCTGTGTCAGTACCACGTTGGGGTTTACCACCACCATCCAGCACCGATCATATCTGGGTCGCATCCCCTGATGTTCCAACAGTTTCAACATCCCTTGTTGCAGGATATTGATGGATATAGTAGGTAAATTTCCCACCTTTCGCTGACTTTACGTGTCATAGCCCCCATGGGGATTTTGTCCACTTCATCCAGCGATCAGATTGGCACCTTGAGTTTCACCCGCAATCGAACTTGTGCGCCCGTCTGGAGGCCCCTAGCATCTAGAAGCTTCAGCCAATGCACATCCTTAGTTGCGCAGGGGATGCTTGGCGTCTGGTCGGTGCTCCGCTGAAACACCTTGAGGACCTTGGAGCAAACAGGAGCCTGGCTGAGGTCCTAGAAAGAGGCTGTTAAACCATCAACTTTTCAGGATTGAAAGACTTTGAGCCTTGGGTTGTCCCGAAAAGTACGAGGATTCTAGACGCATGCTGGGCAAGGGACAAGCAAAAGAGTGGCAGGCAGCATTGAAGATATAATATATTGCATATTTACACCATCGACTCGCCCAAATTCCAAATGCATATGTAGTGTTTTTGCAATGTTTAGCATATGTACATGGGAGTTATCAATCCAATCCATATTTACAGTGTGTTATTTAAACAGTGCGTGCTTGACACATGGTTCACGTCTCGCAAAAACCATCGAACCATCGCCTGGTTTTGCCAAGTCAAAAACCAAGGGTCGTGGTGCTCTTCGCTCTGCACGTTCATCATGCATTGACCGATCATCTCCTCCTGACCATCCGGCTCCCTACGACACACGCCTTGGAGGTTCCGAGGCGTGGCTAGGAATGGCAGCAACGGAAGAGCCCGTTGCTGCTGGTGAAACACAGCAAAACATGTAGCAAGATTGGTCAAAACTGGTGTAAAGAATCATCATCTTTGAAGTTTTTTGATGGTCTTTGAATGTTTTTGATAATTTGTGCTGTTTCCATCTGAGATTTTGAGGGTGTAACTCAAAAATTGGGAGCCCTAGATACAAATCCATATGGCTATTTTTTTTGCCTTTCATTTCAAGTGATGGTAGCCTCAGAAATTTCAGCCCCAAAAGGCGCGATTTGATTTACTCAGGTCACCTGCCCAGCAACACCTTTGGAGCTGAGCATCTCAAAATGGCGAGCTCTGGGCTGTTCTTCTTGGCCACGAGTTTCAGCTGTTGCCTCGCATATCGTTGACACTGGACCCTTCTATCATCTTCTATCAATAACTGGGGCTGAAAAACCCGCGAAAATTCGGTGTCAGAAATGTCAGAAATTGAATCTTGAACACCCATTATTAATGAGTCAAAATCTGGGACTCCCCAAACTTCAAACGGAGAATCCTTGACCAAATTTTCCCAAAATCTCTGGTCCCCTGGCCCCAGCTCGGTGCTGCGCCTGATGGCACAGTCTTCGGTGGCAGGGCCGCTGATGCGGCCCGGCCGCGCCTCCGTCTTGGGGCATTTGCCCTTCCTCAGATAAAACGAAGTCAGATGCTCCCTGGCCCACAAGAGGGCGGACAATCTGGCTAGAGAAAGAGGTCTTTCAAATTACCATCTGTTTATGACTAACAGTTCGACATGGTATAGATGGCCCATAGAAATAGATGGTTTACCTATTAAAAATTGTGATTTTCCATGGCTTACCATCAAAAATATCCCTCACTGCTATTTTGTAGCTATAACTGACCTGTAATGGTTGGAGCAGCTCTGCAAGTGGTGACAAACCAAGAATTGGGGGCAGGAAAATTGTCCGCTAGTTAGGTGTTGCTAGTTTTAAGAACAAGGTGCAGCAAACCCTGCAATCGTGATGGTGACACATTGCAATATTATATAGATCCGTTGTTTCTTGTAGATGTGCCCTCTACACCCCTTTATCAGAAAAATCCACGAAATCAGCACCTTGCACTAGAAAACATTTTTCATGGGATAGCCCCAGAAATGTCTCAACTGCAATATGGGATTAGAGTCAGCATGCCAATTGCAAACAGGATAGATTTCAATGATTTCGTCAGGTTTCTTCCAGCCGGGTTCAGGATGTCTACGAGTAAAAATGGTTTAACTTAGATAAAAAATCATACCAAAATGGGCCCTGTTCCCGACGTGCAGACTCCTCACATCTGCCATTGCATCTTCCATACCATGGGAAAACTGTTCCAGATTTCCACAGAGTGGTTGGCAAAGGCGTGGTTGGTTCTACCAGCTCATACTGGCTATGCCAGTGCGGCCAGTGCGGTGTTGTTGCACATATTCCACATAAAATGGTTTTTGACATATACCGTGGTCTTGACATGGTTTATATACCCTCTGGTAATTTAACATAGCTATTGAAAATGGCCATAGAAATAGTGGATTTTCCCATGAAAAATGGTGGTTTTCCATCGTTTTCTATATGTTTACCAGAGGGTAACATCTCTTAACACCCAAGAAACATCTGGCGAAACCACTTAGACCACTGGCGATGGTCGCACCAAGCATCTCATCGTCCTTCCACTTGGCGCGCGCAACATAGATGGAATCCCCCGTGTCTGCAGTGATGGAGATGCCCATCACCGTGTCCTCGGTAGTGATAACTAGTGATAAGTGATAATCATTTAGCTGTGATATGCTGTGATGATCTCTAATAAAATTCTCCAAAATCTGGATGTAAACTTGGGGATACCGTGCCCCCATCAAAAATGACAAATTCGTTACACATGTTGGATGATTTTGAGGTCCCCGGTTTCGCTTGGTCCGACGTTTTGGGAAACCCTCCAAATCCAATGCTTCCACACCACACTTTCCAGTGCTATTTTTTGGTGCCCACCATAGATCCAGCGCCACGAATATGTCAAAATCACCAAGGTGCCACTTGAATCATGGCGTCGTGAAGGATTGCCTTAACCCAGCCAGGTATGTCGGCACCCCGGGAAATGGTCACCAGCCTTTTCGATCAGCATCGTATGGAATATCTTCGACAACGATGGCATTAGTACTTTAAATACATTCGAACGGAATTGAAATCAACAAGTCACATCTCATCAAAATAAAAATAAGACCCATAAGACCCAGATTGTAGTGACAATGATAAGTTAATCTATAGTTAACCAAATTAGTATATCCAGAACATAGAAGAACAATAGAATAACCATACCCATAGGATCCATGTATGCTATATATGGTAACATGGATCCCATCAATATACCCCCTTTATGTTAGTATATATACCAGCACCATGGATCCTATGGGATAGAAGAACAATAGAAGAACCAAATTCCATCCATGTCCCAGCGGCTTCAGAGGCGGTTTCCACCATCAGATCCTCGCCCTTCGCGGCTCGCTTTAGTGCTCGATCCATCTCCTGTCGCGGCTCTTTCATCAGGGTTGAGACCCCGGGAGGGGTTGAATTGTTGTTTATAAATATATATACCTTGACCCTCCGAACCCGCAAAATTCGCAGGGTGGCACTTAAAACCCAGGGTTTCAAAACAAAACCCAAGGTTTTTCTATTTCCACAAATTTCGAGACCATGCCCCCAAATGCTCTGATTTTATTAATGCGGTGGGTCCTCAAAAAGTGTTGCATTTCTGTCCAGTCTACTGGTCATCGACGCCCAAACACAAGCCCAACACACAACAAAAACATATTATATTTTCACCAGTTCCAAGGGGTTCCAACACATGTTTATATCATGGGTGCACACGGGTAAATCACGGGTTGAACATGGGTTGAACACGGGTTAGAGAAAACCTGGTTATTTTCAAAATACACGAGGTTTAGCCTACAAACCCTGGGCATTCCTTAAGAAAACACGGGTTGACACGGGTAAATCACGGGTTGAACACGGTTTGCTAGAGGCTTGAATTCCCGACCCGTACTTTTCCATGTTGGGGTTGCGTTTTTCTCTACTTCAGATGTATAATGTAGATGTGGTTTCCTGACGGAAAGGCTGAATGGAGGAAAATCTAAGAAATATATGATGAAGCAAAGTAGGAGAAGTGTTGGAAGCAAGCACTATATCGAATTCGGACAGTTTGTAAGAAAACCCTGGTTTTTGTGACAAACCCAAGGTTTTTAGCATGATCACGGCTAAACCCAGGGTTTTAGTTTGCACCCGACAAATTTGTAGGGTTTGGAAGCTAAGGGTATATATATAGGCTAGCTGACAGAGGGCATGCATGTTGTATATTATATATATATGATATACGCGTATTATTCATGTGTGTGTGTGTTTAAATCATTTCAAAATCCCATTAATCACCATAGAATCCCATAAACTACCAGCGAGATCCCAAGGTTACGACCCCCGATTTTTCCGAAAAAAGCTGCCATCAGATCCACGCCGTCCTTCAACGTGATGGAATCGCTGCCATCAGCATCTAACACCCTCATCAACTCTTTGAAGTCGTCGTTGGAACAAGTGTACCTTGGTTTTTTACATTTTTTTACGCTGGAAATGTTGAACATGGCAGCACCAGCTTGTTTTGTTGCTTTATTTTCTGGGATTGTATTCGATAAATATGATGATTCTGTACCGGGTAGTGCATTCTGCCGCGCCAGGGCGGAAGGTTCGAAACCATAGATCTGGCGAACGATAAGAAATCAATGGCCGATAGGAAACCAGTTTTGAGATGCAGAAGCAATGAAGTGTTTAAGTTGTGAAGTGCATCAACGAATGAAACAAATGTGGCTGAGATGCCAATGAACTGAAAAAAACAATGAACCAATGAATCGATGAATCAAGGAATCAGTGAATCAATGAAGCAACGAAGCAATGAAACAGTGAGAGATTCTCTGCGTTTCTAGGACTTTGGCATCCTGGATGGTCATGAGATCTCGAGCATTGCCCAAATTTCATCGCATTTTTCTCAACATGTTGTGGTGCATGCTGACCCGAATAACGAATAATAGAAAGAGCAGGAACTTAAACCATGGCAGGTAAGGGCAAATCTCCAATGCTGATCCATGGATCGACAGTGCTGCCTGTAACTATGGTCTACATAGCTGCTTCACTCGTGAAAAAACATGGGATAGGCTCACAACTTGGGGACTTTCCAACAGAATTAGGTCAACAAGTGGGAACGTGACAGAAAGAATGTTGAAAAAAGGGGGTTGGGTAAAGCTGGTATGAAGAAAGTTAGGGTAAATAAGTCACCAAGCTGAGCAAAGTCGATTTTATTCATGGCAATGAAATGACATGATATTGTACGATCTCTGCATGCATATATATCCCCGATCCGTATATATATATATATACATATTTATGTTACGTATATATTGTACGCACATGTGCGTGTATCTATCTAAATGTGTGTGTGAGACTCAGAAAGGCACCCTGCAATGATCTGCCTCTACAGGGCCAGCTACCTGCGAACAGTCGTACGTAGCTAACTATGGCCACGTTGGTTAAAGATATGGCGTTGGCGGTTGAAAAAGGGGCACCCCCAATCTATATACTGCAATGGAATGGATCACAGCCATATTTCCATGAAAACTGCATTTTTGAGGTATATATACGGTATACACCATTTTTGGACGAACCCACATGTTGAACCTTGCGGTTGAAAGGTGCAATACCAAACCTACAAGTCATGCTGATTAGGAGCAAAAACATGCACTACAGCACACTCTAAACCTAAAATCACCTAAATACCATGATTGGGGTCGCCTTAATCAAAGAAGGTTCCATCCATCTGAGCCATTCCTGTTGGTTGCTGCCATTCAGCCAGTGCCAGTGCCGAGTGGCCCCAAGACATCCACTAAACCCTTGCGCAGTTCACTCCTTGATATCTCACCATCTCCTGACGTCAAAGGCTGACCCAATGGATCTATGGTTCCGAGATCCGACAATTCAAAACATCGAATTGAACGCCTCATTTTTCAATTTTCATCATTTTTTCTATGTTCAGGACTTTTTCGGCAATGAGTCAATCCTGACTGCTTGGTGTGGTGTACCAGGAGCCCATTTCTTGCTTCTGCTGGATTAGATGAACTCTTGGACAGTTGACCCTCCACATTCTACGGCGTGAACAAACGTCAAAACCCTCTTTCAACTTTCAACGAGGGTGCATACCACACATCGTGCAAGGAGCCATCCTGAACTAAGGATCCCAAAACCGCACCCACAGCTGATAGCATCGATTTCTTCATTTGGCTATTGAAAATCACCATTGTGAATAGGTAAATCATGGTAAATCATCAATCATCGAACTAGATGGGCCATGGTTTCCATAGCAAACTGTTAAATAACAGCTATAGAGATCTATAGAGGACATATCAGGAAGCGCCATGCCATCATTACATCATTCCCAACTGATTCTCCGCCTGAAGTATCCACGCGCCGCATCAAATCGGTGGTGCGTAGTTTGCTGTTGTCCAACCTGCAGCCATCTGCTGCTGGGGGCAGCAATCATTGAAGCATCAAATCTGGGAAAAGCCCCATGACTGGGCACCAGGACCATTGTGACATGGGACCACAATCTCAAACAGTTTGTGGTTGGAGGATCAATTCAATTCAGAAACCTGATAAATAATTTCGAACATGGATGAAACACGATCAAACTGAACTCCCAAAGATGCTGTCAACCAACACACATCACATATACTATATTTGATGATCTATGATGATCTCAAATACTTGTTTGACAAAAAGATTGGAAAAAAAACGGGAGTAAACTCAAACACCCTCACAGAACTGCAGAACCCCTGACCCCAAGTGGGTGAAACACACTAGTGACCCACCATCAGACAAAATATCAAATAAATACTGGCAATCAAACATGGAAAAGGATCTCACTAAATGGACGTGATTAGGAAAGCATGGAACTGTAGATGAGTGGATTCTTCAGCCGTGTTTGATGACACCAGAAGGTATTCCTTCAATTTGAGCCTAGGATCTGGTAGTAAATGGCCAACAGCATTTGCGTTGGCTTCGACATGCTTGTAGCCACCGACGGATCTAAACGCTCGTTGGACTTCAGGTGCTCCAATGGCTTGTTGAAGAAACTCGCCTGGGGGTTTGCGACATGGATAACCTGAGAGGTCCCCCTCACAGTATCTAAAAATTGTTGGTTTTAAGGATTATCAAGATCATTCAAAATCCCATGTCCAACCCTTCCCCCTATGGCCAAATTGAGAGTCCCTCGAGAAGGATTGCATCTGGTTTTTAGCCCCATTCAAAAATATTCTTACAAATTAAACAAATATTTTGTAAATGGCTATGTGACCCCAGTCCAACTGGCCTAAATCATACGGTGACCAATTTGTTTTACAGCCACGCACTAGGTTCTTACACCCCGATCATGAACAATACCCTCAGGTATTGAACATAGATATGGACGACCATGTTTTTTCAAGATGATTTACCTATAAAACGCCTGGTGATTTTCTATATATAGCAGCTATGTTAATTCCCGGATGAGATTTCCCACAGGCGTCATCCAGAATTCCCCACAGATTATTGCCTTCACACACGTGCGCACTCGCACACACACACACGCACACACACATATATATATATAGATACACGTATAACTGTAATACATGATTCATCAGTACTCTTTGTGTACAAATGTTTCCATTTATCATCATGATTCCAAATGATAATAACAATCTTCTATGATTGGCACATGCATAACACACACACACATATATCTATATATATATATATGTCATATACCTATTCATATATATATATACATATGTATGTGTGTGTGTCCTTTATATTTAACACAGTTGAACCCCCATATCGGGTACGTTTTTTGTCCCGCCCAACCAAGTGACCCTGGAGTTCATTCGGCTCCGCCGCGGCGAGTCGGGTTCCTTGCTGGCTGTGGAGACCGCAGGTGTCGGCGTCGGGTCGGAGATGGAGACGGTGCTCACCGGAGGTGGACGCGCTGGAGGTTCGAAGGTTTGGGACGCTTGAACCTCCTGGATGGAGGATGATCATCCCATTTACCCTCTGGTAAACTAACATAGCTATGGAAAATCACAATCTTTTATGGGAAAAACAACTATAAATGGCCATTTTCAATAGCTACGTTAAATTACCAGAGGGTATATCGATATATCCATAAAAAAATATAAACAATTATAAACATGATGAACAATTACATTTGTATAGCATGTTCACTAGCGGTTTTTATGAGATGTTTATGGAACTTTGTTGGAATTCACGGGATTTTGGGGTTTGAACATCTTGAAACATAAACAAAATGATGAGCAGTTCCTTCCACTCTTCCATTTGGCTTCCGAGAATGTGAAACAGGTGCAGCAAAAAATGATGAAACATTGGGGACTTGAGTTTGCAATAACAAGAATGCGGGGACAACAATGAACCATTAAGCTGTGAAGCTACAGAAAATGATGTTTCCCCTGCAAAACCTGGGGTGTAAGAGGGTTGAAACAACAAACATGAGGACAATTTGTGTCCCCAGTGAAGCAAACACGGCAATGGAAAATGCTGACTCTTGAACGGGGAAGGCATTCATAGCTTGGAATTGTCCATCGCGGAGTAAGATTGGAATAGGGAACTAGGCAACTGGTTCGTCTCACCAGAGTGAGCCAGCCTACCCATCCTACCCTACTGGTCCCAGGAACCAGAGTTTTCACTCACCATGGTTACCCTCTGGTAATTTAACGTAGCGATGGGAAATCAACATTTAAAACAGGTAGGTAAATCATCTATAAATTATTGAACTAAATGGGCCATGGCTTCCATAGGAATCTGTTAAATTACAACAGGGAAAATCATAATTAAACCCCAATTAAATCCCACTAAAATCCCAATTGAACCTCACTAAAAGCATGATTAAATCCCATTAAATCCAAAATTAAATCCCACTAAAGTCCATTAAATCCTATGAAATCACTACTAAAGTCCATTAAATCCTATGAAATCCCATTGCTTGATGTTAAGTCAGCATTTTTTCAGCTAGGCGGTCCTTAGGCACCAACGCTCGCATCCTCTCATACCTTGGACCACTGAACTCAACGTATGGGAACTCATTGAGCTCGCATATATTGGGTACATATCTGTCGCACAAAAACACACATATATATATATATCTGTGTGTGTGTTGTATGGCACCTATACCATCATCAACATTCATAATAATAATATGATAATAGTATGTCTAATAATTAATAATAATAACAATAACAATAGTATATATATATATATTATACATATTTGGCACATGTACAATCATGTACCTGTATAAGTGTAGGCTTTGCTGCATGATCTGCATGCCACTTGGAGAAGCATCACTCGGATCACGAGGTCTAACTGAGTTTGACCATTTTTTGTGGCGACCGGGTCGTACAGCCCGATTTATGAGAGAAATGGGACTGGTGTATACATATATTATGGTTATTAAGTGGTATTAACTTCTATATCTATTAAGTGGTATTAACTTCTATATCTATTAAGTGGTATTAACTTCTATATCTATTAAGTGGTATTAACCTCTATATCTATTAAGTGGTATTAACCTCTATATCTATTAAGTGGTATTAACTTCTATATCTATTAAGTGGTATTAACCTCTATATCTATTAAGTGGTATTAACTTCTATATCTATTAAGTGGTATTAACTTCTATATCTATTAAGTGGTATTAACTTCTATATCTATTAAGTGGTATTAACTCTATATCTATTAAGTGGTATTAACCTCTATATCTATTAAGTGGTATTAACCTCTATATCTATTAAGTGGTATTAACCTCTATATCTATTAAGTGGTTTTAACCTCTATATCTATTAAGTGGTATTAACCTCTATATCTATTAAGTGGTATTAACCTCTATATCTATTAAGTGGTATTAACCTCTATATCTATTAAGTGGTATTAACCTTTATATCTATTAAGTGGTATTAACCTCTATATCTATTAAGTGGTATTAACCTCTATATCTATTAAGTGGTATTAACCTCTATATCTATTAAGTGGTATTAACATCTATATCTATTAAGTGGTATTAACCTCTATATCTATTGAGTGGTATTAACCTCTATATCTATTAAGTGGTATTAACTTCTATATCTATTAAGTGGTATTAACTTCTATATCTATCAAGTGGTATTAACCTCTATATCTATTAAGTGGTATTAACCTCTATATCTATTAAGTGGTATTAACCTCTATATCTATTAAGTGGTATTAACCTCTATATCTATTAAGTGGTATTAACCTCTATATCTATTAAGTGGTATTAACCTCTATATCTATTAAGTGGTATTAACCTCTATATCTATTAAGTGGTATTAACCTCTATATCTATTAAGTGGTATTAACCTCTATATCTATTAAGTGGTATTAACCTCTATATCTGGTTGGTGGTTGACCTACCCCTCTGAAAAATATGAGTTCGTCAATGGGAAGGATGACATCCCATATATGAAATGGAAAATAAACAATGTTCCAAACCACCAGCCAGATATATACATATATGTATACATATATTATTGTTATTATAGATTATATAAGAATTAAGATATAGACTTCAGTGCATTGTGGGCAGCGGCGACATGCCATTACGCAGCTGGAGGGGCAATATATATATATATTTATACAAATGCAATTTAATAAAACCAATAATGTATAATATACAAATATAGTCACATATACTATATATCATAAATAATAACCGATCTATTTATAATAAAGTATGCTTCTCCTTCCATTCAAACACGATCTAGTATATACAATGTATATACCATATGTATATATACAGTATATATACCAGTATAAAAATAAACCAACTATATAGCTACTGTCACAATATGTACTATGTATCCATATATAAATCCTGTTTAATATGCATATACATGTGCATATAGTCTACCTTATTTATATATATATATTGTATGTAATATATATATATACATAGCGAATATATTTAATGTATATCTAATGTATATCCAATGTAATTATATCTAATATGTAAATCATATGTACATAATGAGTAAATGTAAATAAAAACACAACTAATCTATCAGTGATATATTCTATCGTATTATATATATATATTATATATTATATAATTATATAGATATATATATATATATATGACGTGTTAAGTTGCCCGCAACATCCAACCCATGAATCCAGCCATTTTTGCACAGGCTCTTTGTTTTGACCAAGGCACCAACGGCGCATCTGCTCCGGTTGCCCTCGCAGCCTGACCCGCTCATTGCCACACTGCAAGGAGATCTTGGAAAACGTCTCTGCATCGAACTCAAACTCATTGGAATCTGAGAGGTCAAAGACCTTCAAGACCTGACATTTTTTGACTTGGTTTTCCCATGGGAAAACCATGGGTTTTTCAAGAGAAAACCATGGTGAGCTTCAGAAATATCATGGGTGCGGTTTTTTGAACAAATCCAGGGAGTTGATCAACAAAATCTTGCCCAGGGACCCTACCATTGGTCAAAAACCTATGCGAAAACGGTTTCGGTGGATGCCCAAATATCAACTTTACCATCTGGTTATGACTAACATAGCCATGAAAAACCCTTATAAATGGAGGTTTTAATGGGAAAATCATCTATACATGGGCCATCTATACCATGGCTATGTTAAATAACCAGAGGGTAAGTTCAGCGTTCAAGCTTGGAACTGTGGTCGATGTGATGGACATATGTCAACAATGTCAACCCTGGATGAATAATAAACCCCAAACGGCTATTTCAGTGGGACGCTACCATAAAAAAGTATCATTCATCATGACTTGGGAATACTATGGGGGGAATACTGGGAATACCACCCCTAATTAATGGTTACCATGGGTTGACATTTTCTACAGTCCATAGCCACATCCAATATCATCCAATCATCGGTTCTTTTCACGGACTGCCAGGATGCGTCTTGCTTCTGCCCATGCTCGTCCATGGAATATTGCTCCAGTTGCCCATTCTGCAAACAGAACCAGCCCGAAGCCCATTTGCCTGGCAGGGATAGTCCCCAAGGGAGATGCGAAGTGTCAGGCTGCGTACCAGGCTTGGATGGTAGATGTATATGGCCCCAAATGGTCCAAAAATTCTCCAAATTTAAAACCAAATGATGACATGAAAGTCAGACTGCATTCACTTGACCCGGGAAGCTAACTCAAGAATTGGCAGAGGATATTTCAAAATTTGGTATGTCCAGCGATCAAGCAAAAGCTAAGAGTTGAGACCCAACCAAGCAGCTTATGAAATATAGGTACAATCTTATGTGCATCATTGCACGTAAATGATCATAAATGCATATCTCAGTCTTTAAGGACAATCCAACTGCGTCAACCATTTAGATTCTATATATAGATCTCTTCTTCTGGGCAAACCCATGGAGTTCCATGTCGATCATTGTCTACCTTGCAGCCATCAATGAATCATTGTGGCAGGGAAACGTAGGAAATGTATTCAAATGGTATAGGAACCGTCCAGGATCTGTAAAGGTCCCGTGCTATAGCCAGACGGGCTATCCTGGCCTATGACACCTTTGCCAAAGCGATACTCTAAGACATCCTCCAGCGCCATTTCGCTGAAGCTTTGAGCCTCTAAGAACAAGCCTGCGGATTTTTATTAATGAACATATGCATATGAAAGTGATTACTGATGATTACTGTGTCGAATTATGCATATGATTAGATGAGATATATGATATATATATATATAATGCGATAAACCCAACAATATCCAACAATAAACCATCCCAGTACCCATCCGGGTCATCCGGGGTTCTATTAAAAATCAACCCGGGATTAACGCAATAAATCACCATTGGGGAATAGTTCATTGCTAGGTTTGTCTCTGGCAACTTGACCCCATCAGCTATCGGATGTTCAAACGGTGGAAGCCATGCAGGCCCAGAAAACGTAGAGAGAAACAAACCAATCCCCAGAGACTTTCCCAGAGACTTTCCCATAAACAATCCCCAGGATCAATAACCTGGTTGGTGGTTTAAGTCATCTGAAAAATATGCAATAGCCGCTGGGGACATCATGATTTCATATGATGAATCATTTAACACATAGTGAAAAACCACCAGCATATTTGAAACCCACATTGGATACAGTTGGGTGTGTATGAAAGGGAACATCCCCATTTTAACTTCTAGTCGATGAAACCCCCATGAATCATCACAAATACAACCGGTATATACAAAGGTACATTACATCAAAATCCAGCTGCAAAAATCGACATGTTCTTTCCAGGCTGAAATCTCACCAACGCACGCTGGGTTTTGTCCCATTCCTGCCATTCCAACTGAGGCTGGAAAATCCTCATTGTTTCATGGAGCTTTCCTCATGAAACATGGAGCGGAAATCATGGGGAAATCATCTATACTGGTTGGTGGCTTCAACCCCTCTGAAAAATAGTCAATGGGAAGGATTATCCCATATATTATGGAAAATAAAAAATGTTCCAAACCACCAACCACTATAAATATCAGGGATTTTTCAGCAAAGCATGTTTGATCAACTGAAAATCCAGGCAGGGATGCGATAAAAAAGCCAGGAAATGCCTTCAGAAATTGCAGGTGCTTCCGCCCTCCACTAAAACCTGTGCATCCTGAATGGTCGATGTGTCCAAAATTTTGGAGCCCAAAATTTAGGTTGGCTTTGGGTATTTTTAAGCAGGCTTCTAGTGATTTTCAGTTTTGGAAACACCTACTTCATCAGTAGCCTGTACATTGGCACATCGTGCGCGGTTTTCCCGCATCACGACATTCCACCGCATGTGATAAAAAACTATGGATGACAGTGATGACAGCTTCAGCTCCCTTGATTCCACGGGGATTCCTGAGAAATGATGTGTTCAAGAAAATGTTATCTTGGATTTTAAAAATTACCAGCAACACCTTCCACCAAGAATAAATAAATATATATATATATACAGTATATACATATCATATGCATAATATGCCCACATGGGCCACCAAAATGTCCAATACTGAACTTCACCCTTCACCAGGGCCAAGTTATCGCGGGGCATTGCCATTTTTTGGGGAACGGAGTGTCTCCGATTTTCTCAGTTTGCCTGTGGCATCTGGGCATCACCCTGGGGACTCAGGGTACGCGCTTCGTTGCGCTTGGCAATCCACTTGAAGGTCTCAGGGTACGTCTCCTAGGAGCTGAAGATGTTGAAGGATGATGGGAATGACGCAATTCTGATGCAGTGCTACTTTCATCTACTTTCTATACAGATACCATTAGATAATTATTGAGTCATTCAGTACATTCAGCTGTATTTCATCTGGATATATCTGGATATATCTGGATGCTGGATGTATGCGTTCAGTCGCCCCCGTTCACATTAAGCAGAAGGTGTCAAACGCCTTCAATGTTGACACAGCGAAATTTTCTGAACGTTGATCTACAAGAAGCCTGTATCAAAAAAAAGTATCCTAGCAACAGCAACTGACATCACCTGAAAATGAGCATCTATGACTCCGGGCACGTTTCCTCCGCTGAAAGCAAGCAGGCACTTTGGCCCAGAATCATGGAAACCCGTTCCAGCCACATCGGGTTTGTCTGAAAATAGGCTTCTTTAAAATCCAATGGTTTACCCGGCCTGGCAAACGTGACCACATAACGAACTGGAAAATCACCAAATTTTCTAGCTGGGTAGTCATCAACTATAAATCTATGGCCATGGCTTTCCATGATTTTCCATGTCGCTTTTTCTATGTGTACCAGGCCGGCTATCACGTCAGGTCACCACTGCTACCCTCTGGTAAACTAACATAACTATGGAAAATCACCATTCTTAATGGGAAAATCCACTATAAATGGCCATTTTCAATAGCTATGTTAGTCATTACCAGAGGCTAACCGCTCAGCTGTTTCAGCCATCAGGAACGATCAGCTTGGCTTCGGATCCAGGGGATTCGCTCCACTCTGCGCCTGCAAGGGTCTGGTACTCCGCATCCACATCATCCCGTTGGATGCCTCCTCATCATTAACCATTGATACACATTGATAAACATTACCCTCTGGTAATTTAACGTAGCTATTGAAAATGGTCATAGATTTTCATGGATTTTCCCATTAAAAATGGTGATTTTCTATAGCTATGTTAAATTACTAGAGGGTAATAAACCACTACCATCATCATCATCATCATCATCATCATCATTATCCCTAAAACCCATCTTCAGCATTCTCCATGAATCACTGAGAAATCCAGGTTCCCTGCATCCCCAAGATCACCTCAGACCTAGCGCAAAAACTTCATCAGTTGGTGTACCCATCATCCGTTGATCAAGGCAAACAGTATCACCAACCAATGCTGGTTTCACTTGCTGAGAAAACTCTCTAATTTTGGCAAACTTTTCCCAGTGACTGGCTGTCTAGGTGAACTCTTAGCCCCCACTGTAGCCCCAGCCGAACAAACTCCTCAGGTCCCAGCCACGATCCAACCCCCTTCGGTTGCCTGTAGCTTTCGCAGCTCCTTCTCCCAGCCCAAGGCCGTAGCTAAGGTGACACATCCATCGTCGCAGCTGCCTCCGCAGTTGATGGATATACAAAAACAAGTTTGGCAAGCGGAACAACACATCAACAAAAAACCAGAGACATCACATAGGACCTAGGAACCAGTGTTTTTTTTGGATTTATAACATGATTTTGATCTGGTTTTGGTATGGTTTTTGGTCTATGGGGCAACCTCCAGAGACCGGCAGCACTCGAGATAAGGGTCCTATGTCAGGGGTTTTTATGTCCAAATTAAACATCACCCAAAAAGAAAGGGGATATAATCTGCAAGAAATATTTGAAGGTGTCCAAAATCCCCAAAAAGGGACATTTACCAAGCCATGTATGTGTTTGACCTACGTGTTTGACATGGCTCTTCCTTCTGGCCCTGGCAAATTCTTTTCAGCAGCATCCGGACCTTCGAACCACACGTCCCGCCAATTCGCAAGTTGAGGAAGACTTGGCAGGGCGGAAAGTGGGCTTGCACTGGCTGCGCTGTCAGTAACCGGCTTCTATTTACACAAATTTCGATCAGCCACCTAAAAGTTTAAGAAGAGCGAGCAGAGTCAAAATTACAACTGTCCTGAAGTAAACCTCCCGGCTATATACTAGTTCTGTCAGTGGTACACAACATGTGTGGAAAGTAATTCTATCTACTT
Source organism: Cladocopium goreaui (assembly GCA_947184155.2). Classification (NCBI taxonomy): domain Eukaryota; class Dinophyceae; order Suessiales; family Symbiodiniaceae; genus Cladocopium; species Cladocopium goreaui. The sequence continues at coordinate 367,064 of CAMXCT020005846.1, forward strand.
GGTGGTTTCAACCCCTCTGAAAAAATATATTGGTCAGATGGGATGATTAAATTCCCGATAATTATATGGAAAGTCATAAACTTCATGTTCCAAACCACCAACCAGATATAGATGATATAGTAGTTCTGGTGTAGTGTTGCATGGGAACTCATACCATTGGATGAACTTAGGGGGACCCCATGGCGTAACCCAAAACAGGTCAGGCAGCTTGATACAACATTAAAAAAAAAAACATGCTTGATCTTGTCCGGTGGTTGTATCCATCTGTTTGCTAGTAAATTTGCACCATTTTCATCTGCAAATGTTAAGTACACTTTGAATGGAAGCCCTTGTCCCTGAGACTTCAGAGGGCTTCATGTTCGCCACAGTTCCAACCGACCGTTCCCTGACCATCTGCATCCAAGAGTCTGAAAGCGGAAGCCAAAGAGCAACTTGTCACAAGTGCCAGAAGGCTCCCTGGTTAGTGGCCGGTGCTTTTGACAAGGACAACTGACAACTGGTGATATAGACCTGCACGATTTGTAGGTCGAGGTTCTAACCAACGATCTGCATGACAAGCTTGCCCAATGGGATTCTTGGAAAATCCCGTCTTGTTGGTCGGCAGCGTGAAAAAATCCAGAACATCTTCAGGGTGATGAGTTGCAAAACACATCTGAAAATCTGATGATACATTATGTAAAGCTGCATGAGGGTGCATATTTCTATAAATAATTATATACATATATATATATATATATATGTGTGTGTGCGCGTATGTATGTGTGTAATATGCAGTTATATATATATATATATATCACGGCTGAAATACAACAACTCGCCAACCTGAGAATAGCTGTTGTCATGCGGCCATTTGGGGACGTGTCCCCTTAATCATCATTCCAGTGACGACAGTGACGAAACGACGTGTCACTATACTGTATTTCATCCATGTATATATATATATATATCCTTCTCTCTCTTTCTCTCTCTTCTCTCTCTCTCTCTCTCTCTCTCTCTTCTCTCTCTCTCTCTCTATTGTTTGATTTATTTATTTGAAGGTTTCTTGAAATGGTGGTACCCCGTACCCCCAATATCTTCCAAGATTGGACCATTTTAGTGTTGAAACAACAATGTTTTTTGGGGGATCTGCCATGACGTAAGAACCCCCAATATATTGACATGCTATCCACCATCACCTCAGCTTTTGTTCCGGGGCGCCTGTTGATCAGGAGTCGCGGGGCAGTGGGAGAGGCTTTGCCCACCAAACTTGCGAAGGGTTCCACCACCAGCGACGTGCCTATGACGATCATCAAATCCTCAATGCCATGGGCAGCTCAGGAGTCAAGTTGAGTCTCATCACAGTCTTATCATAGTCTCATCTTGCATATCTATGGTGACAAAGGGTTCATGCTTGAAGATTTTTGATGATCTGCAGGTGAATCTGCAGGTGAAACACCGCTGGAACATTTCAATATTATACCCTCCAGTAAATTAACATAGACCCTGGCAGTCATCGGGGTTGGAAGATTAGTGAAACCTCTAAAAATTTGTGATTTTCAGGGTCAGACTGTCAATTTACCAGAGGGTAACCATTATTACATGATTAACCATGATTACTAACCATTATTAACCATTATTAACCATGATTACTAACCATTATTAACCATTATTAACCATGATTAACCATTATTAACCATGATTAAATATGGGCTCTCCATCTTGAAAGGCTCCCAGGCACATCGCCCAGCGACGCATTTTCGCAGGTCGTCCTCCTGCAGATCCCAGAAACGATCCGGCAAATCTTCGCCGAACATCACCACGCTAGGCTTCCTTGGTGAACACATCAGCAGTGCGCACTGCGCAGCTACAGCATAGGTATATATCATTATATATATATATATATACCCTCTGGTTATTTAACATAGCCATGGTATAGATGGCCTATTTATAGATGGTTTACCTGGGTTTACCTATTAAAAATGGTGATTTTCCATGGCTATGTTAAATAACCAGAGGGATCCAGAGGGTATATGGTAACCGACAGAATTATGGAGAAAAAAAAACGTTCAACTTAGACAGGCGGCGCCTGCGTCCGATTTTTCCATAATTGGGTTTTTCCCCATAAGGGTTCAAAATATCCCGGAAGTGATCCGAACCTTTTTTTTTTTGATTAATTCTTGGAGGTGGCCATTATTTCCATAATTGATTTTTCCTGTAAAATCAGGGGGCTAGGGCAGATTGACCGGTTTTTCCATAATTATTTTTTCCATAATTAATGTTTGGGGCTCCACCTGTTGGACATGTCATGGATCCACAATTCAAACCCCTTTTTTTGGGGGTTATGGAAATATGTATGCAAATGCAAGTATGTAGTATCAACCCAATTGGTGGCTTGGCAAAAGGATACATCCCGCATATGTATGTACGTACAACAATGAGTTTTGGTGGTGCAATTGTATATCAATGGAAGACTTAGGGGCATATACCAGATCTTTAGACACATATTTTCTATAATTCAATATTCCCCCTTAAAATGCATTCAAATTGCGAATCGATGGACATACAGTCACCGACAGAATTATGGAAAAAAAAATAATTATGGAAAAAAAAAGGTTCGTAACTTTTCTATCATAGACTGGCGGCGCCTGTAAATTGAAACGTTTTTTTTTTCCATAATTCTGTCGGGTGCTGTATCTGTCAGCATCTGTCAGCATTGTCAGATATCGGCCCCTTGGTGAACACATCGACTTGGGCAACACCATCCCACATCATCCCAGCCCGGGGCCCGGGAAGGGAAGAGCTTGGGGCCTTCAACATGAAAAAAGGCCGTCCTCAGGACTCAACCCAATACCATAAACCTCCAATAAACGGATCAAAAAATAGAATGGCACTTAAACGATTTAACTGGTGATTTTTCTTCACCTTCCCATCATTTTTCCATATACACATTGGTAATGACTAATTACCATCATTTACCAACCATTTCTATCCATTTCTGGTAAATATACATCTTGTAAATTCCTATGGTTTTCCAATGATTTTCCCCGTACCCCCAATGTTTTCGAGCTTCACTAGCCCTCCGTGAGTAGCTGCAAGCGCTCTCCAGCCTTTTTCGCCAGCAAAGATGGCTTGCCTGACAAGTGATCTTTAGGCACCTAAACAACACATAGGAACTATAGCACCCCCAAAAAAAGAAAAGTAAAATCCTATACTAAAAATAGGGGCGTAACCACAAGCGGTTGTTTTTTTTCTCTGCTTCCGATTGGATCCGATGGGAATCAGGATGCATCCCAAGATAATGATATCAACAGGATGGACCAAAATCTGGTCTTTGAATTGGTTTCAAACCTAGGAACCGAGTGCTTTTCAGAATGACCCCAAGCTGTTCTGTGCTGTGGCCTGACCTCGGCTATCCTCAGGTGACTTTCATCTGGTGGAGCCACTTGATCTGTGACTCTCTCGGATTGTCAACCCTCGGTCCTCCAAAAACATCTTCGAAAACAAATCACCAAACCCGGAACTGGAACTTACCCATCCAAATCCCTTGTTCAGGTTCTCCAAGCCCTTGATGTTCAATTGATGGTATCCCACATATCCCACAGGTATCCCTGTCGCCAACGGGCCTCAACTCGTCGACCTCCACGAAGCGTTGGGTGCCAACTACGTGAGCTTCGTCCATGTTGCCGTGGGCCGCCACGATCTTCCTGGGGCATCATTTCTTGCGTCCAGAAAGGGATATGATACCAATGGGACCTCGAGATACTGAAGAAAATCTGCGGTATAGGTGTAAGCCCGGCAAATACCATCTGGTTATTTAATATAGCCATGGAAAATCACCATGTTTAATAGGTAAACCATCTATAAATGGGGCATTTTCCATGGCTATGTTAAATAACCAGATGGTATATGCCAAAACGAATTAAGGCGTGTACTTACAGTAAAAAATGTGCGCACTTGGAACATGCTAAATCATCGAGATACATGGAGCTGGTATGAGTTTATAGTGCTCAACAATGCTTCGAACACCAGCAGCAAAAAGGCACATGGGTGTGAATGTTGGCCACGGAAAGTCCTCAAAAAACAAAAACAAAGCATGTCAAACTCGACTTTGTAGCATTTCAACAAGAATTGCCTAGTCCACCTTACCTGAAAAAATGGGAAAATGAAACAAGAAGAACAGAACAATGCAATTTTATTGCGAACGTCCTAGTTGTTTCACAAAGAATGCACTATCAGTATAAACTAGACCCCACAGTTGCCACATTTTGGTGGGATATGGGATGCGATATGGAATCACAGTAGTCAAAAATGGTGCAGTCGCGACTACATCTCCGAGCTTCTCTGGGCTCACGCCTGCTTGACGCTCTAAGGAATCCTGGGAGCATGGCTGGGCATAGCAGCACCATCATCATCTTCAATGGATTGGTTTGAGGGAAAATCTACAGGAAACCATGGTTTTTACTTTTTACCATCAAATTTGATGGGGTTCCTGTAAATGTTCCTATCATCCTATTCTATGAGATCATCATCATCACCACTATGATCATGATAATCATTATCATCAGAATGATGATGGCAATAGAAATGATAACGATCTGATTCTGTAACATTGATAACAATCATATTACATCATATTACGTATTACCCTCTGGTATATTAACATAGACCCTGGCAGATAGGGGTTGGAAGACTAGTTTCCACTATAAATTGGTCATTTTCAGGGTCTATGTTAATTTACCAGAGGGTAATGTCCACTTTACCAGAGGGTAATGTACACTATCATATACTAGTCACGACAGGAAATCATCAGTGTGCTGGAGAGGTGGACCGCTTGCGTGTTCCCAGTGGACCACTTGCAGCCATGATGCAATATTCCTCGGAATGCGGATGAACAAATGCGTCGTTGATTTTCAGATGTCCAACAGAGTTCCAGTTGATTCTATCATATCTTTTACCCATAGGATCCATGTATAGTATAGATGCTAACATTGGGGGTATATTGATGGTAAATGTTACATAATGTTACCATATATAGGATATATGGATCCTATGGGTTAGATTTTGCCAGATGTTTCGCAAAATATGGTGCTTTCATGTGCTTTCAGTCATTTTCAGTCGGCGATGATCTGCTGAGTCTCCGAATGTGCCAGTGCCCAATTTATGCCCAATTTATGCCCGAATGTGGCACCAAATGTGGCAAAGAGTCTGTGTGTAGCACCTTCGAAGAAGCCCCTGGCACCAGTGTCATCTCCATTCATCTTCATCAGGTTATAAACAAAAGAGGGACAGCTACCAGGATCACCAACCCAGACATCAACAAGCATCATTGGAGGCCGCTGGCCTGAAAATGCTGCAGATTACACGATCTACATCTGGCCATATCCTAAAAGTAGAAACAATTAGAAGAGCACGTTGAGTTAAACAAGTGAATGCTATTTGAAACAAAGGAATGAACGAAGGTACACACATACTATATACAGAATGTACAGCCTACATACTTTAATTGTAAAGTTAAGACGGCAAACTATGTAAAGCAACACTACCATGGACCACGTTGCAAATCGTTGCAACTATCCCAACACTTCCCAACCACTGGCAGCTCCTTGCCTTCGTTTCCAACCTGGACCCATGTGAGGATGGCTTGAACCACCCTCAAGAAATTGGATGGTTTAACCAATGTTTAACCAGCAAAAAACTTAAGGATCCAAACCAAAACGATCCAAAGTGCTGGAAAATTGATTACAGCCAACCAGAAGAGGAGGACTCACTAACCGTTAGGCCCTGGATGACACGACAGCTGCCGTCATGCCAGGCTGCAAGCGTATGAAGTGGTGACCGATGGTGGGTTCATAGTGGCCCGGCCACAAGTCGCGGCACAGCTCGTAGAATGGACCTCTTGTAGCGGATCGACCGGATCGAAAAAGCTGGAAACCAGGCAGCAGCTCAGTCTAAGCTCAGTCAGCCTCGATGGACATGACAGGTATTGACAGGTCACAGTCACATACTGGGCCTGGCTCTTTCTGAAAGAAATCGAGGTTAAAAATGCTTTCAGGCTCCGTGAGGTTGAACCGCTGCAAGTTGTCCTTGGAGGCGTTCGCTATCGCTCGCTGTACGGCAGGAAGTGCGCGCAAGCTACCAGATCTACCAGCTGGGTACGCGTCAAAATTTGGTATAAATAACTTGGATGAGTTGAATTATAGCAGCTCAAGAGTGCTCTCTAGCACTAAAAGTGATTAAGAATTTGAGGTGCATGGGGTCAGTCTGACATTTGCCTCGTCCTAAGCTCTGGGGCTCAAGGCGGAGCACGATGACAGGTGGAGGGGCTAGGAATTTGATCTGTTGAGACTGCCCAGTTCAGACCTGTGACTGTGGGATCACCGCGTGACAAAGCTTGGATGGATTACGTTTAAATCTTGGGCCAGATGTGCAGCACATTCAATATTCCTACATCATTACATCATATTACATCATATTACCGATATTACATCAACATTTCCGAAAATGACCCATCAATCAGTCCATCTCCCAAACTTTTTCCGGGAAAAAAAAAACCAGCAATTCGTTGGTTTTTCGCCCTTGACCTCGCCGAGTCTCATAAAGTCCACTTCCAGGTGTCCGAAAGTCCGGAATCCTTGGAGCAGCGTTCAGATCAGGGGAGGTCCCTACCATCCACCATGGAAGCTGAAGAAAGGCCAGGCCAGGATCAGCTCTCCACATCTTTGCGGCCACAGAAACCCAGCAGAGGTTGAGATACCAGCCCCACAAAGCACCACGATGTTCTGACATTGCTGGTCTTGGATGTATCTTGCGATCCCTGCGGCACCCGTGCTGAAGCGTGGCTTATGGATGCTGGGATTTGAGATCTGATCCGCTGATAGCGAATTTACAGCAGGTTGGCTAACTTTGTTGATCAAACACTATAGTCACTAGAGTCAAAAAATGTTCCCCACATCACCACATATTTGAACCCACTATTGAAACCCTCAAGTATTAGTCGATGTCTCCCTCTGGTCTCAAAAGGGACCCGCCTGCAACATCAAAGGACTGCAGCATGGGATCCCGTGGATCCTCTTGTTGAACGCCTCGTAGAGCATCCAATGGATGCACTCCTTGCGAGCGCATCAACTGAGTGCCATTGAACCGACAAGGAACGATTGGTTGAATCGGTGTTCCAGTTCCGCGGCATGACCTGCTGGTCCACAGAATTGAGCTAAAGAATTTGGACAAATATGGGATAATCGTGAAGAAATGAACAAATTATGAAAAAATGAGGGCAAACTGATTCATCACAAAGGAATTGGAGTGTATATATATATATTGGAATCTAAGCAAAGTAAGGTGTAAATCAAACCCATCTTTGACAGAATCCATGACAAATAGCCGGTGCATGCCTGTACCTATGCCAACCGTTCCCAGGTTGTTCTGCTGCTTCACACCTCTGAAGAAACATGGCTATGGATCAGTTCATTGGGCACACATCCTCGAAACTTGGAGAGTTCATACTAATAACCAATCATGCTACAAAACGCATACTACAGTGATCGACAGTGTTTCCTGGGTCTTTATTCCTTCTATCCTGATTGTTCAAGTGCCTGGGAACAGCCTGTCAAACTGTGGGCACGCAACTTGTTGCCAAAGTCCAAGGATCCCTCCGCCGCTAACAGCCGCAGCTGTGCAAGCAATTGCTCCTGGGCGCCCACCCACGTTAGGACCTGTTAGCACACCCAGCTCCCTGGCCTAATGACGACACAGCGAGAGACCACATGACCTTTTAAGGACAAGAAATCTCCTCCATGACCCTTAGAAATGGCTAGAATTTGACGAAGAGTTAGCCATGAAGTTGGCTAAACTCAACTCACTCTCCTGTAGCTTATGCCATGAAAGGCCAAGCATCATCGCCTCTGAAGAGACCGCTCTCTTCCAATTGATTCAGGATTTCCTGGATGCAGCCCAGCTGATTAGTGATTTGTAATTCATGTGAGATCCATACAAAACATTGGGGGAATTCATGGACATCTCTTACATACTGTAACTGGCACATTTCATTTGGCTCTTACCATCTCTCCCCCACTTATGGGATGCCCCAAGTCCATGGGCACCATCCCAAGTCCGGGTAGGAGAATTGAAATTCACAAACCATAAACCACATATTGGAGATGGCTTGTATTACATATACATACAAATCATACAATATACTCAATGTTTGCATCCACGATGCAGTTTGAACTGCAAGAGAGAACTGCATTGCTGGGCATGGCTGGGACACCCCGACCTCCGGATCACTTTGCAAGTCAGCTTCGCAGCCCGAAGCCTCCGACTTCGATGACTCATTTTTTCCGGAGGGTTGCACCATCGGGGGATATGATCAACCATGAAAAAAATATAAAACATCAGCAAGAAACCATGTTTTGACCAAAAATCCCCATCGAATGAAAGTCAATTCCTGGCTCCAATTGGCTTTTCCATAGGGATTCATAGAGAATATAGATAGCAATAATTAGCAATAGCTCATCACTCCTTAGTTCCCTCCAACCCCCTGGGACCCCTCCAGGCCCCTGGAGTCAGTTCGCCCCCGCCTCTGCCCTCGCCGCCACGCGACGACGCTGCCCCCAAGGGTCTGAGCCCGAGCCCTGGGAGCCCAGTCCGCTGTGCCAGGGAGGGAGGCCCCAGCAGCTGGCCTGGTGACGTTGCGTCATCGTCGTCGTCCCCAAAAGGTCCCTGGAGACTTGACGAGTTTTTCACGAAGTTCCCCGAAAAAAAATCAAGACTGAAAGCATCCAAATCCGAACTGCAACTTGAGTTTCATCAATGAATAAAACGCACCAAACAACCAGGGTTGCAAAGGTGTATTGATAAGGGGTAGGGGTTGAGAACCGCACATTTTAGGGAAGTAAATGATGGTGAAGATACGGATGCGTCAGCTGTGCCAACGTGCCAATTTGGGTGGCCCGCCCATAAGAAGAAGCACCACCACCCGCCAAAAAAAAACACATTGCTGAAATGTGGTGGATCTGTCAATGGACTGGGGTCTCATCGTTGGTCTCATTGTTGGAGGGGATTCTTGTTGGGGGTATGATGTTCGTCAAGGAAACCAGGAGTGCGAATTCAAAGTCAGAAAAGTCAGAATGAACAATCATCAAGTAAAGATGTTCACCTGCAGGCAGCAATAGGACATTGGCCAACACGGCAGGGAACCCAAATGATACAAACCAGACAAAAATCACCCACGATTGAGAGAGAGAGAGAGAGAGCTATATATTATATACATATATGTATACATCTACAATCTGGCCACCCAAGACTGTGTGGACAGCAGCTTCGAAAGAAAGATTTGTACATGATGGAATCATATAATAATGGGTTTTCCAGCATGCTTTTGCGTCAAATGAGTCGCCCCAGGGGCGCTCATTTCCCCCCCATCATTGAAGAAATATCATCCATTAAATTCCAGTGGCTGGGCATGTTATTTACAACAGGCAAATGAAGATTGTGATGGCAGTACCTGTAGCATTATGTCAACTTCGAAGTATATAGCAACTCTATTACTATGTAAATCTAGTATAATCAAACAGCCGTATATAGCAAATCTATGTAAATCTACCATAATCAAACAGCCCAAAGTCTGTGCAACAAAAAGGCAATAGTACTTTCAATCAGGGCAGATCAAACTTATACTCCCAAGTAAACAGACCCGTTATTCCATTTCAAATTGACACCAGTTCAATGTAAATAAAAGATTAAGCACCACTCACGGTGATCCAATGATGTGTTTCAAGCAGGGGTGTGATGTGATGCCGTGAAATGACATTGGTTTTGAACCGTCACTCAACCCTATTCTCATGAGGTCCTTCTCATCTGCCCATGCCAAAAACAATTCTTGCGCAGCATACCTGATTGGTGCCCAACCACCATACTGGAAGATTTGCATCAAGTATCATCAATTTGAACACGTTAATAATTAGTGACTTAGTGATTATAATAGTCAATAAAAATAACATAGAAATTTCACCCCGGTGAAATTTTCGGAACATATGAACGCAAATTTCGGGTTCCAAAAAATCCCCGATTTCGCTGGTTCACCAGCCCTCCATAGCCCCAGTGGCAGCACCACAAACGGCCAAAGGCCACCATCGCCCCGCTGCATGGCGCCGCCAAAGGAAGCGCGTCTTCCGCCAAGGCGCCGCAGGCGCACGCATGCTGGGCCAATGGATGCGGCCTTTCTTGAGAGCTTTCCATCCTGGTTTACTGTAGATGTTAATGTTGGTAAAGATCAAACCATCCATATTTTGATGGTTGATACATATACCATGAAATTTTAATGGTGTGTATATCCATTTATGGAAAAATGGTGGATAGTTTACTACAGTATTGCTTGACTAAGAACATATGTTGAGAGCCGCTGATTTGAACACTGCTTCTCCGTGATGCATCGTTATATCAGGTACCATCAAACATCACAACCGTTGTTCAACCGGTACTGAAACGTCCAGAAGCCTGCCATGCTGCATTGGATCTGATTAAACGAATCACCTTGTGGTCCCCTCTCAGGGTATCCAATATATCTAACAAGAGATTATATATGAATATTTAATAATGTTAGTAAAGCACTGTCATAAACCACCCATTTTTGGATTAATGGTTGAATTCCCAGCAATTTCATGACACTTTGGAGATGGTGGAGCCTACTTGTATTGCTTTGCTAACATAAAAAAATTCCCTCTTTTTTTCATATGTTCCCATCATGGTTTCCCGGTCCCATGCCATAGTTTCCCATAGCATCTCCTCTAAACTGCTGGGGGCTGCATGCATCTCCGACACTGTTGACCTGACAGATTGTGGAGGATTCAGGTTTTATATGAGTTTTATGTGATTTTTCCGGTCATCTGGAGGACTCATTTCTGAGGATTCATGTGATTGGATTTTCAGACTTGATTTCTGATTGTCCTTCCACAGAGGATCGCACAGATTGACATGACGCCGGAGTGGTTGACCAGGAATGGCCTACATGCGACCAAAGGGCTAGGGGCTGTGTTCTTTTCGGATGAGAAAAATGCCGCGGGTGGCATGTGCCATGAGATAGTGGATGCTGTCACATTGAGACATGCCATTCTCCTGTTCATATATGAGATATTTTACTGCATGAGGACATAACAAAGTTATGTAACGTCTCTCTCTCTCTCTCTCTCTCTCCATCGCCATCTCCAAGTTATGTAACGTGGTAAACCCAATTTCATAAACCATCCTCAAAATCACCGTTTGTATCGGTGCTATATAAACCATCCCCAAATGGTAGGTTTATTACTGGTTTTACCACATTGTTCCATTTCACTTGGCAATGCCACATGGGAAAACAAAATCCGTTGGCCTTGAATTCCCAGTGCTTGTTCAAAGCGAAACTCACATGAAGTTGTTTCATGTTGTTTCAGTTGTTTCCACCCCCACTGCCACTTGGTATCGTAAAACAATTTACAAATCACTTGTATACCAAATAACTTAAGTGACTTCCACGTCCAATCCAACACGGGGTAAACCCTCTACCCTTGGTAATCTAACCTGCCTTGGAAAAAGATCTTAAGTGTCGTAATATATATATATATATATATATATGTGTGTGTGTGTTATATAATGTTACATATCATATAATATCAAATATACATTATAATATGTATTATAATATATATATATATATGTGTAGATCATTTAGATTCATTTACTGCAAGTCACATTTATCCACACAAAATGTGATGATCCATCCAGCCAAGATTGATTACAAAAGAGTACAAATTCAGCGAAGTTAAAAAAAAAAAACGCTTCCAGGTCAAAGCCCCACCCAAGACATGTCAAAAAAACGGCCTAAATCAAAGGGCTCAGTTCCCCATGGTCATAAGGCCTTCAGGCCTTGGACAGTTCCCCTTGTTCCTGGCACCTTCTTGGCACCATCATCCAACATCATCATCATCATCATCATCATCATCATCATCATCATCCAACATCATCATCATCATCATTATCATCATCATCATTATCATCATCCGCTGGGCACCTTCGAAGCTGCCCTTGCTTCCAGCATCCGCTCCGCAGTTGCGTCAGCTGCGGGGCAGAGAGGACAACTGAGGGTTGACCTTGGCTGAGCTCGTGGATGGTCGGGGACAGGCAGTGCGCCGAGCAGTGAGATGGCTCAGTAGGGGAAAAACAACTTCATGTAACTTCATGATGACAATGTTGTGACATTTCAGGATCTTCTTGCTGGTAGTGTCCTTACCAAATACTGTAGTTGTTTGTGACCCAAGTGTGTCTCTGAATGAATACTGGAGAGTACGGGTCACAAATTGTGCGCCCGTACTGGCTTCAACGTTGATCCGTCTCACCCCAAAATTCTCTTGGCGAGACCCCACTTCTTGGAGCCCTGAAAATCCCTGAAACAGGTTACACTGGACCACATTGGTCATCACCTGAGTTCTGGCAACCTCAAACCCTGTTCCAGTTGAATCTAAGAAAACCGACTACCAGTTTCCAGTTCCTCGATTTTCCCAACTTGGCCCAAAAAAAAACATAACGCCGTTTTTCAAAAAACCACCGGCCCAACTGGAGCACAACGGCCTGATTCCGGAGAGCACCAAGCAATCCATCAAGCTGCCAGACCTGGCTCCATCTCCAAAACGGAGCTACTGCACCATAGAAAATTGTCATAATGACAGCCATCTGTGGGGATAGTCCCTTAGGCCTTACATACATTACATACATATATAATATAATACAATATATATATAATATAATATATATATATTATATGTAATAGGTACCTCCAATTGAGGTTCCTGAAATGGCCATTGATTTCAAGGACTAAGGGGATAGACCCCCAGGTTACCCGGCCTCGTAAACTAACATGGCCATGGAAAACCACCGTTATCAGTTATCATAGGTAAATCAGCTGTAAAGGGGCCATATTCAATCGCCGTGTTAAATTACCGGTACAGTATCTGCAGTTTAGGTACCTGAAATGGCCATTGAAAGAAGGAAGTGTTTGTTCTAAAACGTCAGCTTGACATTAGTTAAACAATGTTAAACATCCCGACCGCGCACATATCTATATATATGTGTGTGAAACCCGTTATAACATACGGATATTTTACAATTTCGTACAACGAAGCAAGGAAGACAATATGTGGCGACAATAAGAACTGAATTTTAATTCAGACATGCAGGGGGCTGGAGTGTGAATCAGAAGTCTCCAGCCAACGAAGACGCTTCTGATGTGACAGTGATATCAACCTGGGACGCTGGGTTGACGTACCTGCAATGTTGGTTTGAACTTTTGCACAAGCTGTTCTATTACCTTGTTTTTGAGTCCTTTGGCAAGAATCGATTGCCCAAATTTCACCGTTTGCAACCGTGCCCCATCGAAGGTGACTTAGGAAATCAGGCGACGGCAAGTTCTACTCTCATCATCATCAAATCAACCTAAGCAGTGTGTTTGGGTGAACTCACTGACTTGTGAGCACCGTCGATCTGCTTCGTGCGGGTCTAGATCTGGTCACCGGCCGCTCCGGTGGATAGTGGAATGTCCAATTGGGACAATCCGGATTTGACGTGGTTGTTATGTCAATCACAGGATTACTCCACTTTAGGAGCGAATTATGACAATTTGTCATACTTCAACGGATTAGTCCCAACGATGGACGGATTAGTCCCTTCGAAGGACCAGGATTAATCCCTATAGGGATGGATTAACCCTTCGGGGGGTCTCACCTGTTGTCTTACCCAGGTCCGATCCTTACAGAATCACAGTTTGCAGTTCAAAAAACGTTCTGATTCTTTCACAATTCCGTTTTCAGTTGTTAAAAATTTTCTCGCTGTTTGACATTTTTGTGACCTTTATATGTTTGCTTTTGAATGTCATGAACAATGTACCCAATATGTTGGCTCTGAAGCGACAGTTGCTGCAAGATGTCATTGTTTTAAACCAACATCCTTCAATGTTACAGGTGGTTGTTGTCTGCTTCAATTTTATTGTTTTTCCTTTTTTCTCTTTTGCCTTCGTTTTCATATATGGACATTATCAACATTACCATGATACCGACCGGCGTAGTTCCGAAGTCCATGGGTCCCCCACCTCGTGATCCAATTCCTACTTGGGCCACACCAGCTAGCAGACGTACCACTGAAGATGTCAGTTTTCATTATCGGGGATTCACTGGCGAGTTTGAATTCAGAGTACCTCGCGGAGAGGCATCACTCATGGCACAACGTGTTATTCAGAATGATCAGGCTATTCAGATGCACAGTCTACAAGTTCAGGAACATCAATGCCAATTGGGAATACTTCAAGCTCAAAATCAATCTCATCAGCTTGGGATTATCTCTCAATTTGCCAATTTGACGCATGCAGGAAATCAAACAGGTTGGATACCTGGCTTACATTTGACCTTTCCCAATTCTTCGGGACAAATCGCGACATCAGTTACACCTGCTCTGACTGATCGGGTAACAACCTCAGAACGGCCATCGAAACGATTTCGCAGTGAAAATGTATTGGAACCTCCAAGATCGGAACGTGGTCCGGATCCCCTGGACAAGTCTGGTACGATTCCATCTCAGCTCGGCACTTTCGTACATCAGTGGGGAACTCAGAACTTCCAAAGCGATGTCGCTCCTGAAGTTTCTGCAGAGACTCAAACAAAATCAGTATGTTTCAAAATTGGACGACAACCAGAAAAGTTTATCTCTTCCAGTGTACTACAGATTATGGAATTTAAGCATCCACAATTGGAACACCTCGGACACCATTTGTGGGTGTCGCATCCACTGGCACGTTTTTCGTCCAATCAATTTGATGCAATACGACATGGAACATTGCTCATTGCTCATTGCTCATTGCTCATGTGTAAACCCCAAACACCTACCAGCACCTGGTGAGATGGATGAGGGAGTGGGTGGCGCGCTACCTCCAATTGGAATTGGCAGGTCGTTGCCACGCATTATTTATTCCCGCAGCGCCAAAGCTACACGTCGCATCACCAAGCCCACATAGCGGATACGGGCTGTGTCCACTTGGACTTCAGCCGAGGAATGGAATAGGCACATTAGGAATGTGGGTGTAGGTACAGTTCTTGAAGTGAAATCCACAAGCCCTGAGCGCAAAAACAATTGCAACGTACCCCGACAAGCTTTGAGAACATGGGTAACCGAAACATTGCGCGTGGCACACAATGGGCAGCTAGTCAGGATCTCCGTACCTACCAGATCAGGAAAGTTCCAAAGAGGCCATCGCCCCGTCAGCTTAATGAACGCCCACTCTTCATGACCAAATGCAACTTCTAAAACATTCCACCCTTGCACAAGCCTGTTGGGGCAGAAATCCCTGACGCTACACTGAAAAGCAGACAGCCACTTGCTTGCAGCTTCATCATACTCAGCATTGTCGTGAGCCTGAAGTATCGGCAAAACTACTTTGGTTTCGTACAGCTGCAAAATTTGCTTCCTTTGTGCAGTTATGACTCCTGAAACATGAGGAGATGGAAGGATACCAGGTTCCACTAGGGACGGAATAGGCAAAGGTTGATAGGCTGCCATCATATCCGCCAACGCTCGCCACCAAGTATGCCCAGCCGTGCGCTGGGCAAATCGCAACATGAGAAGTGTGGGGTGGTAGGAGGGTAGTAGTTCAATCTTTGCTAAGAACATTACTGCACGTAAAATTGCCTTAGTTGCCAACCTCAATCTCCATCCACAAACAGCAACCGCCAGTGGCCCCCGCAAATCACGGCTCCTACACTTCAAAATCTTTTTAGCCCAAAAATCCTGGAGCGAATTGAGTTGCTTGTAAAAGGATGGCACCAAAGGCCAGATCTCGGCAGCAAACAAAATTACAGGTTCTATCCTTTGCACAATTGCTTCAGCCACAATAGGTGCAGGAAAGTGGGCATGAGAGGCAGCATTGAACAGTTCATAAAACAACACTTTTCCTACCCTGAGGACGTGGCTACTTCGTTTAGTGAAATCTAAGAATTCATCGAACTGTACTCCAAGCAACTTGTAGTCACTGCACAACACTGTTGAGATCTGGTCACTTGCTGCTCCAAACATCGGCAGCACCGCCGTTTTTGTTGGCCCAAAGTTGAATTCCACCTGAAACATATTTTCATACCTTTGTAAACCTACGTGAACAGCCTGATTGACAGCAGTTTGGGATGGGAACACCGCCACAATGTCATCAACAAACATTAACGCGCCTAGCGGGACACTTCCACACGCTTCCATCAACTCAATCCGATCATCTTTGTCAGCGATGGTAGCCAATGTGTGAATTGCTTGGCGCCGTGCCTGTTCCGGCGCTACACTCAGTAACAACCTGATACCTTCTGGCGAATTCCAGTTGCAACAACCTGGGGTCAGATCATGGACTTGCGGTGGCGGTGTAAATCTGGCCCATACGGCGGAAATTGCATCAGAGGCAAAGTCTGGAAGAATAGTTTTCGCAGGATTACAACACAAATTGAGCAAGTCTCTCAAAAAAGTCATGACAGATGTGAAGACATGCGCCCCGAACTTTCGTCCCTGTGGTATGCCAGCCCCAAATTTCAATGCTGACGAAATCATTCCTTGCAATGATATTACCGCTGAATCCATCCGGAAAAATCAAAGAGTAGCATCCATTCTGTTTCAACAATTCCAGCGGAGTAGCATGCTACCAACATTGCTTCCCTGGACGCACTATCATAGGCATGCTTGAGATCTGCAAATAGTACGTAAGAATCCAGGCCCTGGAACTGTCTGAGTTGAAGATGCAAAATAACTGCAACCACTACTGCCATCACATCCCATTTACCTCCCATTTGCGATGGACCTGAGAACCTTTCTAATAAGTCTTGACACCTCAGGAGCCATAGCCCATCTTGCGCACTAGCCATGTCAGTACCCTGGCTAATAGGTCGGAGGTTGATGACTTTTCGAACCAGTCTAGGGCCAGCCTTTCTCAAAGGCGTGATTTTTCTAGAGCACCAGAAAGAGGACGTGATTTGCCCCAACCTCCCCAAGTTAACCAAAGCCCTGGTCAATTCCCGGAACGTACTTGCTTCTGCCTTTAAAGCAGCTAGTGGTCCATTCATAGAGCCTTTCTTCTTTTTAATATTGGCCAAGACCTGCCTCAGTTCGTGTTGGGCATACAGCGCATCATTGTGAGCAGTGTTCCACGGGGGGACAGGCAGTCCTGGGATACCAATCCTAGGGGCGCCAGCCCGATAGATATCGTTACTCAGGCTGACTATTTGGTAGTAAGCTGAATTCACTTCCGGCTGATTCTTGTCTGCTCGCTCTGTGAGGCTAGCACCAATTGCAGCCAAGGACTCCTGAATTGACATCAAAACTTGAGTATCTTCATGCGTAAGGGCAACTTCGAAGGAGCTTTCTTGTTTAAACCAACTGGAAAGAAAGTGCGCAGCCTGTCCCGGATCCTCATTTTTCAAATGCACATATTTTCTAAACAGATTTAAATTCGTTTCATGGTGCAATTCTTGGAGAGCTAACTTATAGTCCTCATAGCACTCAAAGTCGCCAGGGGTGGGGATAGTTGTGGGCCACCGTTTCTGCGTGCCCCGGGGACCCTTGCGAGCCCGTACCATACTTGATGAATGTCCTATTAAGCAAATCACAGCGTCACGCAGCCATGCTGCAGCATCTAGAACATCTCGCCTCCTTTTAAGTGAAAGGCACCCTGTAGAGACTTCTTCGCACGCACTTAGCGTAGCATCAAGTAACTGCTGGAAAATTGGTTCAGCATCATTTATTGCCTCAGTCCACTCGGAAGTTCTGAGCCATTCAACCCTACCAATTGAATTCTTGTAGGTGGCTTTGAATGTAACCGGGCAGTGACTGTGACCAGCTCATGATCCGACAATCCCACTGGCGTCTGGCAAACAGACACCTCGATGGGTGCAGAAAGGCTAGCCAACACCAAGTCAATGATTGTACCACTGCTGTGTGTAGGTATGGCAGGGTTGTAAGCTACCAACCCAGCAGCTTGGATAAGCGCACCAATGTCACGATCCATTTTGGTCGGTCTACAGTGTAAACACCTGCACCCCGCATTATGGTCCACAAGCCCAGCGAGGTGGACATTGCCATCCCCTAAGATGAGGATGAGCGCATGTGGGAAGCGTGCTTTTAGAATATCAAACTCCGTGAGAATTTGCTGCCAGCATTCCAAATCTCCCCCTGGTCGCGGGTAGATACCTCCAATAATTAACGCAGGAGTTGCAGTGTTAACATCTTGGCGAACCTCAAGCCATAATACAATATCTGATCCCACATCCTCCATGAGCGTCACCTGGAATTGCAACTCTTCCGCTATGAAGAACCCAATAGAAGCCCAACTTGCCGATCTTACCCCTAGCCACACGAAGGGAAACCCTGGAGGCAATGGAGCTCCCGGCGCAAAGCGGGCTCCAGGGAGCACGCAAATTTTGACGTTTTGTTGGACAAGTTCATGGGCGATGTGCCACACACGCCACCAGAGAATATCATCACTACCCAATGCTGCCAAGCCAGTCCTGCCCGGATTTAAGGTAGCCAACTTAATTCTTTCCAGCATTCCACTCGTAAAATAGTTTCCAGCTAGTACCGACTGCCCCCCAACAAAGGGAGATACTACATGTTTAACCTGACCTGCACCTCGTCCTGCCACCGGTAATACTCGCCGCAACAGCCCTTTGAAAGAGGATACCAGATTTGCCAAATGTCGAAGGTGGCTAACCTCCCTCCCACTTACAGTTCGCAAATTACCTGGGTTTACCGGAGAAGCATCGAGAAGGCCCTGAAAATCTTTGAATGCAGCCATAAGCTCCATCTGAGGCGGCGGTATCTGGAGCCATTCCAATACAACATGTTCCAAGTCCCTCACATCCATGGCTGGAAGGTGACAGTTTAAACATTAAGAACAAAACATTGAGCAAAAAGCAGACTTCAAGCAACACTCACTACCACAACATAGCCAGTCTTTGTTACTTCCAGTTCCTTCAATTCAACAGCTCAACTGCACCAACCCTAAGCTCCTAACCATTGAACCAATCTGAGCCACAGTCTACACTAACTTGACCCTTGTCTTTTGTTTCGCGCATACACCAAGTCACCATAAATCGCATTCTGGTCCGTTGCCAACAGCTGCAGTGTTGGGACCGGCCCGGACCAAGATGAATTTCAAGACTAAGGTCTAATTACAGCCAACAACAGAGGTTCGTTGCGTAGCCGTCGAAGTCTTTACCTCAACCGCTCTTCCAAGGAAAGGAAGCAACGCCCTGACTGCCTCAGGAGAGAATGCTTGTCTCCTACCTTTGACTACTACATTCATCTTTCGCGCTTGCACCTGGATCGTGAGTTTGCTTGAATTTTTAAAATGAATCACAACGCACGGTTGGCCCTTCTGGCCGCCAGCAACTCCAAAAGGGGTTTTGTCACACACCTCACCCTTAGTCACAATCCTGCATCCAAATGCAGCTTCGACCCTTTGATTAAGGGCCAAGGCACACGTGACAGGTGGATGCGGTTCAAACACCACAGTCACATTGGCACGGGGTGCAATTCGCGCGGTTGAAAATTTGCCCCAAAAGTTATCAACAGCAACAAGAATTTCAGAATCCGTTTTCAAGACTTGCAAGTCATGAGCATGCATCGGCCTGGCCATGCTTTGCACAGCCTGTTCCTGTTCTAAGCCGCATTCCTCCTTTGACTTGCCACCATTTGTTGCTTGGGTACTGTTCAAGTTGCTTAAAATTTGGGATAGCTCCAACCTTACAACCTTGGCAACAGTGTTCTCAAGTTGCTCAATGGTGAAGCCCACGCTGCCTGAATCTCGAGACACTGGGCTACGGCTTCTAGAGCATGACCCTCTCACTCCTGGTACTCGCAAATACTCAACCCTTGAGGCCACCGGTACATGGCGTGGGCTCGGTGAAGCCAAAATGGCACATTTGTGCCGGCTTAAATCTAGCCCATCCTCCAACACATCCAGGCATCCTGCAAAAACACGGTTAGTTCGAGTAGGCGTGTTCATGCCTGGGGTTTGTACCTGGCTTCCTTGAAAGGAAAAGCTGTAGGCATGTCAAAAATCCAGCACAGTCGGCAAGAACAAACTTACGAAAGCAAAGGCAGCAGAAATGTCTCACTCGAAGAGGGGAGGCCAGGAACTTACAAAAAAAAAAGGATACAACCCCACTGGCCGCAAGAAACTTTTATGCCATCAGCTGAAGGACAACTGGTAAGATCAAGTCTACTTCGTATTGCCTGCATGATTCCTATGACGCACTATGTACCCGAACCAACCAACAACAGCTACGCTCACCTGTCAAGCATAGCCATAAAACAACAACAAAACAATCACCGCACCTAAAGCTACCACAAAGCGAGGCGTAACGATCTTTGTGCTGTACCACAATAAACGAGAGAGACCTAAATCTCTAGCATGTTCCTTGTCAAAGGTTCAAATTACCAAGGCACAGAATGCTCCAAGTTCACCATATTAATACTAAGACTATCTCAAATTGCAGGCTACGAGCTGTCGACAACAATGTCACCACACATCCCTGGGAAGGGGCTAAACCTACTACACATTCCTGATGTAATGATGAGCTAGAGAGTTGTCACCGCCAAAACTCCAAGCTTCCCTCCGATTCAAGTATGCTGCACATTCCTTATCTAATGCTAACCTGCAGAGCAGTCACCACCAAGATACTGAAATAAGCCAACTTGCCACACCTGCATAGGAAGTGGCCTGAACATGCTGCACCTACACACCGCTGAGTTGCAGGGCTATCGTCACCACGGCACTGAATGACCCAATCCACGATAAATGCATGGGATTTCGATCCTATCATCACCAAGACACTGGATAACCCCCCATGCCACTTGCATGGATCGTGGTTTAAATATGCTGCACATTCCTTATTAACACTGAATCACTTGTCTCACACCACCTGCATGGACGTGGTCTAAATCTGCTGCACATTCCTTGTCTAATGTCAAACTGCAGAGCGATCACTACCAAGTTACCCAATAACCTGGCTCCTGGCGGCTGCATGGACTGTGGTCTACACCTGCAGCACATTTCTTACCTAATGCCCCCAAAGATAGAGTCAGTAGAGCCAGTAGAGCATCTGACCCATTCCTATCGCACTTATTGTAAAGTCGATCCTTGGCTGCATTAGCTGGTACCCTTGGACCCCAATATTGCAAACAGTGACTATCAAGTCAATGGTTGCAGGGAGAGTTAGCCAAGTGGCCAAGCCATTCAAGGACTAATTCAAGGCTCGATAATGCCGTAAGAATTCAAGGCTCGTCTCCATGCATAGGTAGTGGTTTCGACATTCCGCACATTCTTTATTTAGCACTAAACTGCAGCGCTGTCACCACCAAGACTCTGGTTTGTCCATCCCAGGCTACGGATAAAGGTCTAAGGATAAATAAAGATAAACAGCTATGGACAAATGGCTATGGAATACCTGGCTGCAGACCTAAGATAGAGCCAGTAGAGCCAGCATCTGAACCATTTCTACCGCACTTATTGTATACCCATGTTATTCTCAAAACTCAGCTCGGGTACACGCTAATAATTGATCCTTGGCTTCGTTTGCTGGTACTCTTGGACCCCACTATTGCAATCAGTGACTATCAAGTCAATGGTTGCTGGGAGAGTCAGCCAAATGGCCAAGCCATTCAAGAAACAATTCAAGGCTCAATAATGCTGTAAGAATCCAAGGCTCGTCTCCATGCTTAGGTATTGATTGACATTCCGCACATTCTTTATCTAGCACTAAACTGCAGAGCTGTCGCCACCAAGACTCTGGATTGCCCATCCCCGGCTACGGGTAAAGGGCTAAGGATAAATAAAGATAAACGTCAATGGAAAATGGCCGTGGGAAAAATGGCTGCGGACCAAAGATAGAGCCAGTAGAGCCAGCATCGGAATCTTTCCTATCGCATTTATTGTATAATCATGTTATTCTCAAAACTCAGCCAGGGTACACGCTTAAGAAACGATCCTTGGCTGCGTTTGCTGGTACTCTTGGACCCCAGTATTGCAATCAGCGACTATCAAGTCAATGGTTGCAGGGAGAGTCAGCCAAATGGCCAAGTCATTCACGCAATGATTCAAGGCTCAATAATGCCGTAATAATCCAAGGCTCGTTTCCATGCTTAGGTATTGGTTGACCTTCCGCACATTCTTTATCTATCACTAAACTGCAGAGCTGTCACCACCAAGACCCTGGATTGCCCATCCCAGGCTACGGATAACGGGCTAAGGATAAATAAAGATAAACGGCGATGGGAAACTGGCTATGGAAAAAATGGCTGCGGACCAAAGATAGAGCCAGTAGAGCCAGCATCTGAACCATTTCTACCGCACTTATTGCATATTCATGTAATTTTCAAAACTCATGGCTGCATTTGCTGGTACTCTTGGACCCCAAAATTGCAAACAGCGACTATCTAGTCAATGGTTGCAGGGAGAGTCAGCCAAATGGCCAAGCCATTCACGCAATAATTCGAGGCTCAAAAATGCCGTAAGAATCCAAGGCTCGTCTCCATGCTTAGGTATTGATTGACATTCCGCACATTCTTTATCTATCCCTAAACTGCAGAGCTGTCACCACCTAGACCCTGGATTGCTGGATTGCCCATCCCAGGCTATGGATAAAGGGCTAAGGATAAATAAAGATAAACGTCAATGGAAAAATGGCCGTGGAAAAATGGCTGCGGACCAAAGATAGAGCCAGTAGAGCCAGCATCGGAACCATTCCTATCGCATTTATGTATAATCATGTATTCTCAAAACTCAGCCAGGGTACACGCTAAAAAAAAAACAATCCTTGGCTGCATTTGCTGGTACTCTTGGACCCCAAAATTGCAAACAGCGACTATCTAGTCAATGGTTGCAGGGAAAGTCAGCCAAATGGCCAAGCCATTCACGCAATAATTCAAGGCTCAATAATGCCGTAATAATCCAAGGCTCGTTTCCATGCTTAGGTATTGGTTGACCTTCCGCACATTCTTTATCTATCACTAAACTGCAGAGCTGTCACCACCTAGACCCTGGATTGCCCATCCCAGGCTACGGATAAAGGGCTAAGGATAAATAAAGATAAACGGCGATGGGAAACTGGCTATGGAAAAAAATGGCTGCGGACCAAAGATAGAGCCAGTAGAGCCAGCAACTGAACCATTTCTACCGCACTTATTGCATATTCATGTAATTTTCAAAACTCATGGCTGCATTTGCTGGTACTCTTGGACCCCAAAATTGCAAACAGCGACTATCTAGTCAATGATTGCAGGGAGAGTCAGCCAAATGGCCAAGCCATTCACGCAATAATTCAAGGCTCAAAAATGCCGTAAGAATCCAAGGCTCGTCTCCATGCTTAGGTATTGATTGACATTCCGCACATTCTTTATCTATCCCTAACCTGCAGAGCTGTCACCACCTAGACCCTGGATTGCTGGATTGCCCATCCCAGGCTACGGATAAAGGGCTAAGGATAAAAAAGAAAAACGGCGATGGGAAACTGGCTATGGAACGAAATGGCTGCGGACCAAAGATAGAGCCAGTAGAGCCAGCATCTGAACTATTACTACCGCACTTATTGTGTATTCATGTTATTCTCAAAACTCAGCTCAGGTACACGCTAAAAATCAATCCTTGGCTGCATTTGCTGGTACTCTTAGACCCCAAAATTGCAAACAGCGACTATCTAGTCAATGGTTGCAGGGAGAGTCAGCCAAATGGCCAAGCCATTCACGCAATAATTCAAGGCTCAAAAATGCCGTAAGAATCCAAGGCTCGTTTCCATGCTTAGGTATTGGTTGACCTTCCGCACATTCTTTATCTATCACTAAACTGCAGAGCTGTCACCACCAAGACCCTGGATTGCCCATCCCAGGCTACGGATAACGGGCTAAGGATAAATAAAGATAAACGGCGATGGGAAACTGGCTATGGAAAAAATGGCTGCGGACCAAAGATAGAGCCAGTAGAGCCAGCATCTGAACCATTTCTACCGCACTTATTGCATATTCATGTAATTTTCAAAACTCATGGCTGCATTTGCTGGTACTCTTGGACCCCAAAATTGCAAACAGCGACTATCTAGTCAATGATTGCAGGGAGAGTCAGCCAAATGGCCAAGCCATTCACGCAATAATTCAAGGCTCAAAAATGCCGTAAGAATCCAAGGCTCGTCTCCATGCTTAGGTATTGATTGACATTCCGCACATTCTTTATCTATCCCTAACCTGCAGAGCTGTCACCACCTAGACCCTGGATTGCTGGATTGCCCATCCCAGGCTATGGATAAAGGGCTAAGGATAAAAAAGAAAAACGGCGGTGGGAAAATGGCTATGGAACGAAATGGCTGCGGACCAAAGATAGAGCCAGTAGAGCCAGCATCTGAACTATTACTACCGCACTCGCACTTATTGTGTATTCATGTTATTCTCAAAACTCAGCTCAGGTACACGCTAAAAATCAATCCTTGGCTGCATTTGCTGGTACTCTTAGACCCCAAAATTGCAAACAGCGACTATCTAGTCAATGGTTGCAGGGAGAGTCAGCCAAATGGCCAAGCCATTCACGCAATAATTCAAGGCTCAAAAATGCCGTAAGAATCCAAGGCTCGTCTCCATGCTTAGGTATTGATTGACATTCCGCACATTCTTTATCTATCACTAAACTGCAGAGCTGTCACCACCAAGACCCTGGATTGTCCATCCCAGGCTACGGATAAAGGGCTAAGGATAAATAAAGATAAACGGCGGTGGGAAAATGGCTATGGAAAAAATGGCTGCGGACCAAAGATAGAGCCAGTAGAGCCAGCAACTGAACCATTTCTACCGCACTTATTGCATATTCATGTAATTTTCAATACTTATGGCTGCATTTGCTGGTACTCTTGGACCCCAAAATTGCAAACAGCGACTATCTAGTCAATGGTTGCAGGGAGAGTCAGCCAAATGGCCAAGCCATTCACGCAATAATTCAAGGCTCAAAAATGCCGTAAGAATCCAAGGCTCGTCTCCATGCTTAGGTATTGATTGACATTCCGCACATTCTTTATCTATCCCTAAACTGCAGAGCTGTCACCACCTAGACCCTGGATTGCTGGATTGCCCATCCCAGGCTATGGATAAAGGGCTAAGGATAAAAAAGAAAAACGGCGGTGGGAAAATGGCTATGGAACGAAATGGCTGCGGACCAAAGATAGAGCCAGTAGAGCCAGCATCTGAACTATTACTACCGCACTTATTGTGTGTTCATGTTATTCTCAAAACTCAGCTCAGGTACACGCTAAAAATCAATCCTTGGCTGCATTTGCTGGTACTCTTAGACCCCAAAATTGCAAACAGCGACTATCTAGTCAATGGTTGCAGGGAGAGTCAGCCAAATGGCCAAGCCATTCACGCAATAATTCAAGGCTCAAAAATGCCGTAAGAATCCAAGGCTCGTCTCCATGCTTAGGTATTGATTGACATTCCGCACATTCTTTATCTATCACTAAACTGCAGAGCTGTCACCACCAAGACCCTGGATTGTCCATCCCAGGCTACGGATAAAGGGCTAAGGATAAATAAAGATAAACGGCGGTGGGAAAATGGCTATGGAAAAAATGGCTGCGGACCAAAGATAGAGCCAAATAAAGAATAAATAAAGAATAAATAAGAAATCAAAGTGTGAACATGCAACGTAAGAGTCCTACACCTATCCCAAACCTACCTAGCCGATGATATGTGAACATATACTGTCCCATACCAGACCAAACCATACTAGCACAGACTCACAACAGACTAGCACAGACTCACAAAGACTCACAACACATTTGGTACCTCAAAAGTGTGCAAAAACGGACAGGACATGACAAGCCTTCGCTCATTAGATGTCCTCCTTGGACTCCGCAAGGTGTGCCAACCGATCGTCACCAAGTGACAGGATTTTGCAACATCAGCATCTGAACATCCTGAACTACTGCAAAGATCTACAAAGATCTACAAAGATCTACAAAGGTCAAATTTCATATCTTAAATCCCATCACAGCACCAATCCTCTCCCATGTTTGCCATGCTTCGTAAGGCATCACTCCAACTCTGCGAAGCTCCGCGAAAAGAGTGATAAACTTCTCCTGATGAGGAAGCTGTCCGACTGCGAAGTGGTGCTCCCAATCCCACTGAACTGATCCAATAAAGACGATAGCACGCTTGAAGCCATGCACTCTACAGACTGACAGCAAAAGATCAATGCTTGCGGTGGTCCAATCCCACCAAGAACTCAGGTCGCCTGGATTCCACACATAAAGGGCTTTGGGAATCTGAATATACCTCTCATGCAAATGACTTTGAGTTCCAGTGGACGTAGTCGAAGGTGCGCTGGTCGATGTCGTAACACTTGAAGTTGAGGTTGTAGATGGTGCCGATGATGTTGCCGAACAACGGCAAGGGGTATCAGTCCACTGACACACTGGCTTATTCAAATCGGTATCTCAACGTGCAACTGGTATGCCTGGTATGAACAATTTACTAAAAATGATGGACCATTAGGGACGCTCCAACGCGCTCCAACTTCCAAGTTCCAATGCCGAAGCAAAACTGCAGCGTTGGTGCTGCAAAAATGCCTCCTGTCTGCATTGCTGATACTTTAGCGGTTTGCAATGGTTTGCAGCCAAATTTACCAGAGTTCGAGTGAGTTTCCTTTCAGTTGAAGTACGCTTTGGACAGTGGGAAGAGAAGAAGTGCAAATGTTGGAGGAGTCAGAACCAAACAGCGCACAAAAGGACCCGCCGAACGACCTCCCGAGCGACCCCCCTGAACGATCCCGACTTCATGCGCTTTCAAACGTAGGACTCGTAGGACCAATTGAAATCGCCACGACTTTGACTCTTGACTCTCTTGACTGTACTTGACAAGTGGAGTTTGACACACTGCACCCGACATTTGCGGTGCCACCACAAATTCCTCCTGGGCTTGATGAATAAAGATTTCATCCTTTATGCAATTCTGAGTGTATAGTCAATTACATTATGTAATGCATTCATATACACATCTGTGATCATGTTTGATTTGTCAATAGTTATAAGTAATACACTGTTTTAAATTACACAGTTCACATATATTGGTGTGGACTGTACAGCACTGTATTGCGTTTACACTCAGATTTATACCAAAATCCACATCGAATTGCTGGAGGATTTGAGATGGGCAGACTTATTGAAGAACCACGTCAACAAAAATGGATTCCAGACATGCATCATTTTTGTCGAGCCAACGGCTATCAAACCTTCGATGAAGCCAAACGAATGAGTGGTTTTTGGTATGAATATGTCACACATGATTTGCGCACATGCTTTTCATCAGCCTTCATGAACTCACGAGCTGCTCATGTGGAGGAAGGAATCCAAATTTTGATTGCATCCTTGATGCAATATCCAGCCAACTCTATTTTGATAGAGGAATTTCAGATATTGATGTCTTCCACACAGACACCCTTGGCCATCCTAGCATCAGTGCAACCACCATATTTTCAAAGCACTCCCAAAGTCCAATTCAATCATCGTTTCCTTTTTGGCCATAACACTCAGGCTTTAGCTCTGTGTGACATTGTTCGGGAAGGATTTATTCGTCCTTCTAGTTGTGACCCCGCTGACAAATCATGGTTGCCACCTACTTCCTTTTATTGCCGAGCAGTCGTACCTAACCATGATGATTTTCACAAAAGTGATATGGAACGTTTGGTCAAGATGTGCGGAAAGTACGGCGGCGCCCTCAGTGATCGCCCTGTATGTATTCTTGGAGAAGCATTTTCAAGGCAGGAACATATTCGTACACCACAGGGTGGAGTTATGGCTGACCATATGATCACTATGGTAGCTGACTCAGCACATGGAGCGGACCAACGGTGGGCTTTCCGATCCCATCTTTCGAAGATCAAGTACGTCGCGGTGATCCTACATGAGAGCAAATTAAAATGATTAATCCATGGAGTATACATCTCCAGAAATCATGTCTTGGAGTCTTTATTTGGAGTATAAAAACAGTGCTGACTCAGATTTTTCGATTGTTAGCTTCGCGTGTGTGCATCGTTTTTCTGCCGTGTTCTTGTCCCCTTTTCTTTTTGCTTGTCCCCTTTTCCTTTTGCTTGCCTCCTTCTTCCTTTTTCCTTGCTTCTTCTGCATGCTACCTTCCCGCGGTGTCCTTCTCTGTGTTGCTTCTAAGTAATTTGTGCTCCGCAGCGTATTTATATAGGAGCTATGTTGCGTCAAAATTGCATCAATCGCCGACATATTTTCAGGAACGTTATGCTGATGAAGAATCTATGCGATCAGTTTTACATCACCGGTGTCTGTTCTGTTCGATGCATGTGGAACTTCATACTTTAGATTTTTCACAATGTGAATTTGACAATGAGAATTGACCTTGACCTTGTACAGTTCTACTGAGTTAACAGCATGTCAGTCCATTAAGTCACTGTGTCAGTGGCACTCATTTTCACACAAAGTTCTTCTGCGATTTTGTCTTTGACACTTCAGCAGGTTCAAGACATCAACTTATCGACTTTCCTACTCTTCCCCTCCTCATATAGACATGGGACGGAATTCTCGATCTCGATCGACCAGACGAACACACAGAGAAACAGGAAGACGTAGATCATCTCGCCAGAGCCCCAGAGAACGATCTCCTCGTCGGAAGAATCGGGACAATTCACGTCATCGTTCTGAGCTCAAAAGATCGCAGACGGACCGACTTGAGATCCCGTCATCATGGAACAGCAGTGATACTCATTGGGACACAAAAACAGAATATGGACTAAATCTTCCCAAGAGGGTTGAATCTACTCAATTTAGTCGTCGACAGAACCTTGCAGGACAAGAAATATCCCAAATTAAGCTTATCGATGTTGTTCAAAGTGGAATCAGCAATTGGGGCCTTCGCCTCGTGGCCAACGGTAGATTTGTTTCATGCGAATTCTTTCGCAATCGACTGGAAGCTACTTTTGCCATTACACTTTTTCGAGAAATGTCAAAGCAGAAGGACACCTTGGACTTCCATCGACTGTTGGGAGCTTTCACACCACAGGGTCAAGATCCGCAAGAATGGGACACGAAGTTGACAAGTATCAAGGGATTGGTCCAGTCAACATTAGATCATTTTCGCACTCTCTGTCCTCAAGATTCACAGCAAGCCATACTAGAAGAACTAGAGAAACTCAAGGCTGAGAATGCTGCATTGAAAGCATCCCAAGCTCCAGATAGTGGTAATCCACCATCCCAACAGACGCAGCGGCCCCCAACAGGCCAACCCCAAATCAATGCGTTTTTCCCCAACAGTAGTACACCAGGAGGCCCATCCAGTCCTGCAGACCCTTTGATGTCCTATCGTCGCAAAGACGCCCAAGCCTTCTATGCAATCCAGGCACCTCAAACAGGAACTGAGGCAAAAGTCCGTGATTGGGTGAAGAAGAACGTTCCCAAGGAACGTCAGGGAGAATTGAACAAGTGTGTTGAAACTCTTCAAAACCATTTGAAACAATTCGATCAGGCGAATCAACCCAACCTGGAACCAATTTTAAGCGATTGGGGCCTCTCCTCCTCCTTTTTGTCGAAATGCAATGTTGATGCTCACATCAGATTGTTGGCAGCAGTTCAGCTGCTGCGAAACTGACAATTTGAATTTGCTACAGATCAAGTAAGCCCACCTACTAACGGTGGCTTGATAAAACCTTTTGACCAAGCACACACCCGAAAGGCACGACGTAAGATCGCACAATTTCGGGAGATTGCTCAATCCTTCATCTTTTTTGTTGCATGTCTTTTGCAATATACTCCACAACTGACTTGGCGACTTCAACGGATGTTGTTATGGTCTCTTAGTCAATGGACAGTTTTTGGAGTATGTTTGAATTCATGGACAAACAAGCGACGACGACTGATGACTATCCTTCAACATGCACGACTTCCGTTTAAATTCTCATGGACATGGTGGACACAAACATCAGTTATTTACATGCGTTTGGATCTCTGGGATGCTGATTTTTACATTGGAGCCACAGAACATTCTGTTTTTGACCGAGAACAGAGCCGTATGCGGAAATTTCGTCAACTTGGTAACCAACAACTTGCGTATTTCGAGCCTGCCCTAAAAGTTTGGTTCCACCTGAACAATTTCTACAGGTTTGGCTGTTTTCCTTTACAACAGCAAAACCTTGACAAATTGTATGCCATGGAAACGGCATTTCAGACGACGTACCGGCCTAAATACAATTGGCCATGGATCAAGCCTTTCTTACAGAAGTTCCATATTGGGAAGCAGCGGTTCGGGCCCTCAGTCTCCAAACCCTTTCTTGAAAAGACTCGAAAGTTTTGTCGTCGATATTTGAAGCGAACGGCTACAAATCAGCGGTGCGTTTTGGGCCTCAGATTTCATTCTGCGGATCGAATCTACACATTACTCACTCGTTTAGGCTCTGACACCATCGAAAAGTTTCATGTTTCCAAATTACTGCGTTCATCACAAACAGACATACAATATCTTTTCTTGCTTTGGAGACTTTCCCATCAATTGGGAGAACCTTTTCGTACACGCTGTCAATCACAACTTCGTTTGATCCTCAGATTTAAGGGAACGGAATCTCCGCCACCCAATGTGCCTATATGCGACTTCAAGTTCTATCTGACGACATGAACGATGCGATAAAACAGTGGCTTCTGAATTTCACTTTTCATCATTATTCCATCAATTTCCCTCCGTTTCACAAAGTACGGGCACCATTTGTGCGCATTAAGAATCGGACGTTGGGACAAACATTTTTCAATTTTCGAAAAGTGTTGAAATGGTGGACA
The DNA here is from genome assembly GCA_947184155.2 of Cladocopium goreaui. NCBI lineage: Eukaryota > Dinophyceae > Suessiales > Symbiodiniaceae > Cladocopium > Cladocopium goreaui. Next base: position 397,912 of record CAMXCT020005846.1, read on the forward strand.
CCTGAACAGCAACCTTTGTGTACATGCCACCTCTTTCCTTTGCATATTCGACAATGTGAACGAAAAACCGAACATATTTCTGTTTTTGCACAAGAATGCTTTCCTGATGAAGCATTTCTCCATCAACATATGGCTGAAGAGATTTCACCATCATGGAGACACTTTTTTCACCATAACACGTATCAATTCGAACAGTGGCTGCATCGATGGAAGCTATCACATTCATTGATCCAATATTGGCAAGCTTTTATCCTGACACAGTGGAAGATCTATAAACAGAATTCTCTCGGACAGACCCAGAAACAGATTCAGCGACTTCAACATCGCTTACGTTCTTTTGTAGTCTCGCCCTCAGATCATTTTCCGCATTCTTTGACATTACACTGTCCTGCTCAGTGGCAATATTTGATGAACCGAACGTTCCTGGATACTTCGGTATTTCTTCGCTGCCAAGCGTATCCTATTCCGTTATTGAAGCACATTCAACAAAATATCCCTGACTGGATTATGCAACACTACAAATGGGGCTTCAAATTTGGATCCACTCTCAGCACCGCATACATTCTCCCAAAACCATCCAGGTTATTTCAAAAAGCAAGACCAATTGTGGATTATTCTCGAGCATGGTGTCGACCAATTGGAAGTGCACTAGCAACAGCGTTATATGAAATTTTGCAAGTTGTATATTCTGATCTCCTATCTGTTACGGATATCAAGTCGGTGCTACATGCAATTGCCAAGTTGTTTTCCCACCAAGACTACGCTTATGGTGAACTCACTGTGGAACAAGAAGACATTGCTGGGTTTTACAATCAAGTTGATCATTCTCGTATGTTACAGGCTGTTCAATTTGCTGTGTGTCGGTTTTGTGAACTTCAAGGACAAACATTTGACTCTTTTCTCAACATTCATCAAGAGACTACGGAACGCACTTTACGAATTTTTCGTGGATTTTGGCGGTCACATAGCCACAAATACCGACCAATTTGTCTTGCCCATATACAACCGCTCAGCCAATACCTTTTGAATCATAGTTATTTCAGTATTGGAGGCACAGTATTCCAACAGCGTCGTGGTGCAAGTATGGGTTCCCAATGGGCACCCATTTTCTGTTCAGCAGTTGCATTACTCAGAGAATGGATTTTTCATTCCTATTTTCAGGTCTTTCGCACAAACATGAATTTTCATCATCGGTATGTCGACAACCGCTTGATTCTAGCAACAGACATCGATCGCGCCAGTCTGGACTTTGACCTATTTTGGAGACTGGATTTCTATACAAATCCCATCCTTTTGGAACCAGTACCTGGTGATGAAGCCCTGGGATACAAAATTGATTGCCTACAACATACCATTACTTTGCAGTTACCATGGAACAAACCCTTGAGACACAGCTCTGGCTGTGGTGTCTCACGTACCGCCCTCAGTGGTCTTATTGCTCGTATTCGACTCATTCTCACGGGCGTGTATCCACAACATCTTCATCTACCTCAAATTCAAGATCTCATTGGACTGATATCATCTCGAGACTCTGCTCTTGTGACCACAGATTCCGCACGCAAGACCATAATGACTGTTATCCACCAAGTCCATCCACATTTACAAGCGCGTGATGTTTTCAGATTCGCTTAACAAAAAGGAGTGAACAGCTTACTCAATCATTCTTAACTTGTCGCACTCTGTTGTTTTTTGCCAAATAGAGATACGCATGAGAATGTGATTTGTGTGTAGTAACTTATTCATGGCTGCATCAGTTCAAACCTTTCAATGTTGGGTTCAAGTCTGTCGCCATTTACAGACCATCGGATTTACCTCTACTCTACACTGGTTCTACTAACATGAATTGATCTCTTTTGCCCTTGTCCACAACAGCTGTCACAATTTCTCCATGTTAGACGTCGATTGTATAGTGCTCTGAGTGGTGTCGGGACCTCAGTTACCCCCAATCATGCTTTAGGTTTCAGAGTTCTAAATGCCTCAAGATTTTTGACACAGAAGATTTTTCGACAAAAAAAAAAAAAATCGACATAATCACCAGACCAGAGTTATCAGCCCGGACCTCGGACGCTTTCGTTCACTGAATTGAATCCACCACGATCAATGGTCGGCGGCCTAGTCTTTTGAAATACCGAAATCCAGACAGCGTTTTCACTCCTCTGTTAGTGTCTCGTAACATTTCAGGACAGCGATTCTGTTATTTGAGTGACAATGTGCGTCTGTCATTTTAACTAATTAATTTCTTTATAAGAGTATTCGACATAACAACCTGACGAGAGTTATCAGCCCGGACCTCACATGCTTTCGCTCACTGAACTGAATTCACCACAAACAATGGTTGGCGGCTTAGTCTCATGAAGTACCGCATTTCACACAGAGTTTTCGCTCCTCCATTAGTGTTTTGTGAAGTTTCAGGACTGCCATTCTGTCACTTGAGCGACAGTGTGAGCTTGCCATTTCAACTACTCATGTAATTTCGTCATCGCCCTACGGGGCTTGTGTGTGTGTGAAACCCGTTATAACATACGGATATTTTACAATTTCGTACAACGAAGCAAGGAAGACAATATGTGGCGACAATAAGAACTGAATTTTAATTCAGACATGCAGGGGGCTGGAGTGTGAATCAGAAGTCTCCAGCCAACGAAGACGCTTCTGATGTCACAGTGATATCAACCTGGGACGCTGGGTTGACGTACCTGCAATGTTGGTTTGAACTTTTGCACAAGCTGTTCTATTACCTTGTTTTTGAGTCCTTTGGCAAGAATCGATTGCCCAAATTTCACCGTTTGCAACCGTGCCCCATCGAAGGTGACTTAGGAAATCAGGCGACGGCAAGTTCTACTCTCATCATCATCAAATCAACCTAAGCAGCGTGTGACCATTTATAGTTGATTTTCCCATTAAACATGGTGATTTTCCATAGCTATGTTAGTTTACCAGAGGGTATATATAAAATATTGGGGGTGGAAATGACCATTCACACAATTTTCCACGGTGAAGTGGTTGGGACCTCGATGCGCCTTCGCCATCCCAGGCCGGGACCCTGGGACCTCGATGAGGCCGACTCTTTTGCATCGGCACGGCTTTCGTGCCACTGCTCAAGGCCTTGGACTGGTGGCGAAGACATCTGACATCATCTGACCCAACGTTTGGTAGGATTCATATGGAAAATTCATGAAGATTCTCCATAAACAATAGGGAAAATCATAGGCCCCATAAATGGAGGTTTATAGCTGGGAAAATCATCGAAGTAAACCTGGGATGTTTCAGCAAGCCATGTTTGATTACCGGAGGTAATGAACCACAAGTTGTATGCCCCATCCAATCGGAGAGGAAAAAAACATGTTTCCTATGACAGATTGCCTGAAATAGCTTCAACGCAACTGGATCATCACCTCAGGCCAAGGCAAACATGAGATCGACTCACCCTCTGCTGCAACTGATGATCATAGGCAGCAACTTGTATGGGTAAACAATCCAAGACTGCAGTGATGGGTTTGAGCCGCTTCAACAAGTCACAAATCCAAGCAAGGAACTGATGTTCCGTCCCATGTTGTGCAGTAGTTCCATTACTTTGACCAAAATCATCATGTCCACTCCAAAAGAGACATATCTTCAAAGCCTGGGTCTTTGGGGCGTCCATTTCAATACGTCACTATATATATACATATATATATATGTGTGTGTACGTATACTATATGTCACTTGGTGTCGGTTCACTTCCCCCCGCCACCAGCAGGAACTCTGAAGCATTGACTGATTTAAGTGGACCCCTCAGACAAACCACGATGGATGATGATGGTTTTGGATGGTTTTGGAATCCATCGCGCCCAATATGCCTATAACATCTATAACATGTAATTATTCAAAGATCTTCCAAGCAATCATGGCTGGAATATGCTGGAATCTGGTTGAGAGATATTGCGGGGATAATGGTTAGGTTCATAAATCAGCTGCCTGAATCCCAGGTTGCCACTGGGCCCCAGAACACTCGGCATGCAAGTTCCTGTCAGAAAAAAAAGCCGCGCGCAGGCATCTCAAAATCATCCAATCTCAAAATCATCCAAAATCAAATTTCCTTGCAAAACAAAAAACTTTCAGCAACATTCCGCGTGAAGGAAACGTATGACTTATATAAACTCATGCAGACGTGTGTGTTTTCCATAAATGAGGGTGCCCAAAACTGGATGGTTTAGATTGGAAAATCCATCTATAAAATTCTATATTTTTCCTGACTGGGGGTCCCCCCATGTTAGGAAACCCCAAATGGCCCGGCTTTGACCCAGGGGATCACCGCTGTCCCGTTTTTCCGGCCTGCCACAACCAGCGCAGCAGCAGGAGGTGCTCAACGTGGTCACCGGGTCGAAACAGACCGGACACGGCCTGGTCGAACATGTCATGGGATGAGAGGAAAATATGAAGGACATGTCATGGGATAATATATGATACCCTCTGGTTATTTAACATAGCCATGGAAAATGGCCCATTTATAGATGATTTTCCCATAAATACCTCCATTTATAAGGGATTTTCCATGGCTATGTTAAATAACCAGAGGGTAACATATGTATACAGTTTCTACACCTAGTGACCTAGTGGAGTATGGATTACATTGCACGTGTATGTTATGTAATATCGAGGTTTCCTAAAATGGGGGTCCCCGAAATCATCCATCAATTGATGGATTTTCCAATCTAAACCATTCAGCTATTGGGATGCCCCCATTTATGGAAACTACCAACACATGTATGTTTATACATATATATATATATGTGTGTATAAACATAGTAATCATATCAAAATACCCTCTGGTGAACTAACATAGCAATGGAAAATCACCATTTTTCATGGGAAAATCCACTATAAATTGCCATTTTCCATTGCTATGTTAGTTCACCAGAGGGTATATCAAATCATACATGTAGTGTTTAGACTCGCCTGTCATGACCTCAGCAACCCCCTTTCTATCTGAGCATATCTGAGCTCCCCCAGCTGCCCAGCTTCTTCGCGCAGGACCTCGGCCTTTTGACAGGCCTTCACCACCTTGGAAAACCACCATTTTTTGAGGGGGAAATCCATGGGAAAATCCAGAAAATCAACTATCAATGGCAATTTTTTAGGGGGGCATTCTATGTTTGAACCAGGTGAAAAAAACCCAAATGTTTGGCAAATTACTGCCAGCGCACATACATATACCATTAATATACCATCATATCAAGGATCATCTTGGGACACTTGATTGTCGCTTTCAAAAGATGTTGATCCGATCGCGCGTCCTCTTTTTATCCAACACCAAGCAATGATCAACGCCGATGGCAAAAGCGGATGGGACCTGGACCCAGTTGTGAACGACTTGATTGGACATGGATATCCAAACACTGGCTTAGATCTGGGTAAATTATAATAATTCACAAACTTGAATTAAGGTCATTTGGGGATGATTTCCCTTATTAACTATGATTATAGTGAGGTCGCAGTGAGGTCGTTATAATTTACCCAGTTAGATATGCCGAGATCGGACTTAGTAACTTAGTAAGGATACATGACGAGCATCCACACGATTCTAATCCCATCGCGCTTTGAACGAGGATTCCGAAATTCCAGCAACAAGCCTTCTAATCCTTTCAGACGCCTCGGGGGTCACCACATTGACAGAAGTTTTTGTTTTTCAGGGATCTTCAGAGCATTCTCTCTTCAAGGGTTTGAAAAGTTAGCATATACCAAACCTGTTGATGAAAAAAATCCCCCATCCTATGAAATGGGACACATGGCCTTTTTTCAGACATAGCCTTGAAATTTCCGGACCCCCAAGTGCAGGTCACCGTTCGTTTTGACTCTAGGGCCGGTTGCAGTCGTAGAGCACCCTGACCTGAGGCTGATGAGTCATTGGGGGTCATCATCCCATTTATTCGCTTGAACAGAATGATGATACATTAACATCAGTGTATGTTAGTATACAGTCATGTTAGTATATACTTATATACTATCAATTGAATAGTTAGTATATGTTAGTATATTCTATTATCAATTGATCCTAACTATTAGTAACTATTATGGTGTTGAAGAGTTGATACTAACTATTATCATTAGTACCCTCTGGTAAACTAACAGTTTGCCATTGAAGCCATGGCAATTTATAGTGAGTTGTCCCATTAAAAATAGTGGATCTTTCCATAGCTATGTTAATTTACCAGAGGGTAATGGCTTTGACACCACTGGACCAAAAAAACATCAGAAATCCAAGCCATATGCGAACCATGGTGCTGGTATATTTACCTACAAAACTGGGTGATTTTGTGGCAAATGATGGTAAATATTCCAGCACCATGGTTCGCATATGGGCAAGTATGGGAATGCTAATGGAGGTCTAAGGAGGAACAATTGAAGATCGATGATAATTCCAGTTGGCCAGAAATCCAATTTTATATTGGCTTCTGGAACAGGCTGACGCAGAAAATCGCAGAAAGCAGTCTTCTCTATCTTTGGGAACATCTCAGCCTCATCTGGCTGGGATCTATAGCATAAATGGCCAACATCTACTGCAGTAATTTTGACTCATTCCTCTCGGTTTGTATGAAGATTGCGAAAATGCGGAAAGTACGGCACACCCAAATCCGCTGCCGGATGATCAGCATTAATTCCTGTTGAACTCATTTCATCTTACTTGCATCAATCCTATATTACAATGATACTTTGGGAGTGTCAATTACAAGGTATATCGTGGTATATGGTAGTATCCCTTGAGATTTTTGACCACAGGTGCCACAGGACACTTATGTTGCCAAGCTGCAATGGATCCTGTTCCGGCCTGTGGTCGAAGGACCCGTAGGACCCGGGGTCACTTCCCCGAACTGCACAGCGTTATGGGTTTTTGGATGTCTGAAGACATTAACCACGTGTGAAGTTGTCATATAATGTCAACCCCCAGATTTTTCTCAACCATTGAACCATGGTTCTCAATTAAATTGGGTAGCCTCCAAACAATACCCTCCGGTAATTTAACATAGCTATGGAAAATCACCATTTTTAATGGGAAAACTCACTATGAATGGCCATTTTCAATAGCTATGTTAAATTACCAGAGGGTATGATACTTGATTGGTACCCCCCAACAGCCTTAGTCGTTCAGGCTCGACATGGATCCTTAGCTCCATGTTTCACCAATGACTGGGTGGTGGTTGAGCGTTGAGCCCCCTCTGAAAAATATGAGGCAGTTGGGAATATGACATTCCCAATATGATGGGAAACATAAAAGCCATGTTCCAAACCACCAACCAGATGATGTTAATGTTGGTAAAGCAATCATAAACGCATATGGATTGATGTTGGTTTATCCCAGCCATAAAAAATGAGTACAACGAAAAACATATGAAAACAACCTAGTTGTTCAAATGGCTTCAACTGGCCCCCCCTTAAGAATATACCTTCCTCGCATTGCCTTCTCCACCAGTGCTGCATGCCAAACGAAGAGCTGTGCGTTGGTGCGGGAGGGGAGGCTTTGGCTCCAAAACCTTTGTCCCCAAGGGCACAGTGATACCGGGAGATCATCGGGGGTGATATGGGGGAGATCATCATTCCAAAGGACGGAGATGGGTGTTGAACTTCCAAAGCTGGAACTTTTCTGGCTATCTTCATCCAACTACTCTGGTTGAGAAACGGCAGGAAAATCATGACATTCCGTGGTTAAATTTGAAGGGGGTGTTGCATATAGATCCCTTCCTCAGCATGGACAGTGTGTTTCCCCGCACTTCAGCACATCCATAACGACGGATCTGCTGCTGGTCTCAACAAACTGATGATAAGACCCCGGCTTGTACAAGTATTTCATCAACGTGTTCCTTGGCTGTGGCAGGTCGAGACATGTCGTGAAAGGGACGGGACATCTATCATCCGCTATAGGATTGATGGACAATCAAACACAGTGGAATACACCGAGGGCTCCATCTGTGGTGCTTCTCAGGATGCCATCCACCTACTGTAATCCTATATCATTCCAAAAAAAAAGCTCAACCTTCAAACAAGTGGGCTTATATAATGAACATACAGTAAATACGTGATATGTATGTATATATATATATAACTATAAATAATTAGTTATATGTATGTAAAACATATAATAACATATATATATATATAAATTCCACCATTGTCCGCCCCTTCAAATACGCGCCCGAGGCGCTGCTTCTCCTCGTCCAGCTTCTCCGTGGCCTCCTTAATCTCCGCCTCGCGGAAGGCCGACAGGGCGTAGAGCACCGTCTTGGCGCCCTGCAGCTTCACCTCTTCGGGTGCACCTCAGTGGAGTGACGCCAGTGACCTGCGGCCTTTTAAAGGATGGGGATGGATGGGGATGGATGGGGATGGATGCCGGGGGTAGGAGGTGACCATGGTGACCATGGTGACCTACAAATATATGGTGAAGATTCATGGGAAAGTGGATGCGAAAAATGATTGAAAGCGGAGCTCATAGCTGGCTTGGTCTAGCCGCCTAGCCTGTTTTAGGACCAACCCTTGTTTCCAGTTGGAGATCTGCGGGAATTCATCGCGGAGAGCATCCTAAGGCCAGTTGAAGTGGTTTTTATGGGACAATTTCCAGCCCTTTTATGGGTCCATGTTGCAGCGGGGATCAGGCTGGGGATCTCTGCTGATAAAGATTCATGAAGATGGCTGGGTCGGGGGCAAAATTCAAGTCACAGATTTTATGCATCATTTTAAGGCCTAACAAGCCATGCCTTAACCCACCAACAAAAAGCATGTTAAACACGAAGCATGTCCAACTGATGTGGGTCCCCAGATTCAAACTCTGCAACGAGGCGCCGTAAGGTGGGTCCCTAAGGGCCTCTGCCAGGGCCTCCTTACTCTTTCGAGCCTTCAGTAGCTCCTGCCATGGCCAAATCTTGAGGGGCTCAGATGGGTCCAACATGGTGCAATTCTTTAACATAGCGACATAGAAGCCATGGCCATTGAAATAGTGGATGACTACCCATTAATTAAAAATGGTGGTTTTCCAGAGTTATGTAAACGTTTACCAGAGCGTATGTTTCGAAGTGTTTTTGTTTGAACCAGGAACCAAAAATGAACAACTGTCCATACCTGGAAGCATCTTGCACTAGTTTGTAGCCCCCATAATCCCATGTATAGGCAGAGGGTATGATCATATCTGGTAGGGGCTCATGATTATGGAAATGTCAAGGGAGTAGAATTAGGGAACTCGTTTGTTGATCTCTCCCCAACTGCGGTCATCCGGACATCTCTGATTGCCATTTTGGGGAATGGGTCAAAACATGTCAACATTAGATATTGGGTGCAGTACCCCGAAAAATGGGGGAAGGCAAAGGAAACATGAACCCCCTGGTGACTTCATACAGTAATCATTTGAGAGCCAGGTGGCCAGAAGAAATTGGAATACCGTCTCGTAATTTAACAGTTTGCTATTGAACATTGCCAGATAGTTGGCCAAACCTATTCAAAACGGTGGTGTTACATCGCAAACTGTTCGTTTACCAGAGGCTAGTACCAATCATATATCATCATATATCCTAAGAAATCCCCAATTCCCATTCAATTACTATTCCCACTCCCTATGAATATCCCCATGAAATCCCGGATTAAATGCCATGAAAACTCCCAATGTCGATAGCTGAACGCCGCCGTCCTCCACGGCTGCCTTGTGCTGCATGACCTTTGCCCGCCATTCTTCTTCGCTCAGCTCCGCCATGGCGATCGGCAACGTGGAGCACAAACGGTGCGTGTTTTAAAAGCGATGAACATATGACATATGGTATATATGTATACTAATGGGACATTTATTAATGGTGTATATATATATACACCATTATACACCATTATACACCATTATACACCATTATACACCATTATACCTCATTATACACCATTATACACCATTATTACCAGCCATATATATACCTTTAATAGCCATTATTATCATTATTATTATTATCATTATTATTATCATTATTATTATTATCATTATTATTATCATTATTATTATCATTGTTATTATCATTATTATTATTATTAATTTATATATATATGGTGCGTTTATTAATGGTGTATATACTAATGGCCATATATATATATAAGAATAGTAATGGTCATATGCTAACGGTATATATGTATATTAATGGTATACAATGGCCATATCATCCCATACATATGGCATCTATATTTTTCACCTATATAAATATATTGTTATATAATTATATATATATATATATTGTATGGGATGATATTTGCACATGGCCAGAACTGTCCAGTGGACCTATGTGAATGTACGAGACTTGTATGTGTATTTTTGGGGTTCATGAATGCATAACAACCTGCAAATCTATAGATATAGAGTCGGATTTAGATGTAAGCAACAAAGGGATACTATTCATATGTATATATATATGGAAAACAGATAGAAGCCGTGTATATAATTGAATAATTCTAAAAATACATTACAAAAAATACAAAAACAACAGGCCAACGACCGACAGCATGAGAGCTTGCATTTGCATGTCCCCCTCAACATCCACGCTCACCCGAGCCGAAGCTCTGCAGGAATGGATCCGCGAGATCTGGTATCAACTCCTCGAATCGGGAGCAAATCATGTTGAGCCACGCACTTTTCCCCTTTGGACATGGATTAAGAAGCATCTTTTTCCATATTAGTAGGGCTGTACACGGCACAAAAACGCTGCATAACATGTCGTTACCCTGCAATTAATGTATGACATATCTAAGCATATGAAACCAATTATTGGAATCGCAAAAAAAATAGCTTTAATATGTTACTCCCCAAAGATGTTATGATGTTCTGCAAAAATGGGGCTCCAGGCGTGCTCTGGTGCCTGAACCTGTCAGATCCAACGTGGATTGAATGTGTTTGATGTCAGACTCACTCTTGATTACCAACCAATATCAACCACATCTCATATAAGTGAGCCACATCTCATATGTGATTTATGATGTGATGATGATAATAGTTGAAGCGTGTTTTTTGCTTGTGGTTCATCTCTCTGACAGAAAAAGACAGAAATGAAATGTTATTGATTCATGTTGATTGCTATGTGTTATTCCAAAGTTCCAAGAAATTGTCATATCATCTCAGGCCTAGATCCAGCCTGGATGAAGACTTGACGAAATGGAGCTCAAGAGACCCCCGATGACATCCACAGAATTCTCAACATTCTGCCATCCACCGCACCCGCACACACACAATACACACAATATACATATTCTGTATGTGTATATAACTATATATATGTGTGTATGTGTCCATAATTAGTATATACAATGTAGAGTATAAAAATATTGCCCTATATAATTATATTATATAATATGATTATATGTACGTATGTTATGTACATCGTATATATATATATAATTACCCATGTATACCCACAAACATGCACCCTGATTCACAGCAGTGTCAAGTACTTGATGGTGAAATCACCTGCGCATTTGGCGCCTCTGCTGCCAACTCTGGGACCTTCTCCAAGCCTCAACTGGTGCTAAACGCAGGGAATGGGGGAATGATCCAGAAGAACCATTACCCTCTGGTAAACATACAAAAAACTATGGAAAATCACCGTTTTAAGTAAGTTATAAATTGCAATATTCAATAGCAAACTGTCAGTTTACCAGAGGGTAACATCATTAACACAATCATCCCATTCTCCCATTTCCTACTAAGCATCAGTAAAACAGTTCTCCTCATATCTTGGAATTTGCTATCAGAGCATGTTTTTTAAGAGAATGACTTTCCATTCAACAACTCCAAGAAAATATGCGTTGATAAAAACATTGTCAAGCAATATCTTGAATAAGAGCGGAATCCGCCACTCCTTTTCGATATCCGCACGGCAACTTCCAAGCAAAACAAATATTTCTTTCAGACCCCTTTGTTTGCTTCTATGATATGCTAGATTGCTAGATTCATGGTCTGGTTAGTGGCTGCAACTCAAACGAAGTCCTGCAGTGGTAAATAACTAGTTCGAAAAAACTCTGAAACACAAACCAGTAAAACCAGTAGACCCCTGAAAATCTTCAAGATAGCATCCAATGCTTTTCCCAAATGAAGTGGAAAAAATCGGACTCCCCATGGTTGATCCTTAGTCCCATCAAACGGCGACCCAACAAATTTCGATACGTTTCCACCGGTTCCACGCGAATTTGCGAGTCTCAGGGTCCTTGTTAATTGGAGATTCTAGGGCAGATTAATATCTGGCTTGTCACTAAGCTGAAGTGTTCGGCTATGTTGGGATAGTCATCCCGATAACCAACATTCCAGTGACCTCGCTGTGAGGTTGTGATGTTTTTTTCTAGGTACTCTCCCATTCTATCTATCCTGCTCTAGATATTCTCCCATAATATCCCATTCTAGATATAGCTCCGGAAAACCCACATTTGTAGATCATTTCCCGAAACTCATGGAAACCATTGGTTTTCCGCATCTTTTTTTGTATTTACTCTATAAGGTATCCACCACCGAAGGTATCCACCAAAAAAAAATTATGACCACTAAAATTAGCAATTTTCAAGGTCTATAAATGAATTGATTGGTTTAAGAGGGAAATTTTACAGGAACTTTATGGGAAAAATCCCATGGTTTCCTGTAGATCCCGTAAACTCCATTGAATTTGATCATATTTTATCTACTTCACTGGCAAAAACCCATGGGTTTCCATGGGAAATGGCCGGGCTCCACCAGAAACCATGGCCATTTCCACGTCATCATCGCCGCTCGGCTCAGCCTCCCGACGCTTTCTCAGGTCGCTGAGCTCCTGCGCAACCAAGGCGCGCTGCCACAGGCGTGGGTCCTGCCGTGGGTCGTGGTGGCCGCATCTCAAAGTTCCCAAGGGAAATCATGGGAAAATCATGGGAAATCACATAGAAATCAATGGGATTATTAATATTAATATTAATATTAGTGAATATTAATATATATATATATATATACATACATAATGGAATATATAAATGATATAACGTTTAACCTATTTGGATTGATGATTTTAATGAGGATATATAGAAATGAATGGGAAATTATGGGGGATTAATTGGATATTAAGCAATGGAAATAATGAATAATAATGGGATATATACATATATAAATTAATAGCGGTACACGTTGTGAAACCAAAGTTGCCGGGAAAATTGTCAGGAAAAATAATCATTTATAATAAGGATATTTATAATAGAAGGTAATGGAATATAATATGATATAACATGATAATACATTGTGGATTGATATTTTTTGGGATATGATATGATATGATAGACATTAATGGATTGATTTATGGGGAAACCTCTGGGAAAGCATGGTCTTTACTTTTTACCCCAACTTGTTTGCGAGGTCTTGCGGATTTTCCCTTCATCCTTAGACCAAGTCGTGATGAGTGTCAGAAAGTCAGCGGATTTTTGCATCTTTCTGAAGGAAAAGGACATGAAACTTTGCTCGATGATCACCCCTCCGTTATGATGCGTGAGGCAAGGCAGAGCCAGACTTAGTCAACTGGCCTAGTTCAGGACAGCACAGGCCAACCCGATTGATGCGAGCAATTTCGGGGAGAAAAGTCACTGCTTGTCCAAATAGATCAAATTAATATGTCTGGGCCAAAATCTGCCCCAGCTGGGTTCCTGGTGCATTCAAAATCCCTTCGGTGCTCAATGCAGCCGAGCGACATCGTCTGGGAGCTGAAAGACCTTAGAGTCGAAGCAACCTAACCTGGCCATCTAACCTGGTTGGAATTTCGATAGAAATGAAATACCAGGCTGGAGTTCATCTGTACTGCCCAACGTATGTGGGTCATGGAAAACACGCTGCGAGTCAATCCATGAAAAACCCATTCTTCTATAGATGGTGTTCCCACTCTTTCCAGCCATCTTGTACCAAAGGCTACCCCAGGCGGTTTCTCCACAATTTCACCATGATCAAGCAAAAATCTTGGGCTAAAACCCGCAGGAAGAGGAAAAGGAGATGTTTGCAGGCAGACTTCGCCTCACAGTTCCCAGCTTTCACACTGGCGATCCATAGGCACATTGCGTACCCAAGAAAAACCTTGGGAATATCAATTCTCGAATTAAAATAATATGTTCTTCCATTGGTCCCCACCCTGGCACACTATTCTGGACATAGTTTCTGACATACCAAATATATATGGCATATATTTATACATGTATATTCTGACATTCTATCTGACATTCTTTACAGCATATACTCTAACATTCTATCTGACGTTCTTTCTGGCGTTCTATCTGGCATCTATTCTGACATACTTTCTGGCATGTCTTCTGACATTCTTCCTGGCATTCTATCTTGCATCCATTCTGACATTCTATCTTGCATTCTATGTGGCATCTTTTCAGGTATTCATTCTGTCATTCTACCAGTATCTGGCACCTACTCTGACATTCTAAATGGCATTCTATCTGGCATATATTCTGACATTCTGTTTGGCATTCTGTCTGGCATTCTCCCTGGCATGTGTCGGGGTCCAGGCGTGCCCAGCTGCATCTGGAGCTCGCGATATGGCTTACAACAAGTGAAACCCACAGTCACGAGGAGCTGCAAAAGGGGCACACCAGGAGCAAAGGAGAAGAAGTAGGAGCAGGAGTATAGGCGGAAGAAGAAGAAGAAGAGAAGGAGGAGTTGCACGCAGGTGGGGCAACATCAATGACAATCTATGACATATACCCATTTTCTGTCACACCATACTCCCCGTCCCCAACTTCCCCAACGTGGTACTCAAACCCCTACGCAAAACGGTGCCTTGACGAAATCCAAACAGGTGCACAGCACCCGCGATCCTGCAGCAAGGCTAACAGCAATAACAGCAGCTGCTTGGCCAAACCCCGAAAGAGGCAGACTCAGACCATATCTGAACATATGATAATCTACAACAAAAAGATACAAAAAGTTTATAGCCATTATAGTATCCTAGATGTGAAACATTGGGATTTTTGTTGGGTTCTACCAGCTGAAACCATCTGCAACCAGCCAGTCCGATCCGCACATCGTAGACGTTGCCAGTGTGGCCCACGACTGCTGCGGAGATTTCGCCGCGCTCCACCACCTATCTATGACACCACAATGTACTTTCCTTGGGGTGATAGAATAACTCAATTCACTGAAAATTGGATGAGGTCGGATTTTCAACTAGAAGTTGGTGGTTTCTTCGGATCCACAAAAGAAATTCAAGATGATGGGCGTTTTGTTTGGATCCAACAAAATCCAATTAAAAAAAACATATGAAACCGTATGAAACCACAAACATCAACTCACTAGAAAATGATTTTTTCCATGTTCATCAAACCAGCTTTCGAATTCTCCTTAGTCGTTCGTCGTTAGCATAGCGACCCCCTACTGTCGGCGCCTTCAGACTCAGAAGCAGCAGGCGATGCTCCTTGGCCTTACGCGGCAGGACAACTGTCTGGCAACCATCCCCAATGACCTACCAAAAATTGACTATTAATGAATACTATATATATATATTTAGGGGGTTAAAAATAATGGATTACAAATAGATGGCGTACCAATTATTTCCTAAACATGGATTATAATTATCCCCAAGTGATCCCGTGTAGGTTTATGGCTTGGGTTTACCGAAAATATCAAGCTGCCATTCGAGGAAAGGAAAGCAAGGACATGATGTAGCCGATATAATTAACGACTTTCAAATATGTTGGTGAATTTTTTCCATATCACCACCATTCACCATCCAAATCTTCTCAGGAACACAGCCTCCGTCATTACGGTGCACCAAGTTATCACCACCGCAACTGAGGCTGCGCGCCCGATCAATGCGTTCGCGCACGCGCCGGCTCCTTGGGTAAGAAACGGTTGGTTCATGTTAGTTTCGGTTGAAACACATTGGAGAAGACTTTGGAAAGGTCAATGGACCCCAAGATAATTACTGGAAGACTGATAATTCTTGATTTTTGAGTTCCTTCCTTACATGGTTTTTGAAATTGGGAAGGGTGCCAATGCTTCTTCTCAGAGATTGGAACCCCCAGCGCGCCACGACTCTTTCGCCATCAGGCCTCACGCTGGCCTTTGCCTGTGTTCATTTGATCCACCCTCTGGTAATCTAACGCATGAAAATCACCATTTTGAGGAGGTAAATTTTAAATCCTCCATAAGTCATCTATATATAATATGTTATTTCCGTAGCTTGGTAGTTTACCGGAGGGTGTCACAAGTCTTTTTAATTTGATGTGCCCGGCTCCAGACGTCAGGACTTTGGCGTCCGCTAAAGCCCTCAGGGGAACTTTCCATCATAGCCACGGGGTTTCCCAAGAATTGGCGCAGCTTCACGACACAGCTGGGCCTGGCTAGGCGGCCGTCTACAACAGATGATTTTCCATAGCTGAAATGACCAGAGAAATGTGAACCAAGTTAAACCCAAGGGATCTCAATGACCGAATTGGTGTTCAGTGTGGGCTTTCTGTCGAAACTGGGACAGCGAAATTCCAAGAAATGACAGATCTGACCTGCTGCCAATTTCGAAATTGCCCGCGCCATCCCCACACCTCCTTGACTTCTGCTTGTTCTAGGCGCTGACGTGAGTGCCCATAGGCCACACTCGAGCCAACCTCAACTCGACCCCCCCCTCATAGATTCATAGATGTCACCCCACAGTCTGGTTGGTAGGCATCTTATTCCCAGCCAATGGCTTTTGAGTTATGATGGTGGACTGTGAGCATCCTCACGCCCTCCACAAACTCAAAGCTTCACTGCTGAAGTCTGGAAAAAAGGGCAACTTGGGGCTGCCTAGTGCGTGCATCCCAGGCATCGTACCGTAAGATGATAAACATGTTTTTTTGGCCCCAGCTACTTATAATAATATATATATACATTATATAATATTATATATATAGGTAAGTAGTAAGTATATCTCTGTCTCTATCGCCATCTCGTCAAGTGAGACTGCCAGAGGCAGAGGCGAGCATGCGGTCACGAAACACGGAGGCAACATCGTGACTCAGTGCATGTGACGAATTGAACTGACAAGTCACTGACAAACGAAAATCACAATGGTAACTGTACAGGAAACAAGCGATGTAGATTGCGCACAGGAACGAATGAGTTCCGCAAACTGGGTACCACCTACCAGTGCATGTGAAAGGGGCAAGCCATCAGAAGATTTTTTTTTTGCAACACGATCCAACCCAGCCCTTTTCTCAAGCTCACGTCTTCGGATTTCTCGACGCTGGCACTTCTCCTCGTGTCTCACATCTGTTCCAGCTGCAGAATGGCGGTCTACGGAGGACCTCGCATCAATGCTCGGGGCCGCATTTGAAAGGGTGCCTGGGCGGATATGCAAGTCTTAAGAGGTGACCAGTCTATCGGGAGACGTTCCTTCCTGCTCATCTGTGCCACGGCTGGAATGGGCTGGCCGAAAGTGGGGCGCAAGTTTTTCCACCAAGTCTGGATCTTTTGAATGATGCCTTCAAACTCTTGTGCGTTGTCAGCATCTGCGTTTCTGTTTGGGTGGCTTGATCAGAGAACGGTCGAACCATAGCGCTTGCATATTGGCCTGCGGCAAGGTCTTGATCGAGAAGTGTGCTAGTTGCAGGATCTCTGAAAGAGGTTGTCCCAGGCAGATGCTTCTCATCTGGCTCATGTCCATCCAAACCCAAAGCAGAGTATGACATAATGGTCTGGCAATGCTCACACATTCATTCTCGTTTTGCTCCTGGGTCAAAGCATAAAAACCATGCCAAAGATGCTGGGCAATTGAAACTCTCCCCTGCTTTGTGGCTAACCTAAGGCTATATCCGATGCACGAAATGAGCTTGCGACGTGCCATTGCAGTACAAAGCACTGTGAATTTGAAATTTCTACCCTGGGACGGGTCTCGCAACCAAAATGACTTGAGCAACAGATGGCTTGAGCCATTTTATATATATATATATATATCGATTGATTGATTGAATATCCCCAGTATTCCCATGGGTCATAAAGCACTTGCCACTTACACACCTGGGGTCTGAGACCCAGCAACTGCAAGGACAGCCCCCAGCAACTGAAGGCGGTTGATGACCAGCTGCTGCCAGAAGGCCTACGATCGCTGGAAGTGCTGGGTTTCTGGTGCGGTTCCACCGCATCAACCTATCCCACCTCCCTCTGAACACATATCCATAGATGGCCTATGGGTGGCCTATGGATACTAGATATATCTAGATATTCTAGTTGTATTCTTAGCCTCTCGGCCAAGAGATTTTAAGCTAGAAAAGTGAGAAACAATCTAAGACAGCTTCAAGCGAAAAATCATGCAGCATCATCTAATAGCCAGGATATAGCCACGATACAGTATTATATACCATTCCCCAATACCCAGTGACCTATGGTTGTCCTGTTGCTGGAATAGACCATGAGAGGTCAAAGTCTGCAGGGGACGCCATGGCACATATCACATATCCATTGGCAGCCTGGAACCTTCAGGCCTCGATAAAAATGATGATGAATTTGTTGGCATTGACCAGCATCAAAAAGCCTTGGCCATAGGTTGTTGCCATCCCTGCCATCCCTGCCATCGCTTTCTTTGGTTAAGAACAGATCTTATAACTGAAATCCATTGAGGATACAAAGCCCCGTGGAAACCGATAAGCCACAGTAAAAACCCACAAACCTTCTGCGTTCCAGTGTAGACATGTATGAAACATGTTCAAAAGAGCCATGGTTTCCTGCCATTTCCCCCGTTTCATTCATCACCACCCAACGTCTATGACAGCCATGGGACTGGTTGCGCTGATGAGGCTTTGCGCCCAAACTCCTGTGTAGCTAATGCCGACGCTCACCAAACAACTGAGCAGGACCTCAGGTGACGGCCATGACAGCGTCCATGTGGCCATGACTTGGGGCCATGAAGATTCTCCAGTTGAAAGTGAGTTGTACGCTGTATGTCTCCTTATGATTTTATGATGTGCCATGGATTAGCTAAGGTCCCGAAACACCAGCAATAAGCACTGAAACCATCAACTGCATCAGTTGCATGTGTTTTTTTCTCTGACCTTTAGCCTTCAAACAAGATACCTTTCAGTCTTCCCTCTTTCCCTTGAAACCAAACAAAACCAAACGACCAAACTGTATCAAACTGTTCCATGTTTTTCAATTTGGGTCTGAAAATGGGATATACCCAAAGTGGCAGTTTTCATAGGGACAATGACGTTCAGTTTGGCATCGTTTAACCCAAAATTTGAGCGTTCCGCGAATCTTTCGAGCCTGGTGACATAAGCCATGCTCTCCTGGTTGAGCTCCACCAAATGCCTGGGACCCACGGGCACCTCGCCCTCAAGGACTGCCACGGCAGCCACCTGAACCGAAGTCCGAACAACTATGGCATACCTGGCCCTGCATCGAGACATATATATATTATATATACAGGAGATATCCATGGTATTCCAACATTAACATACATTGACACTCTCCCTCTCTCAGCATTAAGACAATTTAGTATTATTGCAGATTACTTATTATTATTTGCCATTGGTAATCAGTTTTGTCTTAATGGTGAGTGGCGTGTTCTGCCTTCTGGGGCCCTGATTCCGCAAGCTGCAGGTGGAGCCCTCAGAAGTTTCCAACTCACAGACCTTGTAGTTCATGGTAACTACCTCATGATTCTCAAGTCTCAAATCGCATGAGCACCAGGATCAGTCCCGAATCCTCCAAGGCACCACCATGAAGCCCATCACGTTGTTGATGAGCGCCACGCCCGCCCGGGAGATGTTCACCGGATGTTGCTCCTTCGCCAGCATCAACCGTTGCAGCAGTCGATCACCAATGGCCTCGGGAAAATCATCGGAAGCATTCATAGAATTTACTGGTAAGTATTAAGTATAGTATGTATGGTTGTTCTACACCGGGGCTTGCTATAAATAATGATAATCATCTCTAATCCCATCCCTGCAAAATTATCTAGTCAAATGATGTCAAGTGGGTGGTTTATGGAGGTTTCAAGTACATCTTAGACCCTGTATCAAGGTTGAATTGTGGCCGGTACTCGTTTAAGCCCTCTTGATTATAATTTTGAGTCAACATGAGTCAACTATGCAATGCAAATGCAGATCCTATCCAGAATCAAATTGGAAACTAGTTTCAAATGCAATTTTTTCTCGCCGTTCGTGCATGTAGCTGCCTGCAAGGCACACGAGAAAGCTGGGAAAAAAACTGAGAGGTACTATGCCCATGTTTGCTTGTTCTATGTGAATACATGCCGAGTCATTTACATTTTTTGCTTAGAGGGGTGAAAAAGAGCACTTCATGATTGTGCTATCAGAATCTATCAGATATCATCATTCATCGTGAAATGGTCATCTTTCTGGTTCTACGCAGCCCAAAAAAAAAGCACAGCTGCTTGTTGGCCGCCATGGGATTCCAGCTCTTTGCAGCCACTGACATCTCATACTTTTTTTTGACGGCACGTTTGATGCCTGAATTCATCGAGGTCTTTGACCCTTTACACTCCTGCCTCTTAGGCTGCTACATGGATTTGTGTGAGAATAGAGGCTAAGCCCCATGTAATGTAGCCCCAAGATTTTTTTCTGGCTCATCACACCATTCTTTCTCGAGGATTGGTCATTTTGGGGTATACCACGCGGTATACCCCATCTTCACACACTCCCACATGATCCCACGGGTTCTTTGCTGTCCTTCAGGAACTTCAAGTCCCTTCCTGGTCCTCAAATGATCTCATCCATCTTCGCCCGCGCATGCGTACGGGAGCTGAGCCATCTTCAGATCTCCAGATTCAGATCTTGAGGATCGCACACTGATGGGCACTGCCACTGATCGCCATTGAAAGCGACCCCGAGGCCGCTGTAGGCATCATGGAAATGTGAACTGCTTCTTCTCCTGGATTACCTCTGAGGGATCTTGCGGCATGGGATGGGTTTGAGTTTCAGATCTTTCAGCCTCCAAAAAAAATATCATCTCCAGGGATGCTGCAGGAGTATCACATATTTGCCAAAATACCCCCCAAAAAAAAACAAACGCAGTAACGCACACTCCTGCAAGTTTCAACATAACCGGCAAAAAACATGCAAATATCATCAAACAAATGCCACCAATGCAGTCGAAATGGTTTGCGATCTCTTAGAAAATAGATCAAAACATCACGACAAAAAGAGAAGGTTCTGTTATCACCCTTAACAATCCTTCAGAATTATGTCAGTTGTGCACCACCCCCGGCAATGATGCCAGTTTGCCACGAGTTCTCGTTGAACTTCTTGGAGCCTCGTGGCATACCTCGGCGGATTTTTTTGGGGAATTGTGGGGGCATCAGATTTTGATGGAGCTTTGCTAAAATGGGATTACCCTCTGGTAAACTAACATAGCTATTGGAAATGGCCATTTATAGTTGATTTACCCATTAAAAATGGTGGTTTTCCATAGCTATGTTAGTTTACCAGAGGGTACCAGAAGTCATCCAAGTCATTATCTTGAAACCCATTGTGACTTGGTGACAACTGGCCCCCCCATATTAAGATCATCCTAAAATCATCGGTGTTGCGCGCGTTCAGGATGTGAGATCAGCCAGTGCCAAACGTACCTGCACTGTACTCGAAACTGCTGCTTCACAAGAGATACCTACTGCCATATCAATATGCAACCATAGATCTTAGTTATCTTATATCATTGTAGTTTACCATCCCAAAACAAACAATGTTCAACTCTTCCCTGAAGCCACACAGAAACAGGACCAGCCGAGATGGCGAACAAGTTGCAACTGATGATTCTTGGTCTTCTGGCTCTCTGTGATGAGCCACTCAATGTGCCTCACATGGGTTGCAACTTCCACAGGGGAACCTTTGGGATAAGCGTGGGATGAAATCAAGAAATATCGGCATGATCGAAATATGGGTGCCCAAAAAACGGTCGTTCTAGTCTAGTAGGGAAAATGTGATTACCACTTTAGATTTGGGTCGGGTTTTCACCTAAATTCTCAGATTGACAAAATTATCCAAAAGTCATATATGGTTTCCGATCTTTAGTCCGCTCATTTTTTTTCCTGGTCATCCAGGTCCAAGTCTCCAAATTCTCCAAATTCTCTAAGTCTCCACCTGTTTTGTGCCTAGAAACTGCTGAATTTTCATCTCCCGATGCTGGAGCCGTTTGGCCCGCAGGGAGCCAGCAATCTCCACCATAAAGGCGACAAGACCACTGGGCCCCACCCAGACCTGCCTGGAAGCCAGGCACGATTTGAAGCACCCGAGATTCGAAAAAATGCCATGGATTTCTAGATGTTTTTCTTTGATTTTTCCTATAGATTCTCCGGAAACAATAATGATCCCTATTATTAGTTACTATCATTGCTATTAAAATGACTATCAAGTCATTGATGTAGATAAATATAAATATGTTTGGGTTCCTTGCAATTGGTATGAAAATTGCTTCTCTTATGGATCAATAATGTGAAAGGATGTGAAAGGAATAAATGGTGGGTCACCAAAGAGAAGCAGAAAATTGACTCTGTGGCAGGGGACTTGCGGGGATGTCGAACCAGGGGTTCGTCCCACTTAATCACCTCGAAAAAATATCCGGGATACTTCTCTGTCCCACTTTGGTACAAAATCAAAACCTCAGGACAGGACTGACATGGACTTAATGACTTACACCCTTTCCACAGCCATAGTGCTGAACCAAGGTGCCCCAACTTGCTGTTGGTGGCCTTCTGCAAATATTCCACCGGTCGGCAGCGGCACAGCACCGCATCTGGCCTTCCACAACTGAGGATCTTCACGATGTCCAAGAGGCCCCACAGAGCGTTTTTGCCAATAAGCATGGTGGTGCCTACGATCAGGGCAGGCATAAAGGACCATGTTAAAGAACTGTTTTTGCTTTCAAACCTTCGAGGTTGTCCGGCAAGAGTCTGCCAAAAAGCGACGGGTTGTCCTGAAGCGTTTCCTTTTGGCACATCTGGGAAGAAGTATTTTAAGCATGGGAGGAAAATATGCTGCGGAATGTGCTTCTGCTGGGTGGTTTTTTTCGATCCTTTCGCCTCCCCAGGCAACAAAATCCAGCTGAAAGGAGTTGAAGTACAAGCGCCAGACCTGAAGAAATGATGAAATGTCCCATGGATCCATGTTTGGCCATCTAATCTAAACATGAGAAACAACAGCATGGCTTTGGGAAGGTCCATGATTTCTGGCACATACCCCCCGAAAGAGCCTCCGAACGTATATGCAGTTCCCCACTACTTATCATTCTCTCATAGTTTGGCCCCTGAAAATAAAACCAAATCAAAAACTTGAAGCAAATGGTGACACACCAAGAAGGGCAACTGCAGGCATAGCAAGGACCGAAAGGCATCAAGGACCTTGCCCGCATGTTGAAGTCCAAACCCAGCTGGAACTAACGGTAACTGCCACCGGTAATTGCGGGATGAATCTTTCTTGGAAAGGAGTAAACACCACAGCCGTCTAAAACAGTTCGAGCAGTAGTTAAAAACTGGTGATTGGAATGTCGATGTGGCAGTATTGGATGCAGGAACCCAATTTACAAAGTGTTCATTGTTCATTGAAACCGGCAAGGCCTCACACTCTGTGCTGGAGGCATTTGCTTGCTATTTGTGACAAAAGAAGTGCTCGTCATTTTCATTCATTTTCCAATGTCATTGGGTACCCTCTGGTCATGAACAGTTTGCTATGGATTTTACGGCCCATTTTGCTTCGATGATTTACCATGAATTGCTTGACAAACATGGTGATTTTTCCATAGCAAACTCTGAAATGACCAGAGGCTAAAACCCTTAATATCTTCATGTTTGCTGGTTATATAACTTCTATCATGTTATATCCCTATGAATCACCATAAACATCCCATTGAATCCCCATGAACCATGGCCTTTCGCCACCATCTCGCCTGCGCCCTGCGTTCAAAGAGCAAAAGCCGGTCACCTTCACATAGCTTTGTCGGGAGAATATCCAGGCACAGCAACCCACAAAGTTGGAGAAGGAATGTTTAAAATCCCAGCCTAAAGTATCTAAAATATGGCGGGACATGACTTTTTGATACTTTTTGAATGTCTTCGATCTTTCAATGATCAATTGGACTTACACGTGCCAAATAATTGACGGTTATAGCTATGATTAACTGATTAACTATGCGTGTACCAATTGGCAATGTTCATGAAATGTCTGACAAACCGTTGGATTCTTGGGGCTTGCCTTGTTGCCCTCTGGATCCCTCTGGTAATCAAACACGGCCAGCTGAGAAATCTCCTAAAGTGGGAAAAGTCCCGAACTAAATGATAGATTTTCCTCTATACTTCTACACAGGTGTTACTAAGCCTATCTCCAGGAGCGTCCATGGAACGCTCCTACAGCTCCGAGCTGGCCTCCTGTTTCAAGCTCCTCCAAGTGCAGCCAGCCACTGCAACAGGGCTGGTCCATGGTGTCGCTTTCGTCTTTTGAGAAGTCGGGGTTCAACTGATGCAACGGAAAGATGCCTCCCAGCTGCAAGGGCTGGGAGGGTTGGAAGGTTTGGTGGGGCCATGTATGTGCCAGATGGTTGGATACTAAATTCAAAATCACAATTCTTGATGTACCAACGTACCATTGATACTATACTCAAGTGGGGATGGACCATCCCCTCCAGCAATGCCTCTGGCACACTGTCCACTGGCTATCCCATGTCATCAAGCCCTGGCCTGTCTCTGGCTCCTCACCATCAGTGAATCTCACCAAGTATGTACCTCCTTCCAAGTCCTGCCGCAGCGCGCGGCCGGTGCGCGCAGTGCGCGGACCGTGATCGGCACAAAGCAGGCCGGGCTCGTCATCTGAAAGCTCCTGGTAGAGCATGACCATCTGCCCTTCCTGGCAAACAGGAATAAAAGTGCCGGTGGGACCAATGGTCAACAAACCCCTAGTCCTAAAATACTAATCGACTGATCAACTGGAGGAAACCGTCTGAAGATGGAAAGGAATATATTTGAAGCCAGCAAGCAACAAATCCCAAAAGGCTCGAGGACATGGATATGATGTGCAGTGACGAGGATGGCAATTTGCGAAGCTCATCCCTGAAAATGCAACTTGTGCCATTCACCAAATCTCCCCCCCACCAAAAATTGCACTTCTAACATCTCCCATTCCGGAACCATTTTCGCAATTTCACTGCGGGTTACCAGGACTTGGACCCACACCCACATCATCCCCTCTCCCCATACAGAAAAAATGCTCAGAAAACCCTCTTTGGATGCACGGAATCTCTTTCTTTTTGGATCTTTTTGGGTTCCATTTTTTGTGGGATGATTATATATATATATGTATACATATCTTACATTACCATCATGAATCATGAAGATATAGAGACAGGATTGGGACTACCCATCCAACCGCGCAAGCGCAGCTAAAACAAAGTGTCGTTTCCGTCCAGCTCCAGGGTGTCAGAGACCTCCTTTTCAGCCACGGCAGAGTCGTCAGGGGCCGGCACCAGGGCCGAATAGATGATGGAAGAGCAGATGGCGGAGGCGAAAGCAATGGCAAAGGTTGCATAGACCTAAAGACTAAAGTGACTAAAGGATCCTAAAGGTTTCAAGGCCCCAAGGGGGCCCCAAGCCCTTGAAAATACTATGCCACAATGGTAGGTAGCGAATGGAATTTGGGTGTAAACCAGCTTGACACCCCGCAAAATCAGAAAAAGTATCTTCCGTCGTAAATCCTCATAGTATGCAGCCCCCGAAACTCTGGTGGAACGTGATGGATATGTTCATTTGGGGTCCCCTGTAAAATCAGGATATCTGCTATCCGGGAATGCGATTAATCATTAATCTGACCCGGGTGCAAAATCTTATACGAATCATGCAAGGTATAGCATAAGTGTAATGCTGCAATCCACCGACCCGTATTTTGCATTACCAAGCTCAATGAGGGCTTCTGCAAATACATGTCTATAGGAAAAAATGCCCAAATTGTGAACCCTATAAATCCCAAATGACCACAGCTGGATCCCCCCCCATCATCGAGTCAACAAGGCACCGCGTGCACTCGCCACGTGTCACGTTTCTGGGGGCTGCCATCAGAAGAAAATCCATAGGCGGGATTTCCTTGGGTGCCACTAATAGCCACTGACAGGGTGGCCACCTCGTGAAATGGTCACCCTCCTTTAGGAGTTTTTGAGTTTTCGAAAATCCATCTAATTATAGTCATCAAAGGATGCCCCTCCCCAAGTCGGAGTTAAGAACCCCAAATGACCTGCAGCTTGGTCTGATTTGCCCTGTCGAAGCTCTTTCTTCGCGCTGAGAATTTCACCAGAATTATCCCAAAATTGCTTTCAGGGCACGCTTTTTAAACATATTAAATAGATCATATGTCTGTGTGCATGTATAATCATGTACTATACATTAGTGATGTTACTTCTGCTGCACAATTTCCATGTCAGCAAAAGCGATCTGTTCCTCGCCCCAGCTCCCAACTCCCAGCAGGTCTCGAACATAAGGAAACTCCAAATTTGTGCTGAAGATGACGGCATCCAGGATATCCAGCCAGGAATCCTGGCCATGGCTGGCCATGGCAGATCGAAAAAGGTGAAAAATCCCAAGGCCCAGGGGATCCCAGCGGATCCCATGGGTCCTTGGTGAACTCCGGCGTCCCCAGTTGCGAGGCAAAGTAGCCGTGGCGTAGCACCCAGCCCACCAGCAGAATGGCTAACCACTTGGTAAGCATAAACCTGGGTACACTTGGGTGACCCCTAGCCGAGCTCCCCTAAGGTGATAAGCCATGAAATGCCATGAAGCCTGGTGAAATTGGATCAACATGATCAACCAAATCAGCTATCAAAGGGCACCCACCGTGCTATTTGGCTGGAGCCAGTCTGGCGCTCTGAAGTGTGACTCTGGCTCTGGCGCTCTGAAGTGTGACTCTGGCTCTGATCCAATGTTGTAGATGAGGATGATGTTGATGATGATCATATGATCATATGATCATGATGATTCACAAGCATTCATTAGAATGATTGCTAGTATTATTGCCCTCTCTCTCTCTCTCTTCATGATTCTGATTGCAACTGCATGCTACTATCATGACATGTCATGATTATGATGTTTTTTTGTCCCGCGCGGAGTCAGGAGTACGAGGCAAGGGAAAATGCCAAAACTGATTAAGCAACACACATCAGCTTGCCAATGGCGCGGCACAGGCTGCTGAACCCATACAGTCGCAGAAAGAAAGTCTCTGTATGTCTTTGTGCCCCGCGCGGAGTCAGGAGTACGAGGCAAGGGAAAATGCCAAAACTGATTAAGCAACACACATCAGCTTGCCAATGGCGCGGCACAGGCTGCTGAACCCATACAGTCGCAGAAAGAAAGTCTCTGTATGTCTCTGTGTGTGCATGAGCTTGACGGCTAGCCAAAATTTCTGGAGCTAAGACCGTCCAATGCAAATCAATACTACCCCTTCGGTAGTGCTCTAATTAATACCCTCAACTACGAGCAGAGGAAGTTTGCAGATCCCCAAAAAGGTGTCTGTGTCTGAAATGATTTTCCTAGGGGGGGGCCGTGGGGATCAACGAATTGCGTTTAGACCTTTGGCAGCTTGTTTTGGGAGGGTTCTGGAATCATATCTTCGGAAATCAAGAATATGGTCCTAGAGCCCCTTCATTTTGGAGCCTTTCTGTTGTCAAAAAACGGAATCAAAAATTGCACCTACAGTAAGCAAAACCCGCAATCTCACAAGCTCAATTATCCGCCTGTTTCCTTTGCTCCCATGCTAATCCCCTTTTCCTATTTCTAACCCCCCTAATGAATAAAAATAGATCCAGATGTCATTTTCAGGAAATTTCAGGTTGGTCAATTTGATCTTAATCGCCTTGAGAAAACAATTTTAAGGGTCAAGATCACATTTGAGGGTTCATCTTAATAATAAAAACCGATTGGCTGGGGACTGTTTATTATTCGCGTCCCTGACGATCATTTCATTGTTTGATTAGTACTTAAGGTTTCGATGTAGTTATCAGGGGAAAGCGTCGTAAGACAATTTTTGGCAATATGTCGAATACCAAGAGAATCCGAAACCCCAAAAAAGACAGGGTCTCTATGGAAAGCCGTGTTTTCCATTGAAAACCTAGGTTTTGTGGAATTACAGGATTTTGACAAATCCCAAAAAATTGACAATCTCACATGTTTCCATCGATACATTACCATCCTCCAACCACACCACCAGTCACGCATCATTTTGCATTGCTTACTTGATGTAACCCGCTTCCTGCCAATCAGCATACGCGATCTGCAGTGATCGTTGAAGAACTCTTTTGATTACCTGAGTAGGCGCCACGCGGCGCGCTACTCTGCTCTTCTTCCCGATGAAATCCTCATCGATCTGTACTCCGAAAGTCAAAGGGTTCAGGCTGGCAACATGAGCCTTGGCAAGACCCATCATTATATGGTGCACGATGTGGCACTTGGGAAGGTAAGCGAAAAGGGCTTTGGACTGAGAAAAAGCTTCCAACGCCAGCCGTTGATACAGACACAGAAATTGCATTCCAATGCCACCGATGCGATGGCAAGCAGAAACTTCAAGCCACAGGTCACTGGCGTACATTTCGTGAAAACAGCGGTTGAGAACCACAACTGCTTCGGCACACATGGATAAAATGAGATCATCCGCAACATTGTTTTTGGAGAACCAGCTTTCCAAGAAACGAAGTAACGTGGTCGTGCCATGGCCTTTATGCCATTGGCCATTAGGGAAGGTCTTCCGATCAGGCCATTCGCAAGATTCCTTGGTAATTGCAGTGATATATGCTGGCTCGCGAGACTCGTCACAGAATTGTAAATATAAGTCTGTCAACTCTAAAAACCTAGCATCCACTGTGCTCGCTCCAAAGCGATCCGAAATACAAGCCAGCACTGCTGCCACAAACGACTTTCCTAAGCCGAGGTGAAAAGCGTGCCAGACATCGTAGGCAAAGAATCCTGCAGCCCGGGCTGGGTCGTGAGGCAAACTCAATAAAATTGGTTTAGACTTCCATGGCTCGTCTCCGGGTGTGAATAAAGTACCCAGCCATGCGGGATCAGAGCTCAAATTCTCAAAGTCAAACCCAGGGCGGCCTGCCAAGCAAAGGTGGCAAATGCCCTTTGGCCGCGAGCCAGCGACCAAAGGTTTCTTGGGCACGTTTGAAAATGACCTTTCCAGGTTACCAGCTTTTGCAAGCCACATCCAGTCACCCACTGCATTGATGCAGGCAGCATGGTATCGCTGACCATCAGCATCCAAAACTCCATGCTCAAGCATGCGCCAGCAATCGCCCGTCGTATAAGTCAGAAGATCCTGAAGCGCGGCTTCATCTTTGCTCATTTTGGGCAGGCACCCAGAAATCATTCTGCTTGTGTTCGTTGAGCCGCAGTAGTTAAGTTTCATGCTCAAATACTTTCTTCTTTTCCTTTCGCTGTTGGCCAAGTTGGTTCCAAAGCCTAAAACTGAATGGAAGGATGTGACGAGAAATGGAGATTTCTTTCTCCCTCGCCCCTCGTCTCCATGCATCAAAACTGGAAGGAGTCGACCCTCATCGATGGCATACTTCTGAATGGCGTCAAACAGTTGATGCTGCGGATGGGCTATCCGATAAAGTCTCCAAAACTCACGAAGAATTGCCCTTTCTCTTTTGCCATCTGCGTTGTGGAGGCCAAGAAGCACATGCCATAAGCCATGGCTGACTATATATTGAATCCAATCCCGCAAAGCGATCACATGGAATGTCCCTGTGTACCGCACTCCAGGGGATTTCTGCAGTTCAGTGATTGGAATGCGGAGCGAAAGATTGAATTTTCTTGTTAATCTTTCAACATCCCTTTCGCTAGTAGTTTCATGACAACGGCTCAACTCTGTGAGCCCACGGCTTTTTGCCGCGACATCCTCTCCAAGATCGCTCACAATGCCTTTCGCTGCTCTGATTGCAGCTCTGCAGCTTGAGACCTTGGAACGGCGGGAAAAATTGGAATCATTGGAAAAAGTACAAATATATAGGGGTCGAGGTGTTGGTGGTATACGTTGGAAACCCAGTCTGATCGAGAACAAAGTCCCATGCAGCCAATTCATGGTGTCATGCTATGACAGCGATATCCCAGTCACTGCTGCAATGCGCTGCAATGCTGCAATTTTACTCCGGAACGATTTTTGCTTACGGATGCCGAAAGCTTAGCTGGCTCTTGCCGCTGCTTTCCATAGAGACCCTGTTTTTTGGGGTTTCGGAATCTCCTGGATATATATTATATACAAAAGTGAAGGGATACCCTTCACAACGGTCACGGAGGCTTGAATTTGAATGACCTGTGCACCAAATAACACATAGAGACACCGTCCACTTCCTCTGTGTTCACGGTGTCCCCCCCCAATCGCATGTTTTTGCATCCACGCTTACCTGGGACGGGAGAGGCAAACGCAGGGTTTCCGCCAACGACCGCGGCAAGCGTTTTCCGCTAAATCTTTGCATGGTGCAGCAATGTCAAAAACTTTGGCCCCTGGCTAGCCCCAAATATATATTCACCCATATAGGATATATACCAAGAAGTATATATATATATGTATATATTCAAAATCACATCCAAAGTTTTTGCCATTGCTGATTCAAGATGTGGTCATTGCAACATCAACATCGAATGCAGGCTAGATGCATTTGAAATATAAGATGAGTGCTGCTTCCAGCATCGATGTAGAATATGGTTCATGTGAAATGTGCAAGATAGTCATGTTCGACCATTTCTCTTTTGCACGGCAGTAACCATAAAGGTCATTTTTCCATCTCCAACATGGGTCATGTGTCCATCCAATTTTGAATATAACTGGATCCCATTTGTTGTATATCCGCTCAACTGTTTTGACACAGTGTTCCAACACACGTCCGGCACAAAGATTGGGCCGTGGTAGATCAAAAGCTATGCATGGCATGGCGGCAGATTCATCGGCAATGTTGAGAAGGCGCTTATTCCCTTGAAGTTCAAGTGGTAGATGTGCCAACCATTCCGGGACTGAAGGGGCGACGGGAGGACAGAGTGATGACGACAGGCCTCCCAAACCTTGCCCATTTCCGGCCGCCAGGCCGTCACCAGTGGCTGTCCCAGACCGTCCCCGCCCTAGCGGCACTGGCCACGGGAAAGGTCCTTCCGATTCCTTGATGGCTGACTGGGAAACGGATGACAGGACATGACCTTCACATCTTATAAATAATTTGTTATATATATACCCTGCCATCAATGGAGACATATAATCGACCCGTGGGTGGGATCATGGGGGAAACATGACCGTACACTCCCTTAAGACATGTTTATACTTGATCGCAATGACAATTGGTAACAACATGTTTCCATTCCATCGATCATTATTCAATTAATTGGGTATATGTTTTGTAGGTTCCTACAATCTAGATAGTATTCCATATACATATCAACTTTGTATTTTTGGCCAAGGGTCACTGCGGTGACAACAAAGCAAATCCAGCAGCTCTTCATCTGGAGTTTCATCAACATCCATGGCTTGGCCATGTGTGGCAACGGTAAATGCCAGAGCTCTATTATATAGTATAGTATATATACGAATAGAAATGCATTGCTTATATTCATATACATGGGGTAGCCCTCAAAACGAAATGTAATCCATTGATTAGTATATATACGGGGC
This sequence comes from Cladocopium goreaui, assembly GCA_947184155.2. NCBI lineage: Eukaryota > Dinophyceae > Suessiales > Symbiodiniaceae > Cladocopium > Cladocopium goreaui. Next base: position 429,529 of record CAMXCT020005846.1, read on the forward strand.
ACGTATTATTCAACACATGCCCATGAAATTGATTTGGTTCAACATATATATATATATACCTGGGAAAATGATATCGTTCTGATTGGCTGCAAGCTCCATCCATTGACCCCAAATGGCGAGCTTGTAGGCCGAATCGAAGTCATTGTCTTGGGTGATCCATGCACTGCACTCCCGATGCCTTTGAGGCCAGAACACCTTGGCCGATGTCTTTGCTGAATGCTTTCACGGCATTGCCAGCACCTGGCCAGAACAGACGGGCGGTTGTTGGACCTATACTATTTCGTCTATATATATACATACACGGTGTTGGGGCCTGGCAAGAAAGATATAGCAGGGTGTTGGCACTGCGGCACTATGCATCCAGCAAGATTGAAACCATTTTTCCGCTCGATCGATGTTGGTTTCAAATCCCAAATGCGAAGCATTGTTTCTGTAGACATCGCATCCAGTCAGCCCGCAGATGAAATGCCAAAAACAAATTCACATTAATTCACAGAATGTACTGTGCCCAAAACATATATAGGTGGATGGGTCTTGGATGGGCGACCAAACACGGACATGGATGAGTCCAGAATTCAACAAGTCCCGCAGGTGCTATCCTGTTTCATGTCGGTCGCAGGTGACCTGCAGGTTCCCTCAGGTGACACAAATTTGTTGGGAGTTCCAACAAAAAATGATTGCTCTATATATCGGCAATCCATCCCAAAGATCAAAAAATGATCAGCTCGAGTCAAAACATCACTTGTTTTTCTTGGACTTCTTCGACTTGGGAACTTCGGCGACTGCGCTCTCATCCGGTTCGCCCTTTCGTTTTTTGGTCTTCACAGATTTCGAGTCACGTTTGTCTGTCTTATCTTTCTTCTCCTTTTTCACAGGTGGGGATCCGGGCAAATCAGCGTCCTTCTTCTCATACCGTTTCGCATTCCTGGAAAAGATTGCAAGTATATAAGTAGGACACTGGGCATGGCGCTGATGCGCTGAGGTAAGGACCTCGTCTTTGCTTCCGCTGCGCAGGCCGTTGAGCACCTGGGCCATTGTGGGCATGTGTCAACAATTTTCAACCTGAACGAAATCATGTCAGGTTGACATGAAGATGCAATCAATGTATATATTGTATAAATATGTATACGCATGAAGAGTGGTACAAATTGCCATGAGGCCCACACGTGTATGTCGCATTGTTCATGGCAGTCGTGGCTTGGGTCACGAACCTCATCCGCATGATTTCATAGATGGGTGGAATCAAGGACTCCATTTTTATGATAAGTGCATACATTGAATCCCATGCAGGTGCAACTGAATGTGATCTGTTGGTAAAGTATATATATAATTATATATATATATATTGACTATATTTTTCTCAGTCCGTCACTCCGGCCCAAATCCATTCACCTCACCCTTGGCCATCACATTGTTGCAGACATCGTACTGGCCATCAAGTTTCTGGAGTTCGTCCTCCAGCTGGCGCTTGGACCTCCAGCGGCCGAGGGGTGGATCTATAATTCGGCGAAGGGCCAAAGCAAACTGTTCTCAACATGTTTGCAAAGAGGTGGAAAGTCTCGAGCGATTGAGAAGAAGACTTCTGCAGGACATCACTTTTTGAGTAGACATCGGCGATCTCCCGCACCAAAGACCTGATTTTGCCTGACTTCTGAATCATCGACTCCAAGAACTTCCGCAGCTTCTTCTTGGTCTGGTCAAGGATTTCCGGTAACAAATGTGACCAGGGATGGTATGGTATATTTTTGGTATCATAAGTTTGCTATGTTGTGGGATAATCTTGAAATATCTTGAAATTTGGTACTAAACTCAGGGAACCAGAAAACCAACCATCTAAATTCCATATCCCGTATATATACCCATCGATGTACCCAGATATCTATTTAACCAATATCAACATATGCCACCATATGCCCAAATGCAGGCAATGATATATATGGTCAACCAGGCCTCATCGGCTTGGCTGCTTGTAGAATCTGCTGGTTCTGCAGCCTCTGCAGCATGTCGGTCCTCCATCGCTTTGAGGCCGGCAAGTGCATTGGCCGACAGGTTCGGCTCCTCAGAAGCCTCCGGATGGCAAGAGTGGTTAACAAGAACCTCTCATGGAGTAAGAGGCATTTACTCGATTTTACTTTGAGACCAAACAGGGAAAACCAAACATGGATATAGACCATAAAGTTTGGCCATGATGTTTTTGATGGATCAACCAATGTTGAACCGACCAAGGCACCCATACACTTCATTAACTTGTTTACTTACCCCGCCTCCAAGGCTTTCCTTTTGCTCCGTGTCTCCTCTTCAACATGTTCCTGTTCCCGCTGTCCTTTCTCCTTGACAACGACGTAGTACTCCTCTACGCCATCGTAAAGGTTTTTCCTGCCAGACGGTTGACCAAGGGAAGGGACGGATATAAATGGTTCGAAGGAGAGAGAGGGAGAGAGAGTATATAGTTACGCAGAATAAAGTATATATGGACAATGTATATAAAATGATTATATATAGCTGATGCAACATCCATTGCATGGAAATGCATCCATGGAATTGAGATCTCCTTATGTGGGTCGCAGATCTCTTCATGCACAAAGCCTTTGCACCGTTGATCTTCGCCCTTGGAACAACAGGTAAACATTACACACTTCACTGTGGTCATATGGGTGTACCCAAGAACCCAATAGATTCAAGAATGCACATCTGATTTTATATGAGTTGGGTGTTGTAACAAACCCCTTTGAGATAAGCACGTAGACCATCCATAGTCATCCTTCATTTCTTTCTCAGACAGCCATTCCTCATCAATGGTCACCTTTTGGGATGACCGGCGTTTGACCACAATCTCCAGCGAAGCGATAAACTGTGCCTGTGCACGCATGTAGGAATATGTACCCCATGCACACACACATTGCTGATTGCATGACAAAACTGCACATGTAACCTACATGGGATGACCGGCCTTATCAAAGTTGCAATTCACCAGGAGAGCTGCTGTTTCATTTTGGGGTCGGCTTTTGTATTCAGAAACAACCCATTCCGGAACGTTCAGATCTTTACGTGTCTTTTTCGGTTTGCACATCCTTCGGATCTGGGCTTTGGCAGCATCGCGTAGCAATTCCTGACAGGAAAGGCCATTGCAAAACCATACCAACCCCATTATATAAACACCATCAAGTTGATGTTTCCATTGGTTGTGTAAATTCGTAACTCACGTATATTATATACATGCAATGATCATGTACAAAATATAAGTCAAGTCAAGTCATATATATATAGTAAATATATGCTGACCTGTTATATATAGAGAATGGTATGGCTTCCCATGTGAGATTCAGGTTGGATCAATGGGTGCTCCTGGCGAGTCTTCCCACGAGGCTTGGCGGTCCGATTTGGTGTAGGAATGGGCCGGACGGAGGCACCCTGATCCTGCGCGGCAAAAGTGTGCAGTGATCATCATGCATGACCAACTTCGGAAGTTTCCCCAAAAAAATAACCCCATATTAACTTCATTTGATGACTATGTTATATATACATATAGTTGAATGCAAAAACATATGGTCCTTGTGGCTCTCAACTTCAGATGCTTTTTGATCTCCATCTGTAGACTTTGGTTGTTCACCCAACGTGGACTTCGGGGTGGCTTCAGCGGGACTAGGAGTCACTTCTACACGGCTGGGAGCTGCAGATGGAGTAGCCGGTTCAGTGGGACTAGGAGTAACTGCTACAGGGGTGGGAGCTGCAGATGGAGTAGCCGGTTCCAAACCACCAGGAGCAAGTGCTTCTTGAACTTGGGTAGCAGTAGCCTGATCGACCAAGTCAATTCTCCTATCATATATAAAATCAAAGATATAAGTTGCATTGTTCCTCAACTGATTCATTCTATATACACACATAAATATAATAAGCCTTTAAACTTGTGAGCCATTTGGAAGTTTGAATGCAACATCAAAATCATATATATCCGAACTCGATCACCCATTAAATACCGTAGGTCACGTCATAACACATCTATATATTTATACATGCACCCTCCCCATGCAATATATATATATATTATATACCATGCGCACTGGCGTCTGCAGGCCTCTAGGGTCTCGGCGGTCGCAATGTCCGGTGCCAAAGTTGGCTCGGTCGGCACCTGGGGAGTCAGCACGGAAGGGGTTGTAGGGTGGGGCATGCATAAAACAGGATCCAACCCATTCCATCCAGTGTCCAATGTGTAAATATATGATTGAGTTTTGCACTGGGGCTGGCGGTGCGCTGCCAAGTGCCAACTGCTTCTTTTCCAGGTCCTGCCCATATACAATGGATATATACCGGGCATCCCAAAATTAATCGATATAAGGCAATGCAGGCCCGGGTGCTACAAATATATTTAAGGATGCGCATTCTGACATTAAACAATTTTAATAACACTGTCCTTGATCATGATCTCTAGTAGATTCTCTTCCTCATCGGCGGCATCGACCTCTGACATCAAGTGGGTGATGCCATCCTTTAGGGTATCGCAACTCCAAAGCCGGGAGCTCCCCATGGCTGAATCTGGCTGTCGAGACATGGTGAGACCTAAAAGTCTACCTATAGGTATGGTTCCAACCCACCAAGTGATCTCTAGAATGCAGCAGGGGACGGATAACAAGGTCTGGTGAATTTGGTGCAATCAAACATCATTGCCACAACAAGAAAATTTATGTTTGAATGATCCGTGGCAATCGGTGGCAACATTTTGCCATATCATTGCACGTCAAAGTCGGTCCGGGCCCGTAAACGAGGCCAAATTACACATAATTACCACCTTGGCCGTGAAGTGGAAAACCCATCTTTTTTTTACGGGTTCCTACGGGTTTTTTACGGGTTCCCTACGGGTTAAATACGGGTTCTAGAAAGTGGGGTTCTGATTGGAATGACAGAAATACGGGTTCCCTACGGGTTAAATACGGGTTTTCATAGTAGAAAACCGGGTTTTCCTGTCGGAACCTATCTTTTTTTTCCGCAATTTAAAAAAAAAACAGAAATTGCATTAAAACCACCACCTTAACTTTTTATTTGGTTACAATCTGGGTCCCCGACGTTCCAAATCAAACAATTCGGTGAAATGTGATCAAGTATGTTTGAAGGTTTTCTTATTCTGGTTTCACGGTCAAAGCAAAGGCTTTGGAACCAAATGCGACCATTGATTTGGGATGATCAGGTCTTTTCCCTGACGGAGATAATTGAATACGTTAATTACCTGGGCATAGTCTAGGGCGCCGATTTCATCTGGCATTCCCTCATACGACTCGGTGGCTTTCGGAGTCACTTTGGGCACAGGTGTTTTTCCCAACGCTGACGACACAAGATCGGAATAGAGATCAACAATCTTGAAGCCAAACCGTACAGGATATTGCCTCAGATGCACGAGGTTCCCATGTAATGTTCCAACCATATATATGAACCCCAAAAACTGTACTTAACCATACATGATTGTCTTCATATATCCCAAAATGAACCATCATGAACCATGCGATTTTATAAATCATGATTTTGATTTTATATAACATCTTAAAAATTATATTGGCTCCTCAAAGCACATCCCAACCCCGAAAATAAAAGTTACCACATGGCTTGAAAGGTGGTACCCCCACAACATGTCTCCCCACAACGCATCTTCCGATCTCAAAACCCAAAAGCATAAACGACGATCTACCCCAAAACAAACTTGGTGATTTGTTGGCTTGAGCTGAGCAGCTCTGACTTGCGAAGGTTACTGTTTCCAGTATAGCAGGTCTCTCCCTTTTTGTTTTTATAGGTCTTGCAGGTTTTCACCTTCAGGGGCCCCTCATACGGTTGCTTTGCACGCCGCCCCAGAAGCGGACCAAGGCAGAGGCGTGACAAATGGGGACTGTTGCCCCAAGCGTAGTGCGGCTTGGCACTCAAGCCTCCGTAGTGGGCCATGTACCACTTGGCACGGAATACCTGGAGGCGAGAGGAAAGGTATATATGATATATTATGTATACAGGGTATATTAAGGGGATTTAAGGGGTATATATATATATATGTGATAGACTGGGTGCATGGACAAAGATGGTATGCATTGGTAAATTCAGTGACCCTGGCCATACAAATGGAAGTCCAATATTCAATTTCTCATGGGTCATCCAAGATTACCCAGAAAGTATTGGGGGCCAAAGCAACATATAGTTCTACATACGGGTCCAACCCATTCCTGAACCATGACACGCAAAGGCATTTGAATTTGGTTGCATGCGACTGAAATGAAAGCAACACATTAACTCTGCTATAGCCATTGAAGACTAGGCACTGCAGTCCCACGGTTGGCTTCGAATATTTGGGCAAGTAGGGATTGGAACGGTGGAAAGTATTCCAGAACTGATTGCTCGGGCTGTTCCACAAACCATGCTCCACCCAGGGCCGTCACCACAATCAGGAGTAAACATAGCCTCAATCACAAATCACTTTATCAACATACAAACCCCATGATCAATCCCACAAACATATTTTCTTATATATCCCCATCAAGAAACCGGCCAGCCATGGTGTTGCTGGTGTACACGGATTCGTACTCCTCATACCCAATTGAAGTACATGGTGTTCGAAAGCTGGTCCCGCGGTTTACCGCGGACCAAGACGAACACTTGATCGCAAACGTTGCAAGGAACTCTTCCGCGGAGCACAGCAAAGAATGCAGGCACAGCCTTGGGAAGGAACGCGGACGGGATACCATAGTGACCAATGCTGGGGGTAGCCACATATCAAGAAAGACTGCATGGGGATATAAACATTGTGTTGTCGAATGGCAACCGGTTTTAAAAAACACTTGCCATGTAGGGAGATCATCTGATTTTGAGACATCCCCATATATAGGCAACCAAGAGATACCACCATATAGACTAAGGTTGAACAGTCGATCTATATATATATGGTTTCCTCATAATACCCCAATATCGTTTCAAGTTTTTACGATCGAATTTATATGCAGAGGTTTGGGACCTTTATTGAAATTGAGAGGCGTCCATCCCACCCCACACGTAGGAACTGAACTCATGGGGTTTATATCAATGAACGGACCATCATGTCGTTAAAACCACATGATGACAATACACAAATCTTTGGCGTCATTTGAATGGACAAAAGACGCAAAACCGGAGTCTGACAGGATGTCCATGCTGTTGGAACCATATGAGCGACCAGGTTTCTGAGCATCGAAAAGGATATCAAACGATGCCGTTGTCAGCCCACTGGCCCTGGCGCACTTGCTCAGGTTGGCGTTCCCCGCGAAAAACTCGAAGAGCTGGTATTCCTGCACAAGGCCACGGCAGATATCGGGTATATCGAAAATGTTGGGCACTGGCACTTGATCAATTTATCAATTTGACATGTGACTTGAATCGGGGATTTTTTTATCTTCAAAAAAAACGTTCATGATCCCATCGTTGTTCCTCGCCT